>JARWKJ010000024.1:31151344-31156344 GCA_029959095.1 Rhinichthys osculus
CTGCAGTGAACCAAAGACAGTCTCAAAAACACGGTTTGAAATCGCTGGTGTTTCTGACGTCACAAACGACCTTGTAACCAATCAGATCAACGTTTGATCGTCAACCAGTGGATCTCTGAGCTGAGGGAGTGAGTGGAGGCGGGGCTCATCTGCATATTCATAGACCCGCGCATACTAAATGAGGCAAGTTACATTCAAGATATTTTGTTCAAGGAAAAAATGCCTAAATACGTCATTTTGGTGATCAAAGATGAGTTTTACGGGATAAAATGATTGAACACACACCAGTTTGTTCACTCTGAGAGCAACAAACACTCAAACTCAAGCACTTTGAGCTCGCGTCAGCTCTTCTGTGTCGCACGGCCCCGTCGGGTCTCCGGTTCTTCCCTTCCTTTCAAACACTCAATTTATTTCCTTTATGAGATGGATCTTGTAGATTGAATCATTTTCACAGTTGGAGGCTCATTGTGGGCCTGGAATGAAATGAAGTCCCGAGTCAATCCCAGACGGGAGGAGACGCTCAACACGGCTCTGAATGGATTATATTTGTGTCTCGAGATCCTTCAATCGTCCGCCACTGAGAGATTTTGATTGACCTGCCTTAACTTCAGCACTTTTCTTTCCATAAAGGTGTCATTCCAGCCATATTTTCTGCTAGTAGATTCACTGCTCGTCAATGGAGCGCCTTCCGCGTGTTGTGGGAAGCTAAACGCCCATGAAATTGCTTGAATAATGCGTTTAAATCCAATCTCGGCGCTTTCCTTCACCGGTCCCGTTTTCATTTGAAAGCCTCAGCGTTTGTACAGATCTCAGAATCGTCCACCATTATGATATTGATAACATGAAGACCTGTGTTAATGCCAGTGGCATACATTTTGGCACAGGTGTGTATTTTTAATGGGATTTTACTATTTCACCCTCATTTCCTTTAATAAATCTATTTTGCACTAGAAACACAAAATAGTTCAACTCGGGATCAAAAACGCCCCCATTAAAACTGCTATTTTTAATCCCAGAGCCATTTAACTATAAAATGATGCAATCTTTGTTCATAGGCTTTCATTCTGTTGGCAAGGCTTCAAAATTTTAATTTTGTAAAAAAGAATTACCAGATGATCCCATGTTCTCCGGTTCGGCCTATAAAGCAAATACTCCCTTTATTCCTGTTTTCTGCTTATGCATATTATAGAGCCAATTGGATAAAATATGCCGCTGTAATTGTGTGGGTGTGTTGGTATGGGTGTCAGAGTGTGGTTTAAATGTGTATAATAAAAAATGTGTGTGTGCTTGAGAAAAACTGCAAATCCCAGATCCGACTGTGTGTGAATCTATCATGCGCTCAAACACTCTCACTGAACGCTCATTTCTGGAGATATCAACCTCAAATGTGGAGCACGACTTGTTCAGATGTATGGCTTTGATTTTCTAGCAATTCAGAGTTCAACATGTTTTTATAAAATACTTTTTTATTAGGGCTGTCAAATGACATCATGATTAATCACATCCAAAATAAAAGTTTTTTTTACATAATATATGTGGGTGCACTGTGTATAATTATTTTGTATATATATAAATACACACACATGCATGTATATTTAAGAAAAAAATATTATTTATATATAAAGTATTTATATTTATATATAATATAAATTATATATAAATCTATATACAGCATATACATGAAAATATTTCTTAAATATATACAAGCATGTGTGTGTATTTATATATATAAAATAATTATACACAGTGCACCCACATATATTATGTAAAAAAAACTTTTATTTTGGATGTGATTAATCATGATTAATCATTTGATGATTATGGTTCACAGCTTATGAAAACCCCAAATTCAAAATTAGAATATTGTGATAAGGTTTTCATATCTGTAAACCATAATCATCACAATTATAACAAATAAAGGCTTCAAATATCTCACTTTGCATGTAATGAGTCTATATAATATATTAGTTTCAGCTTTTAAGTTGAATTACTGAAATAAATGAACTTTTTCATGATACTCTAATTTTTCGATTTTCACCTATATGTGTAACTTCTTTTAATTGATGCACAAGTGTAACGCAAACATGCACAACTCGCTGTATATAAACCTGTGCCTCCACTTTGCTGCTTGTAAAGCAGTGTTTTTTAATGTTATTTCTGCAACTGACGTGGCGTCCCGTTCGTTTCCAAGAGCGAATTGCAAAGCCAAACGCCATGAAATGAATTCCACTCAAGCCACTGAAACAGAATTAGCTCCTTCCCATCCCCCTCCTCATCTCTTTTTTTCTCTTGATTTCCCAGGGTAATCCAATTTTGTCCTGAAGAAAGACCAAATTAATTTCATAATGCACTGATCAAACATTGCCCGAGGTGTCTCGCTCTACAAAATGAGCTTTTCGAGAGATGCAGATGTCTGAGCGTGAAGGAGAACCACACAATATCTTCCTTTTTATTGGGCGATTTTTCTTGTGATCATTCCTGCACTCATCACTCTTCTGTGTTTATATTGCGAAGCTCCTCCAGCGTCGGACAGCGAGAGCTCAAACTGGAAACATCATTGAGAATTGTGCAGAAGCGTGAGTTAGAATAATGCCGTGTAGCGCTGACAACATGTCTGAAAAGCTCAATTCCAATTTCTTTCTTAAATATTAACAAAATTCTAATTATATTCGAATTCTATAGGCAATATTTAATGTTAAGAGGAAAAACAGTACTGTATTGTCTCCTGTGTCCACAAGAGGGCGCAATAAGCAGATATAAACCAAATGATCGCATCTTTTATTGAAATGACATTCACTTTTTAAAGTGCATTAACTTTTGAAACAGTTCATCCTAAATAAAATAAAATTTACTTAATGTTTATGCAAGGAAAATTAGGTTACAATAGTGCATAAAACTGAGTAAGTGCATCAGTCACACAACGTAATGAACTACATGAACACACACCAGCAAACTGGCATTCAGAAACACACACTTCTACTCGCACATCTACATATAGATCATCACACACACACCAGACGCTCTTGATCTGAGCGAGTGCGGAGCGCTTTCTAACCCTTTCAGCTGATGAAACACACACACACACACACACACACACTCAGCTCTGACCGATCATGTGCAGGTTTGGTCAAGTGTGTCGTTGCACGATTTTTTGCCACCAACTGAGAGTGTTTTCGTCAGCAGGGCTAATTTTTCAAATTAACAACACGCTGTATAAGCTAACAAAAAAAAAAAAAAAAAAAAAAACCTGGCGGCAGTGACGTCATCATCATGTCTCGCGCGCCTTGACACCAAAATTTTTTTTTTTTGCATTCAAATGTGCAGTTTTTTATAAATTCAACGAATATTCAAAATTCGATTTTTATTTTATTAGCTCTAATGCGGTGTTGAATCATTCATGCCATTCACCGTCTACATCTCTCTCTCTCTCTCTCTCTCTCTCTCTCTCTCTCTCTCTCCTCTCTCTCTCTCTCTCTCTCTCTCTCTCTTCTTCTCTCTCTCTCTCTCTCTCTCTCTCTCTCTCTCTCTCTCTCTCTCTCTCTCTCTCTCTCTCTCTCTCTCTCTCTCTCTCTCTCTCTCTCTCTCTCTCTCTCTCTCTCTCCACAGGCGAGCCGAACCCCACACACTCCCTTCGCCACCCGTCCGTGGCCGAGCTGAACGCCTACGCACAGAAGACACTCGACGCCCCGCTGTCAATCAAGATCTTCCCCTCCAACATCCGGGTCCCGACGCACAAGCACGTCAGCAGAACCGTCAACGGCCTGGACACGCGGCTCGGCTCCGGCCCGCATCCGTACGCCCGCGGCTACCAGGGCCTGTTAGCGATCGCCAAGACCAAAGGCGTGTTTGATGTCAAACGAGCCAAAATGGCGGTGGCTCCGCGTAACAGACACCGCCAGAACCCGTACGTTCATCCCAGCCCGTCCTTCGCCGAATCCAGTTTCGCTTATTCCGGAGCCGTGTTGCCAACTCAAAGCGCAGGCGTTACCGGATTGGGATCGGATTATTGGGAGAACCGGGGAATTCCACACGGGAGTCGCTCTTCCGATCTCTGCTATCGATCTCAGCTAGCGTCTCCGTCGTTCGGACAGTTCTTCGCGACTGCTTGGAACGGCGACTGCATCTCGACCGGACCGTCGCTCATCGATCCCGGACTCGTGCCGTATCCCGCGGATCCGAGCCGGAGCCGGGCCTCGCTCCTCAGCACTAGCACTAGCCTTCGGTCTCTGGAGAGCCTGATTAGCGAGATCCATCCGCCCTGCATCAAGGAGAGCATGCTGGGACACGGATACGGCGGCGACCATCAGCCTGTGTTCAGATAGAACCGGCCCAGACTGTAGATCAGAGGTTTAAAGGCCGACACTGAAGAGACTTAACCTGCAGTTCCTCCACTGGCCACTAGAGGCCGGCTGCAGAAGAGACTCAGTCCCATAGACCCGCATGTTAAAATGCCCAACTTTACAGCAGAAGAACACGTGTTTACAGTCTGGTGTTAAAAGTGGTTTTGGTCTATATTGCTAATTTTGCTCTTCATGACGACTGTGAGGGGGTGAATGTTTTGTATAACTCATCCGTTTAAATTATATTAACCCTTAAAGTTCTGCATAATTAAGGGCGTGGCCACTTGAGTGACAGGTGGATAGCCGCTGATGTCACTGCTAGCCGTTTGTCTGCTGTGTGTTAGCGTCACGTCACCTCAGCTAATCCGCCTCGCTGCACATGTTCGCTTATCCGGGAGTGACGCGCGGCCAAGATGGCGACGGCCGGCTCCGCCCACTTTGGGCTTCAGAAACACTACGGGTGACGTCACACACACTACACACACATTTCTTCAGTCTATGGTATCGTTAATCCTGACTAACTGACCGGAAGGATCACATGATGTTTACACCTGGATTTAAAGGTGGGGTAAGCAAGCTATATTTCTAAAACGCTGTTGGGCATTGTTGATATTTGAAATATCGCCCTCCTCCGTCACACTAAAGGCCCGTTCACACCAA
>JARWKJ010000024.1:31161344-31168844 GCA_029959095.1 Rhinichthys osculus
AATGGGGCGGGGCTATTAAAAATATTCATTTGCGGAGAAAGTCTGCAGCCAATGAAAAGCGGAAGATCAGAATATGCTAATGAGCTCTTGACAGCTGTGACTGGAAAGTCTGGAATCCTGCAGCTCGTGAGGAGGAGAGGAACCGTTAACTCTCTCAAGTCTCGAACTGACAGGATTTCATCATGGAAACCACATTTACTTCATTACAAACGGCTGTCGGTGTAGAGTAACGTTAAGTGTGCGGTTTCCCTCCTCTTTAGATGTGTTTGCGGTGAAGGAGTCGTTAATAATGTTCCGTTTGTTCTCCTCGGAGCGCGGGAGACAGAAGCAGCGGCTCGAGCTCAGTCTGGCGGGAATCTGCGAGCTCGAGCTGCTCAAGCGCAGGCACGAGGCGTTGGTCATCAGCGCGCTCGCGCTACACGCACCCGAACCGGAACCGAACCCGAGGTGCCCGAACCAGAACCCGAACCCGAGGTGCCCGCCGCCGGTAAGCCTTCTTCACGGATAGCTTTATAACGTTACACTTTAGAAACACTGGAGAAGGAGTTTAATTTGTTAAATACGCGAGGGAGATGTTTTACACAACGAATATTCACTTATTAATCCACTCACATAAAGAAAACACAAAAAAACTGTAGAAACCGTTTTCACTCCGAAATTCCACAAATAATTTGAAGCTTAATGACTTAAATAGTAATTTCCTCTAAAACAACAATATAAAAATTGTGGGTTGTTTATAAGGTCAAATATGGACAAACCCAACCGTTGGATTCAAAAATGTAATTTAAAATTTAAAACCAACGGTTGGGTTTGTCCATTTTTGACCGTTGAAACAACCCAGCATTATAACAGCTTTAGTAATAGTATGTTTAGTGCTATGAGTTTATTTTTCTACAGTAAAGAAGAACATAATTGTCATGATCATTTGTGATATTAGTTGTTTTTGTCCCTCAGACTAAAGTTTGAAGTATGAGCAGAATATAAGAATAATGTTCACATTGTTGAGCCACAGAAAGTGTTGGATTGAATCTTTCACAGGTCCAGTTCTTCAATAATCATTCAAATAAGGTTATATTTGTTAGCATTAGTTTACTACATTAGTTAAAAATACTTCTAAAGCATTTATTAATTTTAGTTATTGCTATTTTTAACATGTACTAATCTATTATTTAAAAAAAAAAGCCGTGTCTGTTTATTATTTGATGGGCCTGAGCTTATATAAAAGATACTGTAACCAATATTTAATGCATTAACTAACTAATTGGAGTTTGTTATAGTGTTTCCCGTTTTCTTCCCGTATTGTTTTGTATTGTTGCTGGACTTTAGTTTGTGACCAGATCGACCTGATGGTGTTTGATGAGGGTTCTGGATCTAAAGACCACACACACACACACACACACACACACACTCACACATTTATACACACACACACACACTCTAACTACCACTGTCTGACACACAAACACACACACACACACACACACACACACACACACACAGGCTAAGTAAGGTTAATTAAATAATATTAACATATACAACATTTGATTTTAATAATTCATTCCTTAATATTGTACTTAAACTGAGATTAATAAATGCTTGGAAGTTTTTATTATTGATAACTAGTGTTAAATGGAACCTACAGTGTAATTAAACTGAATTAAACTGACTTGTACAGTGTTACTATATAGCTATATACTATATAACTATATAGTCGTATAGATCAGTCTTGATTGTTTATTTTTTTAAACTCAGCATCAAAGCTGATACATGAATGAAATATGATGAAAAACTCAAATAAATCGCCTGAGCTTTGAGACATTTACAGTAGAAGTATTAAATCATTACAGTTTTTCTGAATGGCTAAAACACTAAACCTCATTATCTGAACCAAATTCTCAAAAGTCTAAACCAATTTGTCGAATAAATCACTCTTTCTGTAAAACATTAAACAAGTCCAGGTTGCTAAAACACGGTTTGCAAATCTCCTGCACTCATTTTTCAAAACTCTGAACACATTCTCACTCACTAAAACACATTTCGCACTGTGATGCACTCGTGTTTCACTACACTAAACACAGGCCGGCGAAAGCTAAACACAACTACACACAGGTGTCATCGATTACACACAACGACTCGATATTGCTCACACTTATTTCTAATGATGTGACCAAACCAACTGTACATATACAAGTCAGTTCAGAGTCCCAAACTGTACTCAAAATGTTTCACTGAATGTTGATACCAACAATGGATGGAAACAATATAAGAGGAGGAAGAGGAAGAGGAGGAAGAGACCAGCATGAAGAATCTCTCTCACTGACCGTGACTCTGCAGTCGCACAACTCTTCTGACTGTACTTTACTGTACATGCTTTTCATTTAGAGTTTTTTACTGTAACCTTTGTGGCTTTTGCAGTGTGTCACTGTATGTTCACAGTGTGCAAGAGCTGATATACAGACCTTCGATAGGCCACTATTCAATATCCAGTGCAACACTACACTTGCAGTGGATACAGTACACAATTCATTCACCTTAAGTTGTCATTACTATACTTTTTTACATAATTGCAAAATTTGTTTTGTTACAATATGCTATTTTTCTGTACCTGCATGCTTTGTGTTTTGTGTTCTCCACTTTTTGATGTGTAATGGATGATCTGTAGTGTTTATCATATTGACTCATGTGTGTATGATCTGAGAGCGTTGTGTGTTTTTGAACAGATAAATGGTTTTGAGGCGATGGCTTGATTTTGCCAGAAGAGTCAGAGGTTCTGTGATTGTGGTTTGAAAATGTGGTTTTGTGTTTAAGGTTTTGAGAAAGTGAGTGATGCTTTCAAGAAATGTGTTTTAGCAAATCAGAAAAACGAATTAATGATCACAATGTTATGAACAGTTATTTCAGACAGTAAAGCAGCGATAAAACAGAGTGAATCCGTTAATAAACATCTGCAGAATCGTGGACTCGAGCAAGAGAGCGGCTCACGGACCAAACCGAACTGAACCAAACCGAACTGAACTGAACTGAACAGAACTGAACCAAACGTTGAGTTATGCATATAACTACTGTTCCCAGAAGGAGGGAAACGAGGTACAACACATTACTATGGGATATCGCGCTCTAGCGCCATCTGCTGAAGACACCTTTATTCACGCCTGAAAGGCCAATGACGCATGACGACGTGGGCGGGGCTACCAGCCCACAGCATATAAATGCAGTCGTATGCGTCATTCCCTTTGTTCAGTCCAGCTCTTCACCGGGATCCTGACTGTGCGGGGCCCAGAGGTGTTGTACCTCGTTTCCCTCCTTCTGGGAACAGTAGTTATATGCATAACTCAACGTTCCCATTCAGTCGGTCAACTCGGTACAACACATTACTATGGGACCTATATTCACGCCCCGCAAAGTCGCTGAACTAAACGTAAGGGACCAGCACCGCCACATTACACTTTTTCAAAAGAGCGACGGCCCCTAGTTAAAGAATCCCTGCGGTGAGCATGGCCTGAGTTACCATCGCCGCAGTGAGATCTTGCCGGTACACCGGACAAACATGCACAGTGATGCATATAACTGGCATCCGCACAAAATCTTAAACCAAACCCATGACATTTACATGCCCTAGAGTGCTCACACACCCCTCCAGGCAGAACCAACTCTTTATCTGCTATAGACAGCTTTCTACAATTCCATGTGAAAGACATCGCTTAGATAGCGGCTTCTTACTAGCCGAGTTGGAAAACATGACAAAAGGCTGGTCAGACAAGCATTTAGCCTGTATGTGCTCAATGTACATGCGTATAACTCGCACAGGGCACAAAGCAAGTCTCCTGTCTTCCTCTGAGTCAGAGATTTTACAGGACAGGCAGCTCGAACGAGAGCGCACTCCCGACATGACTTTAGGCATACACGCCGCGTTCGGACACAACATCACCAAACGCAAATCGGGTGCAAAAGGAATGCACCAGTAGCGCATGAAGATTACCAATGACAGGGCAGCATCCTTATATTCAAGGATTCTAAAGGCTCAAACCGAGGTTAACATATAGCCTCCAGATCTACCATTAGGTCATGATGATACTATTAAATTTTGTAACAAGCCTAAAACGCAGACCTTAAAGCCCAAAGTATACTTCGGCTATCCGCGTTACGCACACCGTCTGCATGACATAATTTACGTCAGGAGGGTCTACTGTGCAACACTGCGCAAGTGACTTGCTCGCTTGGGAACAAAGTTCACTAGCAAGTGTGCACGCCGGATTTGTTTTTCCGCGCTCACGGCCGCCAAAGTAGTATACTTTGAAAGGCTTGCACCCTCAACTGTGCACAAGATGTGGTGAATATGGAAAATGGAAACAAATTTCCATAGCAAGTGCATGAGCAAAACATGCCTTTCTGTCCTTACGGCCAAAGGAGTACAGTATATCCTGAAAAGCTTGCGCTCCAAACTGTGCGTGAGAGGGAGCGAAACTCTGGAGTTCCATGAACGTCCGTGCACTGTCCATGTGATGTAATCATCACCATCAGGAGAGTCTGGGGATGACTGCGCACGCCGTCCACGTGCAGCCCAATTTTTGCGACAGAGGAGGGTGTACGCACAACAGCGCATGTGTGAGTGACACGAATGAAGAATTTATATAGCGCGTTTCTTATGTACTGCCGTACAACCAAAGCGCTTCACAATCATGTCAGGGGTCTCTCTTCAACCAACGCCAGTATGCAGCATCCACTTAGATGATGCGGCGGGAGCCCCAGTAAAACAGCGCCAGTGTGCTTACCACACACCAGCTATAGGTAGGAGAGAGAGTACTTGAAAACCAAAGTACTTGAAAACCAAATACACTAGATAGTGCACATGCGCAAAAATTTTCTCCTACCCACACGGCCAAAGGAGTATACTTTGATAGCTCACGCTCTCAAAATGTAGTATACCCGGGTCCTTTAAAGAACCAAAGAATGCTTGCTTTGGCGTAGAACCATTAATGTGCTTATGACATTAATGTGCTCATGACAAGCCGCAATGGCTGTCCAATAAAGTTCCAGCATGGAATGGGAGTGTTTTTGTTTTTTGTTTTTAGAGGAGAAATCAGTATCCACTCAATGGGGCACTGATATGGCGATACAGGTCTTCGCCTGCACCAAGCTTCAAATACGCGCTACTTCAACACAATGCACTTAAAAATGCAAGCACTCCGTTTTGTAGCTTCAATCAGATTCTCCCTCCCTCAACTGGTTGGCCCCTAGAGACTACAGTGCTGGCCTGCTGGCTGAGGGTGCAGAATCTGCCTCCTGCCTGGGACGGCAGGTCCCTGCATAGGGAAAGACACCACAGTGTCCTTAACAGCAGCATCATTGATGCTTGTGTGCCATGTCTTTGCTGGCCAGCAAGAAGTCACCAAAATCAGTGACAGACCCTTCTGCGTACACCAGAGTCCTGGGCTATGTATGTGACAGGGCATTCACCCCCAGCGGGGCACTTCTATCCATAATCAAGAAAACAGCGGATGGCCCGTGTTTTCTGCAAATGTTAAAAGATCCACATCGGCCTTGCCAAAACCGATCCCAGATCTGCGCCACAATTCAAGTGTGCACACGCCAGGGGAGACTCAGGTCTGCCCCGTATCAAAAGCATCCGTGCCACTTGCAGCAGGGACAGTGAGGGAGTACCCCCTTGCCTGCTTATATACAACCACTGTCGTTTTTTTTTATTCTGAATAACATGTTTGCCCTGTTGGGCCAAGTGTTTCCTTATCAGGAGAACTACTCCAGAAAGTTTATGTGGCGCTCTTACAGTACTGGTCTCACCACTCTCTTACAGAGTTTCTTGTTTGTGTCGTGATGCATTTGTCATTACTACTACACATGACGTAACTCTGCCCAGAGAAATTCTTTCTGTTAACAGATTCAGGTTTCCCAGGGTGGTAGGTATCGGAGCCTGAATGCACAACGGCACTACCGACATATGCTTAAATGTCGCATGGCCTACAGCAAACTACCGAGCGGTCAGCGCGGCACTGCACATACAGAAAGGAGAATCCAGTTGTACTACTGCTATCGAAGCCATGAGCCCCAGCAGTCTTAATACTGTGAGAAGAATAAAACGTGCTTGCCTCCCCAGCCAAAACTGAGCCAGACAGCGAAAATCATCTGCCCTCTGTTTGGTTCTGCATCTATCTCCAGACCGAGATTTAACAGACTGAGATATAATAGCCCCTTTTGAGATTATCTGGAATCCCAGAGCTGGTAAATGTAAAACAAGCGTAAGTGTTTGTAACATTGCTTGTTCCATGCCGTCTTAAGCCAGGAGCAGTTCGTCCAAATAGGTGAACGATATTATGCTCTGATGGCACAGCAAGACAACCACCGCTTCTGCACATCGGTGCTATAGGGGCCTAACTTGTAGGCAATCCCCTCAGAGGAGACCTCAGAAAATGTTCTGTGCTCCGGGTGGATTGTGGCAATATGCATCAGCAAATACACCAATGTAAGCCATACCTGAGGATGCAGAGGGCATATCAGGTGACATACTGCAAGCATTTCTGAACTAAAGTGTGTTCATCTGCTGTAAGTCTAAGGCCCTGTCCACACTACTGCGTTTTCGTTTAAAAACGGATACCTTTTGCTACGTTTGCACCTCCCGTCCACACTAAAACGGCAAAAACGGAGACCCAAAACGGAGAAGTTTAGAAACGCTGCCGACCCGTTTTTCGTTTTGAATCTCCGGAGGGCGTTTTAGTGTAGACGGGTCAAGAAGGAGGACTTTAGAAACGATGACGTAGTAGAGGCTCCCGCTCGCTCTATGATTGGGTGTCATCAGTCATGGCGTATATCTTTGCTAGCCGCTGTTGTACAAGTAAATTCTGCATTTCACAGCGCTATAACTGCCTACATGCGCCGGAGTCAAGCTATTATTCCAGCGATCTGTGACAATTCCCGTGTGCAGCGGCGGCGTTGACCGTACATGGAGCGTCGGTTTGGGGTTAACCCAGAGCATGGTGGGATAATTTTATCAATGAAGTTGTTTACATCGGCACGCGCATGCCCAGTGTTGGTGAATGGTCACGTGATCCGCGTTTTCAGTCGTTTTAATGTGGACGGATATCAATTCTAATACGCAGCTAAAACGCTGGTGTGGACGGAGATCGTATTCGTTTTAATTATCCGTTTCTAAACTAAAACGCAGTAGTGTGGATGGGGCCTAAGATAGGGTACAAAACCCTGTTTTTTTTATGGGGGAGGAATTAACGGCTGAAAAACCTCCATCTTTGCTTGTGGCAAAGCCTGAGTTACCTTTTATTTTTATTTTTGCTGAGGAGAGAACACTGATTTCCCCTCTCAGTAATGGGGAAGCCCTCTCGAACACCGAAGTTGCAGTTACTCCACCGAAACAGAGGGGGGCGCGAGAGAGACCGCAGCCGACAGCCCTACTGGAATCGTGCGAAGAAGCCAAGGTGTTCGCGCGTGTGCGCCACCGCGGCTCGAGGCAGACAGCTAGGATTCCCAGGC
>JARWKJ010000024.1:31171344-31176344 GCA_029959095.1 Rhinichthys osculus
CTGTTTCCATGACGACGAGCCGCTTCATCAGCTTAAGCTAACAGCCTTAGCATGATCTTATTTGGGGGCCCAGGAGACATTAGTAAACGCACACACACACACACTGCTGACATCTGACCTGTAAACACTTCCCCCAAAACACACACACACACACACACAGTCGTCAGCTGTCGGACACAACACACTTCTGTACTGGATATTCTGCTGATGTTGTTTTCATTAATCAGAGTCTGAAACTGAACTAGTCTTGAAATACTAGATATCGTGATCAGGGTGGGTCGGTGTACTCATACGACAAATTGTGAAATTCCTGAAAAATGTTTTAATGAACAGTACTATGATTATTATTATTATTAGTACACTCTACAGTAGTCAAGTCAAGTCAAGTCACATTTATTTATATAGCGCTTTTCACAATACAGATTGCATCAAAGCAGCTTCACAGTGATAACATGAAAGTAGTACAACACAGTTCAATAATATTGTTGAATATTAAATATCCCCAACTAAGCAAGCCAAAAGCAAGGCGACAGTGGCAAGGAACCAAAACTCCATCAGATTGGATGGAGAAAAAAACCTTGGGAGAACCCAGGCTAGTCAGGGGCCAGTTCTCCTCTGGCTAACAATCATAGGGTTTCAAAGAAGCTTTACAGTAAGTGCATATCAGAATGTAATATATCAGTACAGTAATATATTTCTGTCATTGTCAAGTCCTACTCTTTTTCGACTTCCAAAGGACACAAGGACAACTCAAATTTCCGACTCAATCACTTTTCTTTTTCTTTTGGTTTGTCAGTTGATTGTGCTGTTCAGAAAATTAGGTTGTAAACCTTTAAAGACAGAACAAAAGTTACAATTTTATTCAAACATTTTAATCAAACATTAATGCATTTTAGCCTTTTAGATGGAATAAAGAAAAATGATTTCATTAATCTTCCAAATATGTTTGTAAAGTTAACATTTTACCACTTTTAACTTTATACCATCCTTTTTTATCTTATACTCTTAATTTTTTTCAAACTCAATGTAATATTATTTTAGCACAAACACAAAATAAATGAAGGAAATGCTGCAATGTGTTACTTAACATCTACACAGCAGTTAAACATAGCTCAAACATATTCATAATTTCTTAAAGTTAAACTGAACTTATTTTGGCTCTGACATCATAGATGTAGACGGTCACGGTGAATTAGACACGTTTAAATAAACCTGTTCGTTTCACAGTGTGTGTGAGAGAGAGCATGTGTGTGTGTGTGAGAGCGTGTGCAATAAACTATCCCTTTAATGTTAATAAAACAACAAACACACAGAGGAAATGACTCGCTGCTCTTGCCTAATAGAAGCTTTAATAAGAATCAATGTATAATTTATACAGTCTATGTAGTGTTTTAATTTCATATTTGTTCATTTAATTACTTTCTTAAATGCTACTGCTAAATACATATAGACGGTGGGCCGAGGGGGGATTTCGTGTTTTCAGACGATCTCTGGGGATGGATAACCCAGTTTTTTATATATAACCACTACACTTTTCAACAAAGCAAATAAAAATTGTTGCCACTCACATACTTTGCACATTACTATAATATCGGTAACTTTGTCCAGGTTATTTTCCCGGCGAATAGAGCAGGCGGCTACGTGTTGGGTCCGACATGCGTGACGTATTTGTTGCCTTCATCCAATAGCGTGCGTGGGAAAGTGTCGGTGTTGGTGACGCGTTTGTCAACACACGGGCGCGCTGATATGAAGTTGCTGTCTGACCTACAGTCTATGCTCTGTGCACATCTTTTCGAGAAGTGATTTTAGCCCAGGAAAGATTGAACTTGTTAACTAATTTTGCCCACTTATGCTACGTATTCAGTTTGACACAAAATGTGAATGTAGAGGTAACGTTATGCATTGTCACTGTTTTTATTTTATGTAACCATCTTTTGTCATACGATGTCCTGTCATTTCGTTGTAATCTTTAATAAATATACCGTTCTGATTTCACACATTTAATCCATGGTATTGCTTGGAAACACAACATCATGAAAACCATAGACATCTACAGCAGGATACAACGTTAAAATAGCCTAAATATAAAGTTATGAAACTTTACTTTGCCCTCAGCCAAAACGATTTGCCAAGGAACAAATTATAGATTAATGAGACCAAAGATTACCTGTTAGATATACACAAGTAGAATTATCATGTTTAACCACTAGACATCAGAGCCAGCGGCAAACGTCAGAAGCACTATAGCCGAGGTAAGGCTGTTCCAGGTGGGGTACATGAGCGCCCGGATCTCTCACTCCAAAAACGTCAGATAAAAATTTTAAATAGGCTCTATCTTTACGAATAAACCATAGATTTGAGCTTTAGACAACTACATTGTCGACTGAAAAACTATTAAAACTACATTTCGTGACACAATAACAGTAGTATTTTGAAATTTCTAATTATATAATGGCCAAATACAACCAGAAACAAATTTTCAGTCTTGCTTGTGAAAAGTAATTGCTCGAGACCTGTTTTCAATTGTGTGGCGATTTGTACAGCCCCAAGCAGCACACGAAACACATTTTTCTCAATTCCCGGTATGAAATCTATGGGAAAGTTGCCCTCCGCAATATGGCCGCACCGTTGACGTACGCTCCAGCGGGCAATTGGGCGTCTATGTATTGATTATGTCTATGATAAAAACGCACATTTCTCTTTTTCCCGCACATTTTTACTATGGATGAAATCGCAAAAACATGAAGTGCTGCATGCATATATGTGAGGGAAATAGACCCACCATTCCCTTCACAGACATAAGTTGGGAGAAATTTATTAAATCTGTGTTTCTGTGGAAAGACCTTGAATGCAGAGAAAGTATTATAGCAGAAGAGGCAGTACAGGCATACAAATTACAAAGCCAGGAACCTACAAACCAGTTAGTCAAACCAGCTAACATTGGCTACCACAGGGAGTGCTACAGCCATTTCACAAATATCACGAAGATAGAACGAGCACAAAGGAGAAGAGAGAAGGCAGTATTAGTTGAAGAAACTGCAAATGAAGGTTGGTATTATATTGTACAGACAGGAGGTGCAGTAAAAGACATACAGTGCAGTATTATATTGTATAGACAGGTGGCGCAGTATATTACAGTGCAGTATTATATTGTATAGATAGGTGGCGCAGTATAAGACATTCGGTACAGTAGTATACATTTAAGAAAGTAGTATGTTTTACAGTAATATTAATTAAATATAAATGTGCAATGTATTAGCAGTAGCCTTATAAGAGTGTAATAGATATGGATTTCCAGTACAATCAAACACATACAGTTATGTGCAGTGTAATAGCAGTAACAGTATAATAGTACAAATAATATAAATATATTACTGTTAATACACTGTATATAATAAAAACATCCTGCAAAAATGTACCCTTCCAATTATGGCATTATTAACATCAACAAGGCCAGACACCTGAACGCTGTGAAACTGGTTTATTAACCATGTTAAGGGAACAGGTGAAACCAATATATGAAGGATGAGTTTTCCCCTGCCTAAAGTTTCAAACCATTTCTTAATTCAGTGGCTGGAAGATGGTAGGGGATTTCTACGGAGTGGACTGGATGACACTTCCGCCAGCTCCAGAGGCCATTCTGGAACTTGTGCACTGCTCATGTAAAAAAACAAATTGTGTTAAGGGTAGATGCACATGTAAACTGCATGAGCTGCCATGTACAAACCTCTGTCAGTGTGTAAACTGTGACAATAAGTCACTTGAAGATGACTAGGGCACATGTGGTTATGTAAATGCACATGTGGGGAGGGGTGTGTGTGTGTGTGTGTGTGTGTTGGCTACTCCAGCAGAAGTAAATCTGTACGATGTTTATGTACATTATAACTCTGCTCTGTTTGATAGCATATGTTCTTTGATAGTCTAATCTTATTTCTATTACATGCCGTTCTTCTTGAGCTCTTAGCTCTCTGGTTATAATATTGGCTGCTTGCTGACCCTTTAATGTTATGTCAGATATAACTGATAATTAAATATGTTTTATATATCAAGAGGTTCATGTTTACCTTGAGTTTTTGGCGAACGTTTGCAAAACAGTCTGAGGTAATTATCCGGGGACATACAGTGGAGCTGTAGCCTATGTGAGTTGGACGAAGTGTTACCGTTAGAATTAAGTACTTAAAACTTTACACCAAATCAAATATGTAATCGCATGATGCTAGCTACTGCTAGTTAGCCAGCTGAAACTACCCTACTTAAAAAGACACTAACATCCATTTTAATTCCAAAATCTAAACCAAGCTAATCTCATGCATACGATCGCAAGATCGCTGTTCGTGTCTGACAGCTGAATCATCCGCGTAACAACTGTTCTAAATAAGCTACATCTGATTGGTTAATAATAATCCTATGTCAGTATCTTGCCACGCTATTGGCTCGACTGATATAGTAGGCAACCGCGTTTGCCTGCATATTTACGGTCGTGCATTATGATTTCGGGGGAAAATGTGCAACAAATGGGAGTGGCAACACTTTTCATATCGTTGAGGATAAAACAACCGTCCCAACTTTACAAATTCAGGTTCTCCCTCCATGGGGATCATTCATTTCGAAAAGTAAAGCAGATACGGGGCCTCGGCCCACCGTCTAATATACTTATCTGAACAAATATAGCACTGTTTATTTATTTCATTTGTGTAGTAAGTTGTGTAATGTGTAATTTTAATAACAAAAAAAAATATTTTTTATCTTCGCCACTTTGGCCTAAATGTGTGCCATTCTTTTTTATTGTATATTTTGTTACCTAAGGCTTTGTTTTTTTTAATAGGGACATTAGTTTGGCTGTAATGCTCAGTCACTTGCAAAATAGTAACACCAACTTAAAAAAAAAAAAAGTTTTCTCCTTGCGCTTGCGACGCCACGGTCATGGGTTCGATCCGCAGGGAAGCAGGACCTGATGAGAATGTAAATGTGGAGCTTGAAATGCAGTGTGAGTCTCTTTG
>JARWKJ010000024.1:31181344-31196344 GCA_029959095.1 Rhinichthys osculus
GCTCACCGGCGCTGGCGCTCCACGCTAGAACTGAGTCAGGACGAAGCCGAGCAGCCAATCAGACGCTCCCGTAAACCTCGTGTGTACCGAGTCGAGTCCGAGTCGAGTCTGAGCGAGGCCGAGTCGCGCGGGTCCAGCTCGCGGTCCAGCGACTCTGACGGGAGCAGCGGATTGGTCTGGCCACAGCAGCTGGCTCCGCCCACTCAGCCTGGAAACAGCAGCGGATTGGTCTGGCCACAGCAGCTGGCTCCGCCCCCTCTGCTGGCTCCGCCCACTCCGCCTGGAAACGCCCTGCAGCCCAAAGCCTTCGTGAAGATCAAGGCGTCGCACGCGCTCAAGAAGAAGATCCTGAGGTTCAGAACTGGGTCCCTTAAAGTCATGACCACCGTATGAGACACACACACACACACACACGTTTACTTGGCTATCTAAATGGGGACTCTCCATAGACGTAATGGTTTTTATACCGTCCAAACTGTATATTCTGTCCCCTTACACTAACCCTACCCATATTTTTGTCATTTTTATTCGTTTCTTGAATCCATACATTTACTGGAGAAGCGACATGTTACAAACTTGTTCTTCAGGATAAACCCTTTGAGAAGCATCATGTCGCTTTCAAGGAGGTCCTAATGCACAGAAAATAGACAAACACAAGACAAAACAATAACAACAATAATCACCTCATTCAAACAACAAACACACCACTACGGCTGCGCGATATAGCTAAAGATTTATCACGATAAAATGTTTCATATCGTTCGGTACCGATAATTATTGACATTTTTTTTCCCTTTTTTTTTAAGACAAGTAGAAAAGTTTGAATTTAAACCACTGTTTTATTTATTTATCCACATTATTAAGGCAAACATGCCAGAGAAATTTCCTTGATTTAAAAAGTTTTCCTACATCTTGAAACTTTTAGTTTTATAAATGGGGATAATCTTTGAAGGATAAACAAATAATGTTTTGGTCATCACATTAAAAATAACATTTAAATATGATAATATTTGAGTTTTGAAGTGCTGGAAAAAGACGTGTGACGTACTTGAAAGCGCTTCACTATTCAGCCGTCCATGGTTGCAGTGTTACTGCAGTAAAGCCAAGGGGAATGTTGCTGATCTGTGGACTTTAGCTAGATCCTTCATGGCACAGTTTCTCCTGGGGTCCACGTTTGATCTGATGGAGATCTACGGTTAATAGCGGAGAAATGTGTGTAGCGCAGTTTTCGTTGCGTTTGCTATTGATGTTGGGCGACGGTGTGGTGGCCATCTTTACCTTCGCAGTCGTCTACCGAATCACGGGCGACTGGAACGCACCTTCAGTCATGATGTGGAGAGCAGTTCATGGTCGCCTAGCATCGACAAACGGCAACGGCACAGCCGCGCCTTCCACGCGCTTTCAGATGCGATATAACGGCCCCTGAGATCTACGGGCGGTGCGCGCGCTTTTCAATGAAAATATCGATCGCTATATTGAACATTTTTTATATCGTTACCGACAATGGTGTAGCGTCGATAAATACCGATACCGTTTTATTGCCCAGCCCTACACACCACTACTAAACCTACCCATCACACACACACACACACACTAACCTGACTCCTACACCTGCCCATCACACACACACACACACACACACTAACCTGACTCCTAAACCTGCCCATCACACACACACACACACACTAACCTGACTCCTAAACCTGCCCATCACACACACACACACACACTAACCTGACTCCTAAACCTACCCATCACACACACACACACACACTAACCTGACTCCTAAACCTACCCATCACACACACACACACACACACACTAACCTGACTCCTAAACCTACCCATCACACACACACACACACACTAACCTGACTCCTAAACCTGCCCATCACACACACACACACACACACACACTAACCTGACTCCTAAACCTACCCATCACACACACACACACACACACACACACACACACACTAACCTGACTCCTAAACCTACCCATCACACACACACACACACACTAACCTGACTCCTAAACCTACCCATCACACACACACAAACACACTAACCTGACTCCTAAACCTACCCATCACACACACACACACACACACTAACCTGACTCCTAAACCTACCCATCACACACACACACTAACCTGACACCTAAACCTACCCATCACACACACACACACACACACACACACTAACCTGACTCCTAAACCTACCCATCACACACACACACACTCACTAACCTTACTCCTAAACCTACCCATCACACACACACACACACACACACACACTAACCTGACTCCTAAACCTACCCATCACACACACACACTAACCTGACACCTAAACCTACCCATCACACACACACACACACACACACACTAACCTGACTCCTAAACCTACCCATCACACACACACACACACACACACACTAACCTGACTCCTAAACCTACCCATCACACACACACACTAACCTGACTCCTAAACCTACTCATCACACACACACACACACACACACTAACCTGACTCCTAAACCTACTCATCACACACACACACACACGCATATATACACACACACACAGACATATACACACACATTCTTCTTATTCCTGTTGAATATCCTGTGTGTTTTGGCCAACTCAGTGTCAGTTCCAGTGGATCATGAGAACACCGCCGCTTCATAGCGCACCGCCGCTCTGGGATCGGGACACTCCCTGTGTGTGTGCGGCGGGTTCGAGGATGAGAACCCAGCGCAACTCGACCCGCCGTTCCACACTCAGGGCTTAAGACGCTTAAAATAAATTTAAAAAGTCTTCTACATTGACCAATACTTTAAAATAGCAGATAAAACCAGAGTAAACTCCCATCACGACGACGATGATGATGTCACACGTGTAAATGTCTGTAAATGTTCCCTGTATTTATGAATGTAACCTGTAAATAAAGACCTCTTCGTAAAGATATGCTCTCACTCTGTTACTGTCGCGATAAAACGGAAGTAGCGACATCCTTTCTTGCGTATTGTGACGTATTGTGAATAATAATAAATGTAGGGCGGAGCTTGGCTCTATGTAAGGCAATGTGGGCGTGGCTCTCAAGTCTATGCAAATGAGCGTGAGCTTCCAGGGGCGGAGTTTAAACCACTACATGAGTCCTGAATCCTGCTTACGTCACCAGTTATGACACTTGATTAAACATTACAAGGTCAACATGCACAGATTAAGATCTATAATATGCTTTTAAAAAAAAAAACTGAATTTTAATTTAATGTCACTTTAAAGAGAAAATTGTATATTGTCTAGTAACTCTTTACAGTAAGTTTATTTGGTTACACTTTATTTTAAGGTGTCATTGTTACAGTGTAATTATATTTAAGTACTGAGTAATATTAATTAACATAGGATTAGGGTTTGGTTGAGGGTTAGTTGCATGTAATTATGCATAATTTTAATTTACTGTTATAAGTACATGTAATGTAACAAGGACACTGTAAAATAAAGTGTTACCGTTTATTTTAGTTGATGATAGAGTTTATATTTTGATGTTTTTCATGTGAATATGATGTACACTGGGGAAAAAAACTTAATTTTTCTTTGGCAAGTTTTTGCACGCAATCTTTTTAAGTAAATTTCACATATGGAAATAAGTAAACTCTACTTAACTAAGTTTAGTGAAATGAACAAAGAAAATAAGTCATTTTAATTTGGCAAGTAAAAGGTTGGGTGACGGAAACATTTTATGGATTGTTTGTGTGTTTGAATGTGTAATTTTGAGTAGAAAATAAACTCCAAATGTCACAAAATGGCCAGTTACTAATCAAAGCAGTGACGAAACAGCATAAACACAGCGAAAAGTCAACCTCACTAATTAATCAAGGCCCAGTGCATGATGGGAAAAGTTGAGTAATTTTATTAAATCTTATACACTTTAATTTCTACACGCTTGAATTGACTACTAATATAGAATTTACTATTAGTTTACTATAAAATGAGTTTACTATAAAATAGTTATATTAGTTTACTATAGAATGTAGTGTACTATAAAAAGTAGAATTTACTTAGTTTTTTTTTTTTTTTTCATTCTTGCCTGAACTAACTAACTGAACTCATGTAGAAATTACATTGTTTATTTCTGTAGTATTTACTTCACCACAAAATCATTTTTATCCGTGTAAAGATGAAGGAAGTAGAGATTGCCGAGTTGTGCTGCTGATGCATGATGGGATCTCTCTGCGAGGGGAAGCTCTTGTGTGTGTGTGTGTGTGTGTGTGTGTGTGTGTGTTCACGTAAACACTTCATCATCTCTCGGAGACGCTCGATAACGAGCTCCAGCTGGACTTCTGCTCGCCGGTTATTAGTGGTACAGACACACAGGCCCATTCACAGACCCTGGAGGATTCTGGGAGTTTGCATAGTTTGGGTCACATGACTGTTCTCTCTCACTGATAGACTCAGTTATATATATAACGGTTATAGAACATTATCTGGGCGTTCTCAGATTGTTGAATGTTTTTTTAAAGGTTATTCGTTCCCGAACGCTCAGAGAACATTCAGAAGTAACATCCCATAATGTTTGAGGAATGTTTCCATGCTCACATAACCAAAAAAGCATTCAGAAATATTGTTTTCATAACTTAATGAGTTTTTTAGTTGGGATTAGTTTTTCTTAATAGATTTTAAATAAATATTTATTTTGTTCTAGTTTCATTTTAGTTCAAGTTTTAGTAGTTTTGTGTTGTTGTTGTTGTTTTTTATATACATTTACTGGAGAAACACCATGCCTGGAGATATCAAGTCTTTATGTGTGTTTATGCTTAATTCATAAACTTAATTCAAAGGGAGAACAAGATGATTTTCTGACTCCACTGGCTGATAATAGTTCTTGTTTTAAACACAAACTCACTTCATTTTGATGCATTTTTCTGAAGCCAGCACTCGCTATCTCCAGTCATGTCGCTGCTTCTCCAGTAAATGTGATTTAAGAATGTTTTAGATGTTTGTGCTGGAACTCGACACAGAAACACTGATTTTGTGATTTTTAACCAGCATAAACCAGTCAGAACCAGTGTAGAGTTGTTCAGGATCATGCCGGTGGAGAGAGAGATGAAGAGGAACGGAGAGCAGCGAGTGTGTGTGTGTGTGTGTGTGTGTGTGTCCATCTGGAGCTGGTTACAGAGGCACGTTCCTTCAGGGCCAAGAAGCTGGAGTATTTCCGGTGAGAGCGAGAGGAAGACGAGGGAGTTAAAGGAGAAAGAGTGTATTAACCACATCTGGACTCCATTACGGGAGACGTGATCTCACAGATGAAACACACACACTCCAGATTTGATGAAGGACCTACGCCTGGACACACACACACACACACACTCACACACACACTCACACACTCGCTCACACACACACAGATCTGCAGCTCTGTGTTATTTCTGCTCACGGCGCTGATGAGATTCTCCAGACCTCCAGAAGAACAGCCTCCGCCTGATAGGGTACACACACACACACACACTCGCTCACACACACACACTCGCTCACACACACACACACACACACTCCAGATCTAATGGAGGACCTGCGCCTGGACACACACACACTTACTCTTACTCACATACACATACTCACACACACACTTACTCACACACACATACTAACTCACACATACTCACACACACACACACACACACACTCCAGATCTAATGAAGGACCTGCGCCTGGACACACACACACTTACTCTTACTCACACACACTTACTCACACACATACTCACACACATACTAACTCACACATGCTCACTCACATACACACGCACACACATACTAACTCACTCACACACACACACACACACACAGACACACTCCAGATCTAATGAAGACCCTGCGCCTGGACACACACACACTCACTCACACACACATACTCTTACACACATACTCACTCACACACACTTACTCACACATACTCAGACACACACACACACACACACACACACTCACTTACACACACACACACACACACACACACACACATACTCTTACACACATACTCACTCACACACACTTACTCTTACACACACACACACACATACTCACTCACACTCACACACACACACACACACTGCTCCTGGTCGAGTTAGACGGGCACATACCACAGTCTGGGATCTTGGCCAGAGAATGAGAGGATCACATGCTTCCACTCTTGCTGTTAGTGTGTGTCCTGAGCTCTGTGTGTGTGTTCCCAGATAACACAAACATGATTCAGGAATGTTTTGCTAGCATTCCCATTCAGTTATGAAAACATTACTTTCTCTGAACGTTCAAAATGTCAAATTTTTTAAAGGTTTTAACTTTTTTGTTTTTCTTGTTTATGTGAAATCTAAGGGAACTTTCATTCTAAATTAACTGGTTTCATTCAAGTCAAAAATATTATTTAATATCGCTGAATTGACCTAAATACGTTAAACCAAAAAAAAAAAAATCGTAGAAATAGCTCTAATAATTGGTGACAGTCACTCACTCTTTAACCCCGCCCTCTCTGTGGAAAGGGGAGGGGCCTGTCAATGATTGACAGTTTGACTACAAATAAATTTTCTTCCACAAGCTAACAGAGCTTACTTTTTAAAAACACTGAATTATTCCTCTCTGATATATAATTAAATCACTTAAATATACAAAATCCAGCTTTTAATGTTGTTTATGTGTCTATGTGGTGTTTTTAATACGCTTTAAGACACACATGTGTGAGTTCATAAGTCGACAGCATTGCTGAGTATTTTCTGCTTAAAACTGCAGTGAACCAAAGACAGTCTCAAAAACACGGTTTGAAATCGCTGGTGTTTCTGACGTCACAAACGACCTTGTAACCAATCAGATCAACGTGTGATCGTCAACCAGTGGATCTCTGAGCTGAGGGAGTGAGTGGGGGCGGGGCTCATTTGCATATTCATAGCACCGCGCATACTAAATGAGGCGAGGGTGTCGGGTTACATTCAAGATACTTTAAGGAAAAAACACTTAATATGTAGTTTTGGTGATCAAAGATGCGTTTTAAGGGATACAATTATTGACTACAGGGGGACTTTAAATAATATACAGGTGAAACTCGAACAATGAGAGTATCGTGCAAAAGTTCATTTATTTCAGTAATTCAACTTAAAAGGTGAAACTAATATATTATATAGACTCATTATCAAGCCTTTATTTGTTATAATGTTGATGATTATGGATTACAGATATGAAAACCTTTTCACAATATTCTAATTTTGAATTGGGGTTTTCATAAGCTGTAATCCATAATCATCAAAATTATAACAAATAAAGGCTTGATAATGAGTCTATATATTAGTTTCACCTTTTAAGTTGAATTACTGAAATAAATGAACTTTTGCACGATATTCTAATTGTTCGAGTTTCACCTGTATAATGATGTTTCTAAACAAGATCATTGTTCCCATCCAGAGTTTTCTCGACTTTCATCAGCCATGTTGAATTTATGTAGTCATAAATTATAATATGAATATAAAAAACGTAATAGAGGAGAATGGGATTCTGGGTGGATGTGAATGGTTAATGGTGGAGCTCTGGAGTCGAGCCGTGGACACAGGTCTGGGGTCAGACATGTTTAGTCTACATCTGCTGATCTCCGTCCGGCACTGTGTGTGTGTGTGTGTGTGTGTGTGTGTGTGTGTGTTTATCCGACGCGTTTCAGAATGGTTCGGTTATTATTGTGCATGCTTGGCTTCTCACAGTAAACACAATCTACCATCTGATCTCAGATCAGGCTCTTGTTTAACATGTAGATGAGGAAGAATAGTGCTGTCTTGTGTTGTACTGCTCCCTTGTGCTCATGTGAGGAACACACACACACACACACACACACACACACACACTGCATTACAAGCTCATGTTCTATCGTTTATTATGTCCAGAAACAGTCACACAAATCCAGTGTCAGACATTATAAGTGGTTTTATTGAGCACAATCGTGCAGGGAACACGTCATACTGAACGTGCTGTGTGAGACGAGAAACACTGGAGGAATGCTGAACTCAGACCTGTGGCTTAAATATCAAGGGGACTGTGATTCTATTATAAACTTTATTCAATCGAACACACACATTGAAAAAATGCCCTTCCTCAGTATTTCTGTCTTGTTTTCCAGTACTAATATCTAAACATTCTTTTGTTTTCCAATTAAATTAGTTTTATAATTTAAAAATTTTGTATTTTTAGTGGATTTTATGGTACTAAATTATACTTATGCAGTATGCAGTATAATCCATTTATTCACATTTTGAGCATAGAGGTGAAAATGAAGTTTCCATCTTAAACTGTGGTAAATATCGAGTGGAAAAAGTTTAAAAAGTGAAATTTAAAAAATTCTTGAGGTTCAGGTTTATTATTATAAAAACGCATAAAAATACTATTTAATTTTAATTTTTTATGAAATACATATTTTCCAAAACATGTTTTACTCTGAAACTGTGAGAAAAACAAATCCTTTAATCTAAACGAGTTATGCTCCAATTTTGAGGTTGATATCTGAATAAATGATCTTTCATATATATACTTAATTTAAAGAGAAAACAAGTTTATTTTTCTGACCCTATACTCGCAGATATTTGCTTTTAAATGTTTGTTTTAAGCACAAACTCACTTCATTTTGATGCATTTTTCATAAACAAGACTTAATATCTTCAGTCATTTTCCTTCTTCTCCAGTAAATGTGTCTTGATTTAAGAATCTTTAAATATTTGTGCTGGAAAACAAGACTGAAATAACATATTTTTGCAGTTTAAACACTTTGATATCGTATTGATCATACTTTGATTTCCCGGTTATCAGAATGTGCGGAAGTGTTTTCAGTCGATAGATGTGTGCGAGTCCACCAGAGAAATATATATTTACATTCATGCATTTAGCAGATGCTTGAATCCAAAGTAGTTTACATTGCATTGAAAGAATACAGCACATCTCCCTGGGAATCGAACCCATGACCTTGGCGTTGAATTGAAGAAAATTTTTTAATTTAGCATTTTTCTTGTTTTATATCTTACAATTGCAGTAAAATAGTGAACTAACACATTCATCCAAAGAACATCTAGAGCAGGGGTTCTCGAAGTTTTGATAGGTGAGGGCCAATTTAGGAACCCAACATTGAACTGAGGGCCGCCAAAGTTTGGCGGGGGAGAAAACGAAAAAAAAAAACTGAAAAGAAAATCCCATTTGAAATTATTTTAATGACCAGGTTGCATCTCTACAGTTTACATTAGTTGCAATAAACACATTTTAATTCATAACTGAGGCTAAACCTGGCAAAACTTGTGAAAATTTTGGGGGGAGAGAAATAAACTTTTAAAATAGAACCAAACAAGTCATCATCATCATTCATTTCTATCATTGCTTGTCAGTCGCGTTTCCATTATTGCAGATTTGCATATTATTATCTATCTTTTTTAACCCGTAACTGAAAAACGAAAAATGAACGGTTGTTGTCTTTTTAAAACGCAAAGTTGAACAAAATTTTAATTTGAACTGGCTTCACCAACTGCTGCGCAAAAAAGTAAATATCGACAGACTTTTTCAGATTTTTGTTTAAATGACATTTTGCCCCTAATTAAACATTTTAAATATTCACAAATTAATATGGAAAACATGTCGATTTTACTGGTTTTCTAAGGCCAAATTAGAACCTGGAATTTATATTTTTCCCGCAGTGATGAATGAGAAGAGCCATATAGCCTGTACGTGTCTGATCTAGCCTGATTTATAGGTGAGTTATAGGCTAATGATAATAAATGCGTCTGAAAAAACAGCGAGGCATTTTAATTGTTTATTAATAAACTATTGTTTTCTAAGTGTCGGCTAAAAACATATCTCCATCTCCGCTGTTAAGCAGATGCGCTTTTAGAGAGAAATCCACCTTTCATACGGATTACATAATCAGGTATTTGCTTTCGATTCGAGTTTGTTTGTTTAAAAGTGCACATTTTAAGCTTTAGCCTACATAGGCTATATTTAGTTTCAGTTCTCGCGCTCCAGTTCACGGAGATCATGAAAGCGCGTAGTAGGCTACTGATTGTTTTATTTTATTTTACAAAAGCACGTTTTCTTGTTATGAGTTTACACAAATAAAAGTAGTTGCGAATAATGCATTATTATTTTCTGTATGACCAGAAATGTTAGACTAGTTAAACAGACCCGTCGCTATGGGCGGGCCATAGGGGGCCGGGCCCGCCCGCAAAAATGCTTGTGCCCCCCCACCCCAGGCACATTTTTTTTTTCTTAAAAAAATTACTTTAATTTTATATTATAATAGTTGCATTCTTTATCATTAAAACATTAAAAATATATAAAGAAACAATGGTGTGATTGTGTTTGATTGATGGGAATCTACACTGCAACAGCCTATCACGGCCTCACTAAAAAGAAAGTTAGGATACGTACGTGACGTATCACGTCAGTGTAGCCGCTCAACAGTTACCGCGCATTTTAAAGCTATAGTCAGA
This sequence comes from Rhinichthys osculus, assembly GCA_029959095.1. NCBI lineage: Eukaryota > Metazoa > Chordata > Actinopteri > Cypriniformes > Leuciscidae > Rhinichthys > Rhinichthys osculus. Next base: position 31,191,844 of record JARWKJ010000024.1, read on the forward strand.
TGAGTTTTCGCCGGCTTACTACTCGCTTCAGTTCGTCTGGAGAGAGGACAGCGCTGCCTCCACTCAAAGTACCGGTAGGTTCAAAGTCTCTGTGCGTGTGTGTGCGTGCGACCGTGCGTGTGTTAGGGATGGGCAAATAATTAAAAAAAGAGTTAGTAAATGCGCTTAAACTTCCAAAAACCTGTAGAGTAGTGGTCTGGGTTCAAACAGTCCAACACACAAAGTGAAGCAACGTGACTGGAAAGAAAGTGAGGCTTCGTTTTTCGTTGATCACGTGTTTCTCTGAAAACAATACGCGCTCCGGCACAGAGCTTCATGAGAAATTGCGCTGCGTACTCGATACGCGCTATGAAGCTTCAGCCGCGTTTCCATTACCCTTCAAATTGCGCAAATTGAAATTGCGAATTGAAATTACGCTCAATGGCGTAAAGCTCAGGTTTTTCAGGCAATTCGAAAAAGGAATATTTCGTAAAACTGCAATGGAAACAGTTTTTGCGCATTAACAGTCACCTGACTTAGAATACGCGGTGTGTTTGGGGTCCGTGGTATACGCAAATAATAATAGGCTAATAATTATCATCCTTATTATAACATTTATTAGGCTACATATTTAGAAGATGCTTTTATCCAAAAAAAAGGAACAAAGCAATTAGTCAAATGTCATTCATAATGGTTAGACAATAATAATACAGGGCTAAGATTATCACAAATAAACACAAGATTTTGACGCATATCCAAGTGTTTGTGCAGAGTGTGGAGCGCGCGCTGCAGGCAGGGAGACGCGGGCGCGAACACTTGCGTTTTCATATCAACAGTGGAAACAACTTAAAATACTCTATAATTTCTGGTCATACAGAAAATAATAATACATTATTCGCGCAACTATGCTTTTATTTGTGTAAACTCACAATAACAAGAAAACGTTGTGCTTTTGTAAAATAAAAGAAAACAATCATGCGCGCTTTCATGATCTCCGTGAACTGTAGCGCGAGAACTGAAACAAAGTATAGCCTATGTAGGCTAAAGCTTGAAATTTCCACTTTAAAACGAACAAACTCGAATCGAAAGCTAATACCTTCTGATTATGTAATCCGTATGAAAGGTGCATTTCTCTCTAAAGGTGCATTCGCGCGGCGCGCCTCAGCGGAGATGGAGATATGTTTTTAGCCGACACTAATTTAGAAAACAATAGTTTATTAATACAATTAAAATGCCTCGTTATTCTTTCAGACACATTTATTGTCATTAGCCTATAACTCACATAAAGACACCTTTCTGTAGGCTGTGGTTCCAGAGACATAGGCCTAAATATGGCTCTTCTCATTCAGCACTGCGGCAAAAATATAATTTTCAGGTTCTAATTTGGTCTTAGAAAACCATTAAAATCTACTTCTTTTTTTGTATTAAGTTGTGAATATTTTAAATGTTTAATAAAGGGGCAAAAAGTCATAAACAAACATCTTAAATTTAGTCTTTTTTTTTTTTGCGCAGCATTTGTGTACAGTTCAAATTTAAAAAAAATTGGTGTTCAACTTTGCATTTAAAAAAAACAACCACCGTTCATTTTACGTTTTGCAATACGGGTTAAATAAGGAAAAACGAATGGACACATGCAAATGTACACTGACCGTTTGTACTTTGGACAGAGTTCTTTATTAAATTCATAAAAGAAACAATAGGCTACAGGAATACTGGATTCTAAACCTCAAAGAAATGCCACAATCAGACCTCGGAGCAGAAATGAGGGAGAAACACCCAGAAACTCCTTATGCCGTTCGCAGTATACGGGTCTTTCCCTGCCATTAATGCTTGGATAACACACCACGTCTCAATTGTCAACAGAGGGATATGCGTTGCCAATGAGACACACACACACACACACACACACACACACTGATGTTACATCTGACATCTAGCGCGTTTCCATTACAGATTTGCGCAAAACTTTTGCGATTTTTTCTAAATGTCGATAAAAAACTATTGCGAAATGACGGCGTTTCCATTTACTGATTTTATGCGACTACAACGTCCTTTTTTCCCTCTCGCGATAAGTCATTTAAACATCAACGGGTAGGTTTATAGCCTATATCCCTAAATCACAGCCACCACCACTCACCACTGTTTCAGTTCTCGCGCTACAGTTCACGGAGATCATGAAAGCGCGCATGATTGTTTTCTTTTATTTTACAAAATAACTAATCATCTGTATTATAGATGTATTAGTTATGTAACTAATTAGTACATATCCCTCTGTTGACTGCTTCAAAATGCAATGTTTTAGAGAAGCTTCTGGACTGGTGTTACATCTAATATGTTGTATAGTCAAGTATGTTATGGTTATTCATAACATTGCTTCTATGTAATGTGGTGTAGGCTATAGGCTACCTGGTCATAAAGCTGTTGGTTATGTTTAACGTGACGATTACGTGCTGCGCGAATAGAGTATACGATTATTATACATATACGTAGGCTAATAATAATTGTGCCCCCCCATGCATTTCACATGCCCCCCTTAAGACTGAGGTCTGGCGACGGGTCTGTAGTTAAAGTTGTTTCCACTGTTGATAGGAAAATGCAAGTGTTCGCGCCCGCGGACATTTTGAAAGGTAATGGAAACGCGGCTATTAATAAGCTTGACATTGTTAAGATTATTATTAAGTCACATTGAATATTGATTACTTGGTTAACATACCCTTTTAAATTGCAATGGGATTTGTGGTGCTGGTTTCGGTTGGCCACGATTCCTGTGTAGACAACCACTGTTCCTGGTGGCCTTGGGAGTGAGGTCAAGTGCGATCGGTCGGTCGGACCATGTAATTACCGCTTATGCCTATGGATGCCGCTAAACACCACTAAACGGAGATATTCATTTTTTCAAAGCAATAGTTTTAACAATTTTACAGATGTTATCGCGGGCCGCCAGAAATGTTTCGGCGGGCCGCCATTGGCCCGCGGGCCGCACTTTGAGAACCTATGATCTAGAGCTTCAGTCTGGCTTACAAAGAGTCACGTGATCAACGACACTTAGAAATTAGTCACATAGAAATAGAGCACAATCTGTTCGTTTTATATTTTTCTAAATACTAAAACTTTTCATTTAGGCCTATAACTAGGTTTAAATCCCATATTTGTCAGTTGTGACAGTGTCAATATCGCGCCGATGTTTCTCTGATGCGGTCCGCCTCTCAGCCGGGGAAACAGGGCGGAGCCACGCGTGATGATGTCGGCGAGGGGGGCGGAGTCAGTCTGCTGTAGTCGATCTGGATGCTGGGTATGGATGAGCGTTTAAGGCGAGGAGGAACTCTGGGACAGACAAAGAAGAAGTGTCTCATTTATTCACATGCTAGTAAAGCTTCATGTGAAGACAGTTAAAGTGATCGAGCCGGTGTTTAAAGGATCCGGTGTAACGCCGGTACTGACCCGTCCTCATGGACCTGAGGCTGAGCGCTGCCGGCGGGGTCACGGGGGTCACAGGGGTCACGGGGGTCATGGAAAGGGTCGTCCTCCTCACGGCTGGTGTGTTCCCCGCTCTCCTCCGACGGCTCCACCATGATGGACGGCAGTCGCTCCTTCAGGCTCTTCGTCTCCGACGCCTCGGGGAATATCTGCCGTGTCACAGGTCATGCGGTGTTCAGTGAGCCGTCTGTGAACTAAAGGGTCTGGGGGACGCTTAAAGATCAAAGTGCACGACAAATAAAGTCTCCTAAACTGTTGCCTTTGTCCCCATTGGCTTTTGGGTTGGTTAGTTGTAGTACATTTAATTTAATTTAATTTAATATTCAGCAATATTATTGATCTCCTGCATTGACTCCTCCTTCGCCGATGTCTCCGCCAGCTCGGATTACTGCTGCCGTTTCTCCAGGAGGCGTACGCCATAAACACGCTTCCTAAGTTACTCCTGCTTTTAAGAGGCGGAGAATTTTTCCTGTACATAACGCGGAATACATAATTAGGCGCAGTTTACGCTTCCCCTCCCGTCTCTCTATGGGACACTCCCACTCTCCCCTTGACCATCCCATGAATGCATGACACGGAAAGCGCATTTTGCCATTTTCAGTTCCCGTGAGGCTGTGTTTGCTTTCCTCTCGGTGCGTCGCGTTCGTACACACCTCGCCATGGGTTTATACGCACTTTGCGAAACAAATACGCCTGAAGTGGCGCAAAAGCGTTAGTACATCTGGCACTCTGTGTTGTAATAGTGCTGTATAAATAAAGGTGACTTGACTAAAAGAAAGATGCGATTCTGAACAGCTGAAATCTTGTCAGTAATAAAGGAAGAGCTTGGTTTCTGACATTACAGTGTTTTTGAGCTTGGATGAATGTGAACCTGTTGTAGGAGACTCTGAAATAACATTAAGCCCCGACACAGCGGAATGAATATCGGCGCGCGTAATCCGTCCCGGTGTGTACGGGGCTTAATCTTATTTCAGAGTCTCCTACAACAGGTTCCCGTTTTTCAACGCGTTTTTTGTGTTCACACCCAAGCGATTTTCGCTGACGA
>JARWKJ010000024.1:31201344-31218844 GCA_029959095.1 Rhinichthys osculus
GATCTCACAGCTCGTGTTGTGTTCAGAAGGCAGTGGAATAGTACGCATTATGCAACACAAACATAAGTATGTTACATTGTTGTCATCTATGCTGCATGTTTCATTCCTCGAGTGCTAAAATATAGGGATGCACGATATATCGGTATCGGCTGATATATGTTCGTTTTTAATGTTAGCATTATTGGCTCGATAGGAAAATGTGTCCGATATATTAAAGCCGATAAATAATGTATTATATCCTTCAGCTGAGACTCTTCAGACGCGCACTGTTCAACATGATGATTATGAATTGCTTGAAATATGATTGGAATCACTTAAAAAAAGCAAAATGCAGTTCAGTGCAACATGTGCAGCGCAAGCCTGTCATATCGGCTACATAACATTATATTGAGAACATCATAATTGTGTGTTTGGGACGTGGCTTTTGTTTTTGTAATCAGGCTCTCAAAATTATAAAAATTTGGATTTAGATTTATCAGCCAATATATCGGTTATCGGCTTTCAAATATAAAGAATTATCGGTTATTAACGTTCAAATACAAAGAATTATCAGTTATCTGCTTTCAAATATAAAGAATTATCGGTTATTAACGTTCAAATACAAAGAATTATCGGTTATCGGCTTTCAAATCTAAAGAATTATCGGTTATCTGCTTTCAAATATAAAGAATTATCGGTTATCGGCTTTCAAATGTAAAGAATTATCGGTTATCGGCTTTCAAATGTAAAGAATGATCGGTTATCGGCTTTCAAAATGTAAAGAATTATCGGTTATCGGCTTTCAAATATAAAGAATTATCGGTTATTAACTTTCAAATACAAAGAATTATCGGTTATCGGCTTTCAAATGTAAAGAATTATCGGTTATCGGCTTTCAAATACAAAGAATTATCAGTTATCTGCTTTCAAATAAAAAGAATTATCGGTTATTAACTTTCAAATACAAAGAATTATCGGTTATCGGCTTTCAAATGTAAAGAATTATCGGTTATCGGGTTTCAAATGTAAAGAATTATCGGTTATCGGCTTTCAAATCCAAAGAATTATCGGTTATCTGCTTTCAAATATAAAGAATTATCGGTTATCGGCTTTCAAATGTAAAGAATTATCGGTTATCGGCTTTCAAATGTAAAGAGTTATCGGCTTTCAAAATGCAAAGAATTATCGGTTATCGGCTTTCAAATATAAAGAATTATCGGTTATTAACTTTCAAATACAAAGAATTATCGGTTATCGGCTTTAAAATCTAAAGAATTATCGGTTATCTGCTTTCAAATATAAAGAATTATCGGTTATCGGCTTTCAAATGTAAAGAATTATCGGTTATCGGCTTTCAAATATAAAGAATTATCGGTTATCGGCTTTCAAATATAAAGAATTATCGGTTATCGGCTTTCAAATATAAAGAATTATCGGTTATCAACTTTCAAATACAAAGAATTATCGGTTATCAACTTTCAAATACAAAGAATTATCGGTTATCGGCTTTCAAATACAAAGAATTATCGGTTATCGGCTTTCAAATATAAAGAATTATCGGTTATCAACTTTCAAATACAAAGAATTATCGGTTATCGGCTTTCAAATACAAAGAATTATCGGTTATCGGCTTTCAAATACAAAGAATTATCGGTTATCGGCTTTCAAATACAAAGAATTATCGGTTATCAACTTTCAAATACAAAGAATTATCGGTTATCAACTTTCAAATACAAAGAATTATCGGTTATCGGCTTTCAAATACAAAGAATTATCGGTTATCGGCTTTCAAATATAAAGAATTATCGGTTATCAACTTTCAAATACAAAGAATTATCGGTTATCGGCTTTCAAATACAAAGAATTATCGGTTATCGGCTTTCAAATATAAAGAATTATCAGTGCATCCCGACTAAAATAAATAAGAAAATATTGCGTGTCATACCCAGCTCACAAAAATATGTTCTAAGAACCCATTCAATTATGAAAACGTTATTTCAAAATGTTCAAACATCATGGGAATGTTACTTTTGAATGTTCTTCTGAAACAAGTAGTGACATTTAAAAAATGTCAAAACTGAACGTTACAGGAAAAAACCCTCCTTGAACGATGTTTTGTGTGAGAACATTATCAAAGAGCAGATAACGTTGAGCGAACGTTCTATTGACGTTACTGTAGAACGTTTGTGGGTCCCTTTGAGAGTCTGCTTGAGTGTTTGAGGCTGGAGCTGTTCACATGTAGAGGCCGGCGGAGGGATACAGCACGAAGGGCCCGATGCCGTGGTTCGGCGGGTTCTCCAGCAGGTGTTTGCGGTAGTACCGCCGCAGGGCCGGGCTGCTCGGGTGCTGCTGTCTCACGTGGAGGAAGTATTCGTCGGGTCGGCTCGAGGTGAAGCCGCAGTCCTCGCACACGAAGATCTTGGAGCGCCGCTGCCGGTACGCGTACTGTTGCCGCACGCCGTGGATCTTCCTCAGGTGAGACTCCAGAGAGCAGCGCTGAGTGAAGGCCTTCTCACACAGATCACACCTGTATGGGCGGATACCTGCGCACACACACACTCAGATCTCAGAACACACACCGTCTCCGCTACGACACTGCGCTCGGTAAGATAAAGCCTATATAATCAGCAAGGATGCATAAAATTGATCATTTATAAAGATTCTATCCTCAAAGAATCATTAAATTAATCAAAAGTGACAGTAAAGGCATTCATAATGTTACAAAAGATTCTATTTCAAATAAATGCTGTTTTTGTATTTTCTATTCAACAAAGAATCATGAAAAATAAAATGCATCACAGTTTTTCAACACTGATAATAATCATAAATGTTTCTTGATCATCAAATCATCATATTAGAGTGATTTCTGAAGGATCATGTGACACTGAAGACTGGAGTAATGATGCTGAAAATTCAGCTTTGATCACAGGAATAAATTACACTTTTTTGCAGCTCATTTGCATTTAAAGGGACAGACACAAAAACGGTGCGTTTTGCTCACCCTCAAAAAGTGACAATTTTAACATGATATATAACAATATCTGTGGGGTATTTTGAGGTAAAATTTCACACACACACTCAGACTTATTTTACATCTTGTGAAAAGGGCATTATAGGACCCCTTTAAATGCTGTGGTGTTCTCACCGGTGTGTGTGCGCATGTGTCTCTTGAGGTCGAAGGTGTCGTTGAAGCCTTTCCCGCAGTATCTGCACGGGTGTCTCTTGATCAGACTGTGACACTTCAGGTGTCGCGTCAGCATGCGCTGCAGCGGGAACCCTTTATGACACACCGAACACAGAAACTCCGACGAGCCGCCGCATTCATGCGCCTGGATCAGAGGAACACATGCATGTGCAGGGATAAACACTCAATGTGCTCTGAAACAAGCTGCATTTATAAAACATGAGACCAACATCCAACTGAAACGTTCCATGAGCAATGCATTCATCACGCTTATTACAGAGCAGGAGCCTCATTTATAACCGCTGCGCCGCACACACACACACACACACACCTGAGACACTGCACACACACACCTGAGACACTGCACACACACACACCTGAGAGAGCCAAATGCCACTGCACACACACACACACACAAGCCTGAGACACTGCACACACACACACACCTGAGACACTGCACACACACACACCTGAGAGAGCCAAATGCCACTGCACACACACACACACAAGCCTGAGACACTGCACACACACACACCTGAGAGAGCCAAATGCCACTGCACACACAAACACACACACACACACACACACACACACACCTGAGAGCCGAACGCCACTGCACACACACACACCTGAGAGAGCTGAATGCCACTGCACACACAAACACACACACACACACACACACCTGAGAGCCGAACGCCACTGCACACACACACACCTGAGAGAGCTGAACGCCACTGCACACACAAACACACACACACACACACACACACCTGAGAGCCGAACGCCACTGCACACACAAACACACACACACACACACACACACCTGAGAGCCGAACGCCACTGCACACACACACACCTGAGAGAGCTGAATGCCACTGCACACACAAACACACACACACACACACCTGAGAGCCGAACGCCACTGCACACACAAACACACACACACACACACACCTGAGAGAGCTGAATGCCACTGCACACACAAACACACACACACACACACACACACCTGAGAGCCAAATGCCACTGCACACACACCTGAGAGCCGAACGCCACTGCACACACACACACCTGAGAGAGCTGAATGCCACTGCACACACAAACACACACACACACACCTGAGAGCCGAACGCCACTGCACACACACACACCTGAGAGAGCTGAACGCCACTGCACACACACACACGCACACACACACACACACACACACACACAAACACACACCTGAGAGAGCCGAACACCACTGCACACACACACACCTGAGAGAGCTGAACGCCACTACACACACACACACACACACACACACACACACACACACAAACACACACCTGAGAGAGCCGAACACCACTGCACACACACACACACCTGAGAGAGCCGAACGCCACTGCACACACACACACACCTGAGAGACCCGAACTCCACTGCACACACACACACACACACACACACACACACACACACACACACACGAGTTGTGATCTATAACACACACTAGCCGGGAGAGTGTGTGAGTGCATCTGTGAGTAACTCTGATCGCGCGCACGAGCAGTTTAACTCACCGATGATGATCTGAGGAACTGATGAAATAATATTAATTATGAGTCATAATCATAAATACAGTGCATGTTCACAATAACAGTTTACATTAATAAAATAATGATTTAAACTCTGTTTTACATCTGATATACACTTTAAGATTAAATATACCATTCTCATTAATGGAGTTAAGCTCTTAAATGACATCAAATCATTACAGAGAAGTTACAACAATGCTGTGTTTTAATGTTTGCTGAGCGCATGATAACAGCAGAACATGCAAATACTGCAAATAATGATCAATAAGGCATTTCTGTTTCCATAAAAATGTAAAGCAATTTAAAAATACATTTTGGCCAGTGGAAAATATTAAGGAAACTTTCTGCGAAATGTATTTTATACAATTTTATTCATTTATTGAAAAACAAGGCAGGATCGGCTACTAAATGCTTTTTAGAAATGTAATGTGACGCACATATCTCATATTCACATATCTCAGATGTCTTGTCCCGTTAAACATGGAATCACGCGGATGAATATACATATGTAAATGATATGCAGATGAGGATCTGCATAGTAAACGAGGTGTGTGAGCTCATATCTCGGGGAGGAGACGCGTGTTCACACTCTTCCTCTGACTGGGGTTATAACCGGTTATAACGGGGATTAGCGCAGACTCTGGCGTTCGCACGCTTTATAACTCTCAATACTCCCACACACAGTTTATAAACGAGAACCCTGATAACTCTCAACGGACGTTCTGTTAATGTTACTGGATGAACGTGTGAGTGTGTGAGATGTGCAGTTCACCTTGTTCAGCGGTGCTGATGTTAAAGCAGCGGGAGGAAGAGGAAGAGGAAGAGAACTCTGGGACGCCGGAACTCTCTCCATCCCATAATCCTCTCTGCGGCGCTCCAGAGCTTCAGAAGCAGGTGTGTGTTTGTGGACGCGCTCCGACACTGATTCCAGACCAGCAGCACTGTGTGTCTGTACAGCTACTGAAACACACACACATAAAACACACACACACACACACACACACACACACACACACACATTAGATCACTACAGAAGATCTCACATTAAATGATCCAGTTAAGACTTTTTTCCTCAGGTTTTTTTTTAGTTTTCAGCACAAAAAAAATTGTAAAATATAATAAGATACATTTTTTTTATTAAAAAATCATTAATCTTTTTATTGAATATTCCCAGGTTTTTTGTCTGGTTTTCAGCACACAAAAATATTAAATATAATAAAATAAAATAGTTTCCTCAGGCTTTTTGTTTGGTTTTCAGTACAAAAAAATATTAAAATATAATAAAATAATTTTTTAAGGTATTTTGTTTGGTTTTCAGCAGTTTTTTTTAAATATAATAAAATATTTTTTCTCAGATTTTTTTAAATGTGGTTTTCAGCACAAATAAATGATTAAAATATAATAAAATAAAATTGTAAGGTTTTTTGTTTGTTTTATAGCACAAAAAATATATAATTTATTTGGTTTTGTTTTATAGCACTTTTTTCTGTTTTTTTTTAAAATGGTTTTCAGCACAAATAAATAATTAAAATCATAATGTATATAATTCATTAGACATAATGGAATGTAACATTCCATCATTCTTCAAACATTATAGAATGTAACATTCCATCATTCTTCAAACATTATAGAACGTCACATTGTATCATTCTTCAAACCAAACATTATGAAACGTTACTGTCACAGTCTGTCTTGTCTCCGCCTCTTCACTACACTTCCCAGCATCCCTCATGTTTTCGCACCTGCCTGTCATCATCGTTGTCACCTGTGCGTAGTTAATCACCTTCATTTGTGTCACCTGGTTTCTGTTCATTAGTGCCTGTATTTAGTTCCTTCCTGTTCAATCTGTCCTTGTCAGTTGTTAGTTGTATAACATATAACATGCTTTCACCGCTGGTCCCGTCCAGCACAGAGCCTTTACCGCTGGTCCCGTCCAGCACAGAGCCTTCACCGCTGGTCCCGTCCAGTCCAGAGCCTTCACCGCTGGTCCCGTCCAGCCCAGAGCCTTCACCGCTGGTCCCGTCCAGCCCAGAGCCTTCACCGCTGGTCCCGTCCAGCCCTGCCGAGCCTTTACCGCTGGTCCCGTCCAGCACAGAGCCTTCACCGCTGGTCCCGTCCAGCACAAAGCCTTCACCGCTGGTCCCGTCCAGTCCAGAGCCTTCACCGCTGGTCCCGTCCAGCCCAGAGCCTTCACCGCTGGTCCCGTCCAGCCCTGCCGAGCCTTTACCGCTGGTCCCGTCCAGCACAGAGCCTTCACTGCTGGTCCCGTCCAGCACAAAGCCTTCACCGCTGGTCCCGTCCAGCCCTGCCGAGCCTTCACCGCTGGTCCCGTCCAGCACAAAGCCTTCACCGCTGGTCCCGTCCAGCCCTGCCGAGCCTTCACCGCTGGTCCCGTCCAGTCCAGAGCCTTCATCGCTGGTCCCCTCCAGTCCAGAGCCTTCATCGCTGGTCCCGTCCAGTCCAGAGCCTTCACCGCTGGTCCCGTCCAGTCCAGAGCCTTCATCGCTGGTCCCGTCCAGTCCAGAGCCTTCACCGCTGGTCCCGTCCAGCACAGAGCCTTCACCGCTGGTCCCGTCCAGTCCAGAGCCTTCATCGCTGGTCCCGTCCAGTCCAGAGCCTTCACCGCTGGTCCCGTCCAGTCCAGAGCCTTCATCGCTGGTCCCGTCCAGTCCAGTGCCTTCACCGCTGGTCCCGTCCAGCCCAGAGCCTTCACCGCTGGTCCCGTCCAGCACAGAGCATTCACCGCTGGTCCCGTCCAGCACAGAACCTTCACCGCTGGTCCCGTCCAGCACAGAGCCTTCACCGCTGGTCCCGTCCAGTCCAGAGCCTTCACCGCTGGTCCCGTCCAGTCCAGAGCCTTCACCGCTGGTCCCGTCCAGCCTTGCCGAGCCTTCACCGCTGGTCCCGTCCAGCACAAAGCCTTCACCGCTGGTCCCGTCTAGCCCTGCCGAGCCTTCACCGCTGGTCCCGTCCAGTCCAGAGCCTTCATCGCTGGTCCCGTCCAGCACAGAGCCTTCACCGCTGGTCCCGTCCAGCACAAAGCCTTCACAGCTGGTCCCATCCAGCCCTGCCGAGCCTTCACCGCTGGTCCCGTCCAGTCCAGAGCCTTCATCGCTGGTCCGGTCCAGCCCTGCCGAGCCTTCACCGCTGGTCCCGTCCAGTCCAGAGCCTTCATCGCTGCTCCCGTCCAGTCCAGAGCCTTCACCGCTGGTCCCGTCCAGCCCAGAGCCTTCACCGCTGGTCCCGTCCAGCACAGAGCCTTCACCACTGGTCCCGTCCAGCACAGAGCCTTCACCGCTGGTCCCGTCCAGTCCAGAGCCTTCACCGCTGGTCCCGTCCAGCACAGAGCCTTCACTGCTGGTCCCGTCCAGTCCAGAGCCTTCACCGCTGGTCCCGTCCAGCCCTGCCGAGCCTTCACCGCTCGTCCAGTCCAGAGCCTTCATTGCTGGTCCCGTCCAGCACAGAGCCTTCACCGCTGGTCCCGTCCAGCCCTGCCGAGCCTTCACCGCTGGTCCCGTCCAGTCCAGAGCCTTCATCGCTGGTCCCGTCCAGTCCAGAGCCTTCACCGCTGGTCCCGTCCAGCCCTGCCGAGCCTTCACCGCTGGTCCCGTCCAGCCCTGCCGAGCCTTCACCACTGGTCCCGTCCAGCCCTGCTGAGCCTTCATCGCTGGTCCCGTCCAGTCCAGAGCCTTCATCGCTGGTCCCGTCCAGTCCAGAGCCTTCATCGCTGGTCCTGTCCAGTCCAGAGCCTTCATCGCTGGTCCCGCCCAGCCCAACCCCTCGCTCCACGTCAGCCCTGCCGAGCTCGCGCTCCACGTCAGCCACGCCGAGCCTGCACTTCACGCCAACCCTGCCGAGCCTTCACCGCTGGTTCCGTCCAGTCCAGAGACTTATTCACCGCTGGTTCCGTCCAGTCCAGAGCCTTCATCGCTGGTCCCCTCCAGCACAGAGCCTTCACCGCTGGTCCCGTCCAGCACAAAGCCTTCACCGCTGGTCCCGTCCAGCCCTGCCGAGCCTTCACCGCTGGTCCCGTCCAGTCCAGAGCCTTCATCGCTGGTCCCGTCCAGCACAGAGCCTTCATCGCTGGTCCCGTCCAGTCCAGAGCCTTCATCGCTGGTCCCGTCCAGTCCAGAGCCTTCACCGCTGGTCCCGTCCAGTCCAGAGCCTTCATCGCTGGTCCCGTCCAGCCCTGGCGAGCCTTCACCGCTGGTCCCGTCCAGCCCTGGCGAGCCTTCACCGCTGGTCCCGTCCAGCCCTGCCGAGCCTTCACCGCTGGTCCCGTCCAGCCCAGAGCCTTCCCCGCTGGTCCCGTCCAGCCCTGCCGAGCCTTCACCGCGGGTCCCGTCCAGTCCAGAGCCTTTATCGCTGGTCCCGTCCAGTCCAGAGCCTTCATCGCTGGTCCCGTCCAGTCCAGAGCCTTCATCACTGGTCCCGTCCAGTCCAGAGCCTTCATCGCTGGCCCTGCCCAGCCCAGACCCCTCGCTCCACATCAGCCCTGCCGAGCCCTCGCTCCACGTCAGCCCTGCCGAGCGCGCGCTCCACGTCAGCCACGCCGAGCCTGCACTTCACATTAACCCTGCCGAGCCTTCACCGCTGGTTCCGTCCAGTCCAGAGACTTATTCACCGCTGGTTCCGTCCAGTCCAGAGACTTATTCACCGCTGGTTTCGTCCAGTCCAGAGACTTATTCGCCGCTGATTCCGTCCAGCCCAGAGCCTGAATTCTCACCCAGCCTCCCTCTCCCACCTCCTCCCATCTGCCTCTCTACCTTTCCTCAGCCACTGCCTGGCAACCCCTCTGCTCCTGTATCCACCCTTGAGGAGGTGGAGTCGCCGAGGATCTGCCTGCCACCAACGCCTTCAGGGTCGGTGGATCCCCAGTCTCTGCCTCCAACCTCCTCAACCAGGACTCTTCCTCGGCCCTTCATCCCATCTGTTCCACCTTGGCTCTTACCTCCCTCAGCTCCACCATGGCTCCCTCGTCCCCCCGGATTCACTTTTGTCCCTCATCGGCCTTCCCTCACCTCTGGACTCCTCTCCTCTGGCTACGCCTCGTCCCTTCGTTCCCCCGGCTCTGTTGGACTCCTCACTCCCCTCAGTTCCCCTTTGGTCCTCACTCCCTCTGTCTCCACCGTGTCCTTCTGTGTCCCTGTCTACACTTCAGTCGCCTGAGCCTTCGGTGTCACCATGTCCCTCCAGTCCCTCAGCATCACCCGGTCTCGTCTGCTCTACGGTTTAACCCTGGTCTCCTCTCCCACCTGCTCCACATCTGCCAGTCGGCCCCCTGGAGTCTTCTGCCCTGCCCCCTCCATGGCTCCTCCCTCCGTCATCTCCGCCCTGGCCGCCTGCACTGCCTGATCCGCCCTGGTCCCTCTCTCCCTCTGCTGTTGGTCCTTCTACGGTGCGAGGACGCGCCTACCGGAAGGGGGGGCGTAATGTCACAGTCTGTCTTGTCTCCGCCTCTTCACTACACTTCCCAGCATCCCTCATGTTTTCGCACCTGCCTGTCATCATCGTTGTCACCTGTGCGTAGTTAATCACCTTCATTTCTGTCACCTGGTTTCTGTTCATTAGTGTCTGTATTTAGTTTCTTCCTGTTCAGTCTGTCCTTGTCAGTGGTTAGTTGTATTCAACGTGTGTGTTATCCTTCCCGTCATCCTGCCTGTCTGCATGTTTGTACCTGTGATTTATATTACTAAAAATGTCTGATTTGGAGCCTTTTGACTTTTAGTCTTCTTCAACCCACACCACACCGTTACAGTTACATTGTATCATTCTTCCAATATTATGGAACGTTACATTGTATTATTCTTCCAACATTATAGAACGTCACATTGTATCATTCTTTAAACATTATAGAACGTCACATTGTATCATTCTTCCAATATTATGGAACGTCACATTGTATCATTCTTCCAACATTATGGAACGTCACATTGTATCATTCTTCAAACATTATAGAACGTTACATTGTATCATTCTTCCAACATTATAGAACGTCACATTGTATCATTCTTCAAACATTATAGAACGTCACATTGTATCATTCTTCCAACATTATAGAACGTCACATTGTATCATTCTTCCAACATTATAGAACGTCACATTGTATCATTCTTCCAAAATTATAGAACGTTACATTGTATCATTCTTCCAACATTATAGAACGTCACATTGTATCATTCTTCCAACATTATGGAACAATCTGTTACATTTAAAAAACGCCAGATGAATATCCAACTGAAAACATTCCATGAACGCTGTTTAAATAATGTTTTGCGCTTTTGTTTTGAGACGATTATTAAACACCAGATAACTGAACGAATGTTACTGCAGCAGTGTTTGTTCATAACTCTGAGTAACTGATACGCAGGTGTTCATGTGTTGAAGTGTTCATGTGTTCATGTGTTCATGTGTTCATGTGTTCATGTGTTCAGGTGTTCATGTGTTCATGTGTTCAGGTGTTCATGTGTTGAAGTGTTCATGTGTTCAGGTGTTCATGTGTTCATGTGTTGAAGTGTTCATGTGTTCATGTGTTCAGGTGTTCATGTGTTCATGTGTTGAAGTGTTCATGTGTTCAGGTGTTCAGGTGTTCATGTGTTGAAGTGTTCATGTGTTCATGTGTTCAGGTGTTCATGTGTTCATGTGTTGAAGTGTTCATGTGTTCAGGTGTTCAGGTGTTCATGTGTTGAAGTGTTCATGTGTTCATGTGTTCATGTGTTCATGTGTTGAAGTGTTCATGTGTTCAGGTGTTCAGGTGTTCATGTGTTCATGTGTTGAAGTGTTCATGTGTTCATGTGTTGAAGTGTTCATGTGTTCAGGTGTTCAGGTGTTCATGTGTTGAAGTGTTCATGTGTTCAGGTGTTCATGTGTTCAGGTGTTCATGTGTTGAAGTGTTCATGTGTTCATGTGTTGAAGTGTTCATGTGTTCAGGTGTTCAGGTGTTCATGTGTTGAAGTGTTCATGTGTTCAGGTGTTCATGTGTTCATGTGTTCATGTGTTCATGTGTTGAAGTGTTCATGTGTTCAGGTGTTCATGTGTTCATGTGTTGAAGTGTTCATGTGTTCATGTGTTCAGGTGTTCATGTGTTCATGTGTTGAAGTGTTCATGTGTTCAGGTGTTCATGTGTTCATGTGTTCATGTGTTCATGTGTTGAAGTGTTCATGTGTTCAGGTGTTCATGTGTTCATGTGTTGAAGTGTTCATGTGTTCATGTGTTCATGTGTTCATGTGTTGAAGTGTTCATGTGTTCAGGTGTTCATGTGTTCATGTGTTGAAGTGTTCATGTGTTCAGGTGTTCATGTGTTCACGTACCTGTGGCGGGCCCGAGGCTGAGGTCCGGCTCCGTCCACTGCCATCCTCCACACAGCGCCTGCTTCCTCTTCACCAGGAACGAGCGTGGCATCCTCGAGCTCCTCTGATGAAGTCCACTCTACGGTGTCTGGAGAGAGAATCTCAGAGCGGAGGATTTCCATATCTCTGGAGAGAGGACACACCTGTGCGTGCGCGCGCTGCTTTAACTGCTGCTCCGCTGGTTTGCATGCCAGGTAGAGAGAATCTGGTCTCCTCATTTAACTGGACCTGCCATGCAAATGGAGCCGCGCGGCTGAAGGGCTCGGCGCTCTAACAGGAGCCGCGCACTAGGAAAATCATGCTTTTATTTCACGTTCCACTTGATTGTCTGTCGGGTTTATGTCACCCAAACTGGGACAAAGGCAATTCAAATCGGCTTCTTTACTGTTGAGTGTCTGTTAACCTGCCGGTGGACGAGCCTGAAAGCCTTTAGTTGGGACAGGTGTGCTTTTCTTCAGACTCCTCAAAAGCTTTTCCATCAGTTATCTGTCAGTGCAACTGTGCCCAGATCAGCAGCTCGCCGTCATTACACTGGCAATGGAAATCCACTCCAATTAAAATAAAACTTAAACTGGTCATTTTCATTTAACTTCTTATACTAAAATAACTCAAACTCAATTAGGAATGAAAAAACAATAATAATATTTTGTTTATTTATATAGTGCCTTTCAAGACCTCAAGGTCGCTTTAAAGGAAATTATAAAATTAATACTAAAATAACTCAAACTGAAATAAAAATTAATAAAAAATACAAATAAACACCCCCCAAAAATAATAATATTTTGTTTATTTATATAGTGCCTTTCAAGACCTCAAGGTTGCTTTAAAAGAAATTATAAAATTAATACTAAAATAACTCAAACTGAAATAAAAATTAATAAAAAATACAAATAAACACCCCCCAAAAAATTAATAATTTTGTTTATTTATATAGTGCCTTTCAAGACCTTGAGGTCGCTTTAAAAACAAATATAAAATGAAAACTAAAATAACTCAAACTGAAATAAAAATTAATAAAAAATACAAATAAACACCCCAAAAAATAATACTTTTTTATTTATTTATATAGCACATTTCAAGACCTCAAGGTCACTTTACGAAAATTAATAAAAGTAATTAAAATGAATGAAAATGTAACTAATTCAAAATATTAATAAAAACTATAACGAAAGTGCTTTATTAACATTACTGGCCTACATTAGTTAACATTTTTAAAGCATTTATTAGTGTTATTTGAAACATTTACTAATACATTTCTAAAATCACATTTTGTATGTGTTAATAATCAATAGACTTGAGTTGACATGATTTTACTATGAAGAGCTGTATTTTTATGAACTAGATGAATAAACACTAATATCAGGGTTTCTGCGGCTCTTAAACCAGAGGAAAGTCTCACGTTTACAGTCATGCCGTTAAACCTTGCATGCATGGCAAAAATCATTTTTAATTTCTTCCTCAGTAGTTTTGTTTCCAATTCAAATATCTAAACATCTTTAAATCAAGAAACATTTACTTGAGATAGAAATGCAAAAATCTTGAAAAGCTGAACAAAGATTATGCTTTTGCCAATACAACTCATGGTGTTTCTCCTCTGACATTTATTCCTTTAATTTCCTTTAATTGGTCTTAAAGGGTCTTTAAAAAGTCTTAAATTGATCCTCATATTGTTTATGCTGGTTAGTGTCGATGTATATGAGTGACAGTATAATAACTGCATTGCACAGGATATTCGCGGTTATTATGCAAACTGTCGTAAAGTCTGTAGCCTATTAGAAGAAACTCGAGGTGAATCTGAACATCATCTGTGTTTACTGGATGCTGATGAACACTAGAGTACACACACACACACACACACACACACACACTCACTCACTGGCTGTATAAAGCAGTCATGAGAAACAGTCCTCACACACACACACACACACACACACTGATTTGCATGTGTCTTTGAGCGCTGACCTGCTCAGACATGAAGAAGAACGCGTGTTTGACTGTTAAATGTCTCTGTTTGTGATGTCGACCACACCCGCGGACACACACTCCACATCTCTTTATTAATCACTGCTGTACTGTCAGCTGCACTGTATGAGCCTGTGTGTGTGTGTGTGTGTGTGTGTGTGTGACTCTAACAGCAGGACTCATTTGGATAGGGTTAAGGTTACACTAGAGGTACAGTGAACCAAACAAACACCAGGACTAGTTTTGAATTTTCGACTGGTAAAACACATGGAAGTGCTTAAATAACAGCGTCTGACCGATGCGTGAATCCTGCAGATTTAATAACGCGAGATTGTGAAACACACACAGCTTTTAGATGTCATGCACTTTCGTGTGTTTGTTTTCCATGTGTTTGTTTAAATGCAAAGAGCAAATGAAAGGATAATCATCTTTACATTCATTCTAACGCTTTTAGAACTTTAGACTGATGACATCACTCCGTTCTCAGATCAGTGCTGTGATGTCACAGTATGCAAATGAGCCGAGCGCAAGGACACGCCCACAGCCGTTCCAGTGTGTTTCTGCCTGCTGTATTTACAGTAATTCCAGTGCTGCTCTTTTTACACATATACATGTATTTATATAGAAATAATTCATTTCCCGGATCAGTTTATCTGTTCTGTAAGAAATAGTATTTTTATATAATTCATCAAAGTTACTAAGACAAGACCGGGTATTGTTCAAAATTCATGCATAACTTTGATGAAATGTTTTGATCCACTTAATATGCTGACTATTGTATATACACACACACACAAACACCGAACCTCCATAGAGTTCAGCAAAGAGTTCACGAGTCAAACACCATCATAATCTAGTGTTCATAAGAAGACTTGAGCAACATTCATTCGGCGTGATCGACAGCTGATCATTCATGCGCTATACACGCTATAATACTGCATGTATTGATCACTGAGTGTCAATCATCTCACACAGCATCTGTCAATCATCTCACACAGCATCTGTCAATCATCTCACACAACATCTGTCAATCATTCATCTCACACAGCATCTGTCAATCATCTCACACAGCATCTGCCAATCATCTCAGGTGTGTGTGTTTCACACGCGAGACATGCAGAAGTTCAGGAGCAGAATTGAAGCTCTTCATTTAATTAGTCGTCCGTGTGTGTGTGTGTGTGTTTCCCCTCAGATCTCAGTCAGTGTGTGATTTGTTTCCCTCTCTGAAAGCAGGAAACTGATGACAGTTCAGCGGATGTTCTTCAGTCTCTCGGCAGCGGCGCGCGAGATCGATCTCCATCGATAATGAGGTGAGTTAATAACTTTAATTTGATAAATCATCAGACTGTGTTTAGTGTAAGTGTAAACTGTTCTCATCAGCTGAACGGTTAATGGACTACAGAGAAAACGCGTTTATTTTAAGCACCGTCGCGTTTAATGTTCCTGACTCGCTGAATCTCTTCTAAACTTTCGTTTTTTTATTGAAGAGATTCGTTCGGTTCAGATCAGCATCGTTCAGTTCTGTTCGGTTCAGTTCTGTTCGGTTCGGTTCAGTTCTGTTCGGTTCAGTTCTGTTCGGTTCGGTTCAGTTCTGTTCGGTTATGAACTTACACTGATGGGACAGAAATATAAACATGTATTTTAGTGCTTCCTCGCTAATATACATTTGTATTAAGAACATTTTGATAACTGTTATCAAACATTATTTCTGAACGTTCTGTGAAAATGTTCAAAACTGAAACAAGTAGCAACATTTTAAAAGCGTTTGAGGAACGTCCAACTGAATGTTTCTGGTAAAATCGCTCTATGAACGGTGTATTAAATATGTTTTTGTTCTAACGGGTTGAGAACATTATTAAAGACCTGATCGCTTTGAATGAACGTGTTATTAATGCTCCTGGAAGACCGTTTGTTCACTTTGAGAGAATCTTGCCAGAACGTTCCCTGTTCCTTCGAATGATCGTTAATTGCGTTTAAGCGTTTGAATCGTGAGAGTTTATTTCCGGCTTGATCTCATAGGTGAGGAAGTGCAGCTCTCTCTCTCTCTCTCTCTCTCTCTCTCTCTCTCTCTCTCTCTCTCTCTCTCTCTCTCTCTCTCACGCACACTCACTCTAACACACACACACACACACTCGCTCTCTCTCTCTCTCTCTCTCTCTCTCTCTCTCTCTCTCTCTCTCTCTCTCTCTCTCTCTCTCTCACGCACACTCACTCTAACACACACACACACACACTCGCTCTCTCTCTCTCTCTCTCTCTCTCTCTCTCTCTCTCTCTCTCTCTCTCTCTCTCTCTCTCTCGCGCACACTCACTCTAACACACACACTCTCTCTCTCTCTCTCTCTCTCTCTCTCTCTCTCTCTCTCTCACACACACACACACACACACACACTTGCTCACACACTCTCTCACGCACACACACACACACACACACACACACACACACACACACACACACACACACACTTGCTCACTCTCTCTCTCTCACACACACTCACACTAACACACACACACACACACACTCGCTCACTCCCTCACTCTCTCTCTCACACACACACACACTTGCTCACACACTCTCTCACGCACACACACACACACACACACACACACACACTTGCTCACTCAGGGGAAATCGTATAGGAATCACTGATGCTTGTATGATCGCGGCTCGCAGTGTGTGAGAGAGGAATTACGAGATGAGCCGAGTGTGTTACTGGCATCTCCTGATAACTCTCTCTCTCTCACACACACACACACACACACACTGATCTCTGATGATTATTATAGGCCACCCTGACAACATTCATTTACATCCACTTAATAAATGATCCGAGGCAGAGCTCGATGTTTCCAGGAGAGACTGTGTGAAACAGAAGCAACATGAGTATTCAGTTTCTCTTCAGTGTGATTGTGTGTGTGTGTGTGTGTACTTGTGTGTGTGTGTGTGTGTGTTCTCATCTGAGCCACATGTCAATAACACGTCGAACCCTCGATTGAGCTGCACTTCTCTTCTTCTGCTTCCTCTTGTCGTCTCTTATTGCTCTCACATCCGCTTATGAACACATTTAGAGTGACTGTGCGCTTCATAACACACACACACACTCTCTCACACACACACACTGACCCCGAAACACCAGCGGGACTTCTAAAGTTGAGCAGTGGTGTGTGTGTGTAGAGCAGTGGTGTGTGTGTGTAGAGCAGTGGTGTGTGTGTTGAGCAGTGGTGTGTGTGTTGAGCAGTGGTGTGTGTGTAGAGCAGTGGTGTGTGTGTAGAGCAGTGGTGTGTGTGTAGAGCAGTGGTGTGTGTGTAGAGCAGTGGTGTGTGTGTTGAGCAGTGGTGTGTGTGTAGAGCAGTGGTGTGTGTGTTGAGCAGTGGTGTGTGTGTTGAGCAGTGGTGTGTGTGTTGAGCAGTGGTGTGTGTGTTGAGCAGTGGTGTGTGTGTAGAGCAGTGGT
>JARWKJ010000024.1:31226344-31256344 GCA_029959095.1 Rhinichthys osculus
AGGAAGGAGGAAGTCACAGAGATGTGTGTGTAGATACTGTATGTTCAGTTTTATAGTGAATATCTCCGTGTTTAGTGTGTTAATGCATTCGCTGCTGGTTATTTGCGTGCTGGGCATCACAGATAAGTGTTGTGTGCCGCAGATCTCTGTGGTTTTCTCTGAGACGTCTCGGTCTCACGGCTTCTGAATTGTCTTTCATTTCCTGTGAGTTTGGTTCGTGTGCTGATGCACGCCGTCTGAGGTGTAAAGAGTCTCTGAAAACAACACTTGAGCAAATGCACAGCGAAAATATCTCTTGCGTTACAAGTCACTAATTCCAATCTAGCTTGAGGAACCGAAACGTGAACAGAACTGAAGTGTTGTACTGGTGCTGGATGTAGACTCGAAGATGAACTGGTCCTCAAGTAAACCAATATGCTTCAATATATTGGATAAATATCATGTCCTCATCTCGTATATGAAGCACTGCGACTGCTCATGCATCATGTGGCCTTGCTGACCCGTCAGAGGATAACACACACACGCCGTAGTGCCGTCACTGCCCTGTAGATGGCGATATACCTACTTTAGTAGCTGAAATAAACTTAAAGTCAGGTGCCATGCAAAATGTAAGGAGTAATGCATTCATATGCTAGAGCTTCATGATTCATCTTTAAAAGATCTTGATTCAAACGCTTCCTCCTAAATGACAACGACTCAGCTCTGTCTATTAGACCCTCGATGAGTCCCATCACAGCCGACGTTACACACGCGTTTATCCAAAGAGACTCACACTGCATTTCAAGCCACACATTTACATAATTATCAGTTCTTGCTTTCCCTGGGAATCGAACCCATGACCTTGGCGTTGCAAGCGCCAACGCTCGACTGTTTAAAGTGCAGGAAAGCTATTATTTAATATTGAATTAATATCTAATATTTCAGTTTGATAAGCCTATAGACATGCAGATCTGCGTTCTGATCCAGAGAGAGCAGTTGTCATGGGTAGATATGAAGCTTTTTAACCACAGAGAATCATTATTTCTGTTTTACAACAATTCAGATCATCTCAGAAGTACTGGGATAAAAGTTTATAGTTAAGTTATAGTTACTATATATAGTATAGTAGGGAAAAAAAACGTTTAAATATGTAATTTTGGTGATCAAGGATGAGTTTTAAGGGATGAAATGATTGACTACAGCGGGACTTTAAAGATTTTTTTAAATAGACAGCAGAGATTAACTTTTGTCTGAACCTCATGGTATTTTGTTTAGTTCAAATCAAATCAAAGTTTATTTATAAAGCACCTTAAAAAACACAGTGTGTACCAAAGTGCTGTACAATTCCAAACGGATTAGATAAAACACAGTAAAATACAAAGAAAGAAATATAATACTAATATAAACATAAAATCAAAGCATAACGGTCCTTACAAAGTAGCAAAGGCCTCATGAGACCAGTCAAATAGTTGTCATTCAGATTTATTTTTTATGTATCCTGTCCTTTGTGAATGTGACTCCAGTGTGTTCTGATGAAGGTGTGTGTGTGTGTGTGTGTGTGCAGGTGGTCATTAACTGTCCTCTGGTCCGCGGGATCAAGTATAACCAGGCCACTCCCACGTTCCACCAGTGGCGGGACTCGCGGCAGGTGTGGGGGCTGAACTTCGGCAGTAAAGAAGACGCGGCTCAGTTCGCTAGCGGGATGCTGCACGCGCTCGACGTGCTCAGCGGCCAGACGGACTCGGGTCAGTGATCAGCAATTATTACCGTCTCGTATTACCTGTGTGTTTGGAGTTTGGTCTGATCTGTGTGATTCGGTCTCTGTCGTACAGGTGCATGTCCTCCCTCTCCTCGACCGCCTCAGAACGGCCCGAGCGCGGAGGAGTTAGAGCAGAAGAGGAGGTATGATCATCATCATCATCATCATCATCATCATCATCTTTAGATCAGACCTTCACAACAGTCCAAACCAATCCCGATTCACTTCACTTACTGTTAGCGCTTCATCAGGGATCTTATTCTACATCATCAGAATGTAACAGCTGATGTCATCAGTGCCTCTTATTCATCAACCAATTACATCACATTTACCCACATTTATTTCTCATTGAACATCCTGTTTCATGCGTCACATTACAGAAGCGATACGAGTTTTCTATCTATTTGTCCGTCTGAGAATATACAATATATATATTTATTTATCAGTCCCTCTGAAAATATACTGTATAATATAATGTATATTTATTTTTCTATAATATTTATTTATTTATATAAAATTTTTAATTTTTTTTTATTGGTCCCTGAGAATATATATTTATTAATTTATACATTTTTGCATTTATTTATTTGCGCATTTATTTATTAATTTATTTGTGCGTTTATTAATTTATTTGTGCATTTATATTATTTATTTGTGTATTTATTAATGTTGCATTTATTTATTAATTTGTGCATTTATTAATTTATTTCTGTATTTATTTATTTATTTATTTATTTGTGCATTTATTAATTTATTTCTGTATTTATTTATTTGTACATTTATTAATTTATTTCTGTATTTATTTATGTGTGCATTTGTTAAATAAACGAAAAAAAAAATGCACAAATAAATTAACAAAGGCACAAATAAATTAATAAACACAGAAAATAAATTAACGAATCAATTAATAAATGTACAAATAAATAAATGCACAAATACATTATTTATTTATTTTTGCGTTTATTAATTTATTTGTGCATTTGTTAATATATTTGTGCATTTATTAATTTGTTGGCTTTTATTAATTTATTTGTGCATTTATTTATGTATTTGTTTATTTGTGCATTTATTGATTCTATTTTGAATTGGTTCTCATGTGGATGTCAGTGAGATGCTGAGTGTAACTGGTGTGTGTGTTCAGGCAGGAGCAGCAGGAGAGAGAGAGACAGGAGCAAGAGCGAATGGAGAGAGAGAGACGGGCGTCTGTGGCTCCAGCCCTGCCTCCTGTTCCTCCTCCCGCTCCGGCCTCTGGTCCTCCTCCTCCTCCTCCACCCGGACCTCCACCTGCTCCAGGACCCCCACCGCCGCCCCCACCACCACCTCCTTCAGGAGGAGGTCCACCACCCCCGCCCCCGCCCTCAGGAGGAGGAGGAGGAGGAGGAGGAGGAGGAGGAGGAGGAGGAGGAGGAGGAGGACTAGGAGGAGACGGAGGTCTGGCCGCAGCACTCGCTGGAGCTAAACTACGGAAAGTGGCCAAGGTCAGTCCGAAGTTCACCCTATCCACTGTGTTCATCATCTGTGATGTTTAATAAGATTCCTGTATAGAGACAGAGCGCATTTAGGCCACGCCCACAAGAGGGCAATCCAACCGTCTCCATTGACTTTGTATTGCGAGAAGCTGCCTCTTTGTCATTTCTGAATTATAACAAAAAACAAAACAATGTCTAAAAGGTGTACAGCAAACAAGCTAAAAAAAACAGAAATAAGTTTTTATAAGCTGTCAACCCCAAAAAACAAGCGTTTAAGACACAAAAGTGCACAAAAGCGCACAACAGATTTGTCTCTTCTGGCCACCAAGGAGACGGCCAGGTCAGTAGGCCGGTCTATGGCAGCCCTGGTGGCCACGGAGAGACATCTTTGGTTAAATCTATCCGACATGAAAGATAGGGATAGATCTGATCTAATGGACGCTCCGCTCTCGCCTTCTGGCCTCTTCGGCGACTCGGTTAACACGGTCGTTGAGAGGTTTCAGGAGGCGAAGAAACAAGCAACGGCGTTCCAGAAGTTTCTTCCTCCGCGAACTATGGTCCCGCCCGGATACGAGCTCCTCACAGCATTGAGTGCAACAGAAACAAAGCGTCGCCACTCAGGCTCCTCCACAATCAGGGGGGTCTTGGTGGCGATCGCAGTCAAGTTCTGAGGACTGTCATTATCTCGAAGAAGGCTTCAACTAAGAAAGGCCCTCCTGGGAGAAATGGTTTCCACCTCATTACACGGTGCCCATTTCTCCTCTGCGCTCTCTTGGGGGAGGAGGGCCGCAGTGCTGCCAGTTCGGTTGTTCCCTGCCGGTTCACCATTTTAGGGCGCCGAGGTTGCTGTTCGACCAATACCAGAGGCCAGTCTTGAGAGACTGATCCCCTTAGTAGAATTTCAGGCGCCGTGGAAGCTACTGCCAAATATATCTCGTTGGGTCCTGCTTACAATAGAAAAGGGTTACAGAATTAACTTCGGTTCTCGTCCGACCAGATTTCTAGGGATCCTCCCTATGGTGGTGGAGCCCGAGCAGGCTCTGGTTATGTATCAAGAAGTTCAGACTCTTCTATAAACGGAGGCTATAGAAAGAGTTCCTCCTCCCAGCAGGGAGTCAGGGTTTTACAACCGTTACTTCATTGTTCCAAAGAAGGATGGAGGGTTGCATCCTATTCTAGACCTGCGCCAACTAAACCGCAGGGTTCAGAAACTTAAGTTCAAGATGCTTACACTCAAACAGATCGTGTCACATATTCAGTCCGAGGACTGGTTTGTCACAATAGATTTGAAGGACGTGTCCATGTAGCCATCCATCCTCATCAAAGGGAGTTCCTAAGGTTTGCTTTCGGGGGGCAAAGCGTACCAATATCGGATTCTTCCCTTCGGCCTAGGTTTATCACCCCTCACATTCACTTTCACCATGCGTGGATGCAGTTCTGGCTCCACTGAGACTCCAGGGCATTCGCGTGTTGAATTAAATCGTTCTGTCTCAGATTAAGAAAGTTGGGTTTGAGGCTCATGATTTTGGATTCGACGACGATGCAGGCACAACTGTCCCCTGCCCACTGCTGGAGGCTTCTTGTCATTGCGTAACGCTAACGACTGATGCTTCCCTCACAGGTTGGGGGGCGATCATGAGTGGTCACTCTGCAAAGGGTCTGTGGCAGGACCATCTACTTTCTTGGCACATAAAGCGGCTAGAAATTATGGCTGTGTTTCGAGCTCTCAAACTTCCTCCCAGACCTGAGGGGCCATCAACACATCTCTTACATCAACCATCTCTTGGTGGTCTTTTACATCAACCATCAGGGGGGGTCTAAGGTCACGTCATCTATGCAAACTGGCTCATCAGATCCTCCTATGGGCCCGAGGGAAATCGCTGTCTCTCAGGGCAGTGTGTATTCCGGGGCATCAAACCAGGGAGCGGATATCTTGTCGAGATAGGGGCTGAGGCCCGGGGAATGGAGACTTCACCCTGAGGCGGTGAAGCTCCTATGGGAGAAGTTCGGTCAATTACAAGTAGACCTATTTGCATCTTCAGAGACAACTCACTGTCCCATGTGGTTCTCTCTCACGCATCCAGCTCCCCTGGGGTTGGATGCGATGGTTCAGTTGTGGCTGAGGCTATACCTGTACGCCTTTCCTCCAATATCTTTGCTCCCAGGAGTTCTGGAGAGGCTTCGCCAGGACGGGGCCTGTCTTCTATTAGTAGCCCTGTACTGGCCAGCCCGAGTTTGGTTCTTGGTGTGATGTGGTCCTTCTAGACAGCTCTCCGATGGAGATTCCGATCAGGAGGAACCTATTGTCCCAAGCAGGGGGCACAATTTATATCCCTCGCCCAGAGTTGTGGAAACTGTGGACTGTGAGGGGACCCAGCTCATAGAATCGGGTATCTTGACTGAGGTCGTGGAACCCATAGTCCAGTCCAGAGCTCCCTCCACGAGAAGACTATATGCACTGAAATGAAGACTGTACTCTTCTTGGTGTAGACAACGTCAATTGGATCCAGTCAACTGCCCTGTTGGTTCAGCATTTGATTATTTGCAAGAATGTTTCTGTGCTGGATTATCTTCTTCCACCTTAAAGGTGTATGTGGCGGCAATACATGCTTACCACACTCCTTTGAGTGGGGCATCATTGGGGAGAGATCCTCTCATTACTCATTTTCTTCTTGGCACTCTGAGGCTAAGGCCTGCCCTGCGCACTAGAGCACCGGCTTGGGATTTACACTAAAAACTTTATTTCTCCTTGCTATTTCTTCCATCAAGAGAATTGGAGACTTGCAAGCCTTGTCGGTTGCTCCTTCGTGCCTGGAATTTGCACCTGGTATGGTGAAAGCCTTTCTTCGCCCTAGGAGGGGTTATGTCCCTAAGGTCCCTACTAATGTTGCGGATCACATTATAGGGAAGAGGGAACGAGACGCTGCGTCGCCCTGCCATACTCCCGGTATGCCCCTGATCGATTTGCTTCAGCATATCAGAAGCTAGCGCGGTCTGTTTCTGGGTATGCTTTATAGTTTCCTTGTCTGTGACCGTATTGTAAAAAGCACTATATAAATAAAGATGACTTCACTTGACGTCACCCACCTATGACGTCTCGTCCAAATTGGCGTCTCGTCCATTGGACTGATTTCACACGTGCTTCATGACGCAATCACGCAGGGGCGTTTCCACAGCGTCTCGTAACCAGGGTTACATATGCAACCTGAGACGTCCCCCCCCCCCCCCCCCCTTGATGGGCGTTGTTTTTAGATTATGATGCGTGTCGCTCTGTCTCTTTTTGAGCTTTTGTACATGTTCCGAGTGAATGATTGACAGGGGAGTGGGCGGTCCTTCAGTGTTGTCCATGATACATCAGAACTACAGATCTAATCACCTGACAGATGTAAACACCCACTGTATGAGGTCGTGGACCGGCGCTTTTCTACCAAGGGCCTCAAGATGACTTAAAATGAGACAAACTAAGCTAAACAACATGAAATCAAGATGTTTTTCATTTTAATTCTGCCCCCGAAAAAACTTTGAATATTGTTGTGTACAATGAAGGCCCTTAAAGTCAAATGCCCTCTGCTGGTTGTTCACTGGATGTGCAGGAGGACAGTGGAGCGGCGGCTCCTGCGGCGAGCGCCAGTTCAGGAGGAGGAGGAGGTGGAGGAAGTGGAGGAGGAGGAGGAGGAGGAGGAGGACCAGGACTGATGGGAGAAATGAGCGCAATTCTCGCTCGACGGTCAGTTAAATGCCACCACAATCATATGATGTTTGCTCTGGAATACTATAGCATAAATTTAGTCCAAAACCATCTGCTTAGACAGGAAGTCGTTTAACAACCAGCTCCTACATCTCTTTACCAAAGACTTTACTTAGATATTAAAAGACTGTGCACTCATATTACTATGAATGGTAGAGAGTGCATTGCACAATATAGCCGAATAAGTCCCGCCTCCTCAATTAAAGAGCCAATCGCTGACTGGTAAAGACATTGCGTCACTGCAGCCGCCGTTAGAAGCTCCGAAATCACATACTTCCCTACTATAAAACAGTATACGAGCTGAGTATGTCTGAATTCCTAGCACTCTTAACACAGTAGGTGAAAAGTCTCCGGATGACCTACTACTTACGACGAGATTGTACATTTTCCCACTTATTACACGGATACTTGACACATAAGTAAATAATTAGACACGAAATATTGATCTGGTCGAACTGCTCTCTGGCTTCCGCGGAGAGAGCAGTTTCAGCGGCGAGTTCAGACTAGACGGACATTTAAGAGATACTGTATACAGTCATAACACTTATTACACAGCATTTCACCACAGAAATAATTATGGAGATCAGAGATATTGATTTCAGATTATCACGGAATATCACACCGCTGGATGGAGCGATTGACCAATCAGAATCAAGTATTCCACAGAGCCGTGTAATAATTCCGCATAACACATTCATGCTATATAGATTGTACTTTTATAGTGGTTGTGAAGCAAGTTTCAAACCAAATGTAGTAAATATTATACAGGGACTTTAAAGAGACTTTGTCTTTACCCAGTGAACATTCTCAAAGTTATGAACAAACGTTCTTCCAGCAACGTTAATAGAACGTTCGTTCAAAGTTATCTGGTCTTTAATAATGTTCTCAAAACGTTATTTATACATCATTAATGGAATAATTTCTTCTGAAATATTTTAGTTGGATGTTTTTTAAAGGTTACTACTTGATTCAGAACGTTCAGAGAACACTCAAAAGTAACGTTCCCGTAATGTTTGAAGAATGATGACATTTTTACCAGTCGGAGAACATTCATTAATAACATTTTCATAACGTCATGGGAACGTTAGCAAACCGCTTTTTGAACATATTTTTGTTAGCTGGGTATATGTGCGTTTAGAGGCGAGTCATTCTGAAATCATGGTTTCGGTGAATAAAGCGGCTCCACTTAGTCATGCGTTGACCTTCAGACAATCTGCAGCCTTATTTAAAGATCTTCCTCTCTGTGTGTTACAGAAAAAAAATGTCGGACACTCCAGGGACGAAGAAGGTTGAAGCGAGCAGCGTAAGTGTGTTTGTGTTTTACTGGAGCTCTGTGTGTGATGGGGACGCTGATCTCTGATCTCTGTTCTCAGGCTGATCCTGTGAGCAGCGACTCCAGACCTGCAGGTGAGAAAATCACTTCTCACCGCACTTCCTGTTTACGCTGAACGCTTCACTTCACATCCTGACCTCAAACGCACTTTGTTTCTCATTCAGATAAAGCAGACGTGGTGAAGAAGCCGTGGGAGAAGCCGTCGTCCGTTTCACGGTAAAGTCGCGTCGTCTTCTGTGTCTGTTCACAGGATCAGTTAAACCTGTCGTCAGTTTTCAGTTTAATTTTATTTATTTAGTTATGTGGTGTTGTCATTTGTATTAGTTTTTGTTTTTAAAAATATTTCTAAATACTTTTCTTTTTTCTTTTAGTTTTATTTCAGATAGTAATCGTTGAACAACTTCATCTTATTTTAATTTTTGTTTATTTTATTTTATATTGATGTTTTGTTTTATTTCAGCTTAACAAAACAGTTTTTAGTTGGTTTAATTAATGATATGCACACTGGTTTAAACAGGGTGAACTCAGCGCCTAAGACTCCCAGCCCAGTTTCTCCGGCATCCGCGGCTCCGTTGAGCAGGTATTTCATGCTTCGGACTTAGCTTTCTGTGTGTCTCTGAGGGTTCTGTGTGTCTCTGAGGGTTCTGTGTGTTTCTGAGGGTTCTGTGTGCCTCTGAGGGTTCTGTGTGTCTCTGAGGGTTCTGTGTGTCTCTGAGGGTTCTGTGTGTCTCTGAGGGTTCTGTGTGTCTCTGAGGGTTCTGCACGTTCAGAGGGTTCTGTGTGTTTCTGAGGGTTCTGTGTGTTTCTGAGGGTTCTGTGTGTTTCTGAGGGTTCTGTGTGTCTCTGAGGGTTCTGTGTGTCTCTGAGGGTTCTGTGTGTCTCTGAGGGTTCTGTGTGTCTCTGAGGGTTCTGTGTGTTTCTGAGGGTTCTGTGTGTCTCTGAGGGTTCTGTGTGTTTCTGAGGGTTCTGTGTGTCTCTGAGGGTTCTGTGTGTCTCTGAGGGTTCTGTGTGTCTCTGAGGGTTCTGTGTGTTTCTGAGGGTTCTGTGTGTCTCTGAGGGTTCTGTGTGTTTCTGAGGGTTCTGTGTGTCTCTGAGGGTTCTGTGTGTCTCTGAGGGTTCTGTGTGTCTCTGAGGGTTCTGTGTGTCTCTGAGGGTTCTGTGTGTTTCTGAGGGTTCTGTGTGTTTCTGAGGGTTCTGTGTGTTTCTGAGGGTTCTGTGTGTCTCTGAGGGTTCTGTGTGTCTCTGAGGGTTCTGTGTGTTTCTGAGGGTTCTGTGTGTCTCTGAGGGTTCTGTGTGTTTCTGAGGGTTCTGTGTGTCTCTGAGGGTTCTGTGTGTCTCTGAGGGTTCTGTGTGTTTCTGAGGGTTCTGTGTGTCTCTGAGGGTTCTGTGTGTCTCTGAGGGTTCTGTGTGTTTCTGAGGGTTCTGTGTGTCTCTGAGGGTTCTGTGTGTTTCTGAGGGTTCTGTGTGTCTCTGAGGGTTCTGTGTGTTTCTGAGGGTTCTGTGTGTCTCTGAGGGTTCTGTGTGTTTCTGAGGGTTCTGTGTGTCTCTGAGGGTTCTGTGTGTTTCTGAGGGTTCTGTGTGTCTCTGAGGGTTCTGTGTGTCTCTGAGGGTTCTGTGTGTCTCTGAGGGTTCTGCGCGTTCTGAGGGTTCTGTGTGTCTCTGAGGGTTCTGTGTGTTTCTGAGGGTTATGTGTGTCTCTGAGGGTTCTGTGTGTGTCTCTGAGGGTTCTGTGTGTCTCTGAGGGTTCTGTGTGTCTCTGAGGGTTCTGCACGTTCAGAGGGTTCTGTGTGTCTCTGAGGGTTCTGTGTGTCTCTGAGGGTTCTGTATGTTTCTGAGGGTTCTGTGTGTCTCTGAGGGTTCTGTGTGTCTCTGAGGGTTCTGTGTGTTTCTGAGGGTTCTGTGTGTCTCTGAGGGTTCTGTGTGTTTCTGAGGGTTCTGTGTGTCTCTGAGGGTTCTGTGTGTCTCTGAGGGTTCTGTGTGTCTCTGAGGGTTCTGTGTGTCTCTGAGGGTTCTGTGTGTTTCTGAGGGTTCTGTGTGTTTCTGAGGGTTCTGTGTGTCTCTGAGGGTTCTGTGTGTTTCTGAGGGTTCTGCACATTCAGAGGGTTCTGTGTGTCTCTGAGGGTTCTGTGTGTCTCTGAGGGTTCTGTGTGTTTCTGAGGGTTCTGTGTGTCTCTGAGGGTTCTGTGTGTCTCTGAGGGTTCTGTGTGTTTCTGAGGGTTCTGTGTGTCTCTGAGGGTTCTGTGTGTTTCTGAGGGTTCTGTGTGTCTCTGAGGGTTCTGTGTGTTTCTGAGGGTTCTGTGTGTTTCTGAGGGTTCTGTGTGTGTTTCTGAGGGTTCTGTGTGTTTCTGAGGGTTCTGTGTGTTTCTGAGGGTTCTGTGTGTCTCTGAGGGTTCTGTGTGTCTCTGAGGGTTCTGTGTGTCTCTGAGGGTTCTGTGTGTCTCTGAGGGTTCTGTGTGTCTCTGAGGGTTCTGTGTGTCTCTGAGGGTTCTGTGTGTCTCTGAGGGTTCTGTGTGTCTCTGAGGGTTCTGTGTGCCTCTGAGGGTTCTGTGTGTTTCTGAGGGTTCTGTGTGTTTCTGAGGGTTCTGTGTGTTTCTGAGGGTTCTGTGTGTCTCTGAGGGTTCTGCACGTTCAGAGGGTTCTGTGTGTTTCTGAGGGTTCTGTGTGTCTCTGAGGGTTCTGTGTGTCTCTGAGGGTTCTGTGTGTCTCTGAGGGTTCTGTGTGTTTCTGAGGGTTCTGTGTGTCTCTGAGGGTTCTGTGTGTCTCTGAGGGTTCTGTGTGTTTCTGAGGGTTCTGTGTGTTTCTGAGGGTTCTGTGTGTCTCTGAGGGTTCTGTGTGTCTCTGAGGGTTCTGTGTGTCTCTGAGGGTTCTGTGTGTTTCTGAGGGTTCTGTGTGTCTCTGAGGGTTCTGTGTGTTTCTGAGGGTTCTGTGTGTTTCTGAGGGTTCTGTGTGTCTCTGAGGGTTCTGTGTGTCTCTGAGGGTTCTGTGTGTCTCTGAGGGTTCTGTGTGTTTCTGAGGGTTCTGTGTGTCTCTGAGGGTTCTGTGTGTTTCTGAGGGTTCTGTGTGTTCCTGAGGGTTTCTGAGGGTTTTGTGTGTCTCTGAGGGTTCTGTGTGTCTCTGAGGGTTCTGTGTGTCTCTGAGGGTTCTGTGTGTCTCTGAGGGTTCTGTGTGTCTCTGAGGGTTCTGTGTGTTTCTGAGGGTTCTGTGTGTCTCTGAGGGTTCTGTGTGTCTCTGAGGGTTCTGTGTGTCTCTGAGGGTTCTGTGTGTCTCTGAGGGTTCTGTGTGTCTCTGAGGGTTCTGTGTGTTTCTGCGGGTTCTGTGTGTCTCTGAGGGTTCTGTGTGTCTCTGAGGGTTCTGTGTGTCTCTGAGGGTTCTGTGTGTTTCTGAGGGTTCTGTGTGTTTCTGAGGGTTCTGTGTGTCTCTGAGGGTTCTGTGTGTCTCTGAGGGTTCTGTGTGTCTCTGAGGGTTCTGTGTGTCTCTGAGGGTTCTGTGTGTTTCTGCGGGTTCTGTGTGTCTCTGAGGGTTCTGTGTGTCTCTGAGGGTTCTGTGTGTCTCTGAGGGTTCTGTGTGTTTCTGCGGGTTCTGTGTGTCTCTGAGGGTTCTGTGTGTCTCTGAGGGTTCTGTGTGTCTCTGAGGGTTCTGTGTGTCTCTGAGGGTTCTGTGTGTTTCTGCGGGTTCTGTGTGTCTCTGAGGGTTCTGTGTGTCTCTGAGGGTTCTGTGTGTTTCTGAGGGTTCTGTGTGTTTCTGAGGGTTCTGTGTGTCTCTGCGGGTTCTGTGTGTCTCTGAGGGTTCTGTGTGTTTCTGAGGGTTCTGTGTGTTTCTGAGGGTTCTGTGTGTCTCTGAGGGTTCTGTGTGTCTCTGAGGGTTCTGTGTGTTTCTGAGGGTTCTGTGTGTTTCTGCGGGTTCTGTGTGTCTCTGAGGGTTCTGTGTGTCTCTGAGGGTTCTGTGTGTTTCTGAGGGTTCTGTGTGTCTCTGAGGGTTCTGTGTGTCTCTGAGGGTTCTGTGTGTCTCTGAGGGTTCTGTGTGTCTCTGAGGGTTCTGTGTGTCTCTGCGGGTTCTGTGTGTCTCTGAGGGTTCTGTGTGTCTCTGAGGGTTCTGTGTGTCTCTGAGGGTTCTGTGTGTTTCTGCGGGTTCTGTGTGTCTCTGAGGGTTCTGTGTGTCTCTGAGGGTTCTGTGTGTCTCTGAGGGTTCTGTGTGTCTCTGAGGGTTCTGTGTGTTTCTGCGGGTTCTGTGTGTCTCTGAGGGTTCTGTGTGTCTCTGAGGGTTCTGTGTGTTTCTGAGGGTTCTGTGTGTTTCTGAGGGTTCTGTGTGTCTCTGCGGGTTCTGTGTGTCTCTGAGGGTTCTGTGTGTTTCTGAGGGTTCTGTCTGTGTGTTTCTGAGGGTTCTGTCTGTGTGTTTCTGAGGGTTCTGTGTGTCTCTGAGGGTTCTGTGTGTCTCTGAGGGTTCTGTGTGTCTCTGAGGGTTCTGTGTGTTTCTGAGGGTTCTGTGTGTTTCTGAGGGTTCTGTTTGTCTCTGAGGGTTCTGTGTGTTTCTGAGGGTTCTGTGTGTTTCTGAGGGTTCTGTGTGTCTCTGAGGGTTCTGTGTGTCTCTGAGGGTTCTGTGTGTTTCTGCGGGTTCTGTGTGTCTCTGAGGGTTCTGTGTGTTTCTGCGGGTTCTGTGTGTCTCTGAGGGTTCTGTGTGTCTCTGAGGGTTCTGTGTGTTTCTGCGGGTTCTGTGTGTCTCTGAGGGTTCTGTGTGTCTCTGAGGGTTCTGTGTGTCTCTGAGGGTTCTGTGTGTTTCTGAGGGTTCTGTGTGTCTCTGAGGGTTCTGTGTGTCTCTGAGGGTTCTGTGTGTCTCTGAGGGTTCTGTGTGTTTCTGAGGGTTCTGTGTGTCTCTGAGGGTTCTGTGTGTTTCTGAGGGTTCTGTGTGTCTCTGAGGGTTCTGTGTGTTTCTGAGGGTTCTGTGTGTCTCTGAGGGTTCTGTGTGTCTCTGAGGGTTCTGTGTGTCTCTGAGGGTTCTTTGTGTCTCTGAGGGTTCTGTGTGTTTCTGAGGGTTCTGTGTGTCTCTGAGGGTTCTGTGTGTCTCTGAGGGTTCTTTGTGTCTCTGATCACTGGATCTCTGTGTGTCTGTGGTTCTTGCAGGACGAGGCCCGGCAGCAGCACTGGAGGAGACTCTGGATCCAGAGACGGTTCCGACCTGGAGAAATTCAAAGAGGTCAGCAGCTCGTTCTCACACATCGACTCGTTTCTCGTTTGAACAGACTGACTTACTAAAGCATGTTGTGTCTGATAACAGGAAATCCTGGAGGAGATGCGCAAAGAGCTGCAGAAAACCAAAGATGAAATCATCCGCGGTCAGTCGTGCTCTTCTGCTGCTCTTGAGGGAAATACAGTGTGGTTCTAGATCTGACACTGGGATTGTTGTGTTTCCATCCACAGCTCTGATCGAGGAGCTGCGGAGTAGCAGTGTGGTGTAGCAGCTTCACGCGTGAGCATCAGGACGATGAAGAGACGTCTGCTCAAACCACAAGCACTGCAAAGAAATTTGCTTCTTCCTCAGTATTTTTGAATAAATTAAGATAAATTTACTTGAGAAACCAAATGACATCAGATATTAAGTCTTGGTTTGCACAACCAAGATCACATCACAATCAAATCAATCAAATATCACAGCCAATCAGGAGAGCGTGTGGGCGGAGAGATGCTTTTCAGCTGCATAGTGTCAGTCATTGGCCAAAAATACATAATTTTATACAATATTAATAGACGTGATAATAATTCTTAAACAATTCTATTTATTAAAATTTATTTAAAATGTCATGTATGTAATTTTGCTTCTCAGGTAAATGTATTTTGGTTAAAGAATGTTTAGATATTTTTAGTGGGAAACAAGATGCCTTCAGTTCTGGACCCCTTGCATATTTTTACACCTGCTGCCTTTCACTTCTCTTTTTTTTTTTTTGCATCATTCTGTATGTGTGTGTGTGTGTGTGTGAACATTAATGATGTCTAGTAATATTTTTCTGATCCGCTGCTGTTTATTCTGTCTAATGCGTGTGTTTTAACCATCGGTTCACCATATGCATCTAGAAATAGTGTCAGTAGTTAGTTGTTTACATCTGCACTAATTAGAACATGTGGGCTTCAGTGTAACTGCAGGTTATTTATCATCCGCTGTTCTCTGTGTTTGAATAGGGGTTTTCAATCTCGTCTCCATGGAAAAGCTCAGAGAAAAAGTGTAAAAATAAATGAAAATAAGATTGGATGAAATAAAATAATAATTTTAATAATATAACAGTGCAGCATTAAAGTGAAGGGAGAAACATAATAATGTAACATATACAAATCAAAGCGCAATATTTTGCATATAATATTTGATGTATTGAACATTATAATACTTTTTCACCATATAAAATTGTGAATATATTTTATTTGTGTTTATATTTTGGGGTCCATGGCATGTGAAAGATTGAAAACCCCCTGCGTTAAGTGAACCAGATGAGTCTCAGGGAAGAATTGTGTGTGTGTGATTGCAGAGGAATAGCAGATGTGGCGAACGAACGAACGACTGTATTAATCTGTTATTTTGTATGTCATTAACGATAAAGTACTGTAGTATTTCCATGCTTTTTGGTCATGTACGATGGTACCGTCAAAGTACTCTTGCTGATTGTTTTACAGATTGTGAGAGATCCGCTATGCAGCGCTTGAAAGTGCAAATAAAAGCTGATCCCTGATCAG
Source organism: Rhinichthys osculus (assembly GCA_029959095.1). Classification (NCBI taxonomy): domain Eukaryota; kingdom Metazoa; phylum Chordata; class Actinopteri; order Cypriniformes; family Leuciscidae; genus Rhinichthys; species Rhinichthys osculus. The sequence continues at coordinate 31,241,349 of JARWKJ010000024.1, forward strand.
TGTATCAGCCTCAGTGTGATTTCAGAACATAGAGCGCCGCGCGTCCACCTGACCGGAGATCAGTGCGCGCGCACACAGGGGGCGGGGCCTGGCGCGCTGACGTCACTCACCGTGATGAACTCTGAACACGAGAGTCAATCGTGCAAAAGCGTGTTGAATATTTTCACTCGATCCGGATCAAGACGCGATAAATGAGGCGAGACACCTGTCAATGCACTCATATATTCATAATCAGAGCGGAGAGATGGTTCATATAGTGCGTGTGTGGTAAACAACAGCTTAGCTCTGACAGTAAACAGGTAGTTTCGGATAAATATCTCAATTTATTCAGATTTAATCAATGTTTTTTTTTTTTTTTTTTTACTTAATCATCAGAGATATTATGTGAGTAATATCAGAAATGGAGTGATGATTTGGTGTGTAGTGATTAAAATCAGTTTGGTTGGTGAAGCTCAAAGTTCATGTTGTGTTAGTTTGTTCAGGTAAGTTAACGTTAGCTTAGCTTCAATTACTAACTCAAAACCTTCTGACATTAATAACGAGCTCATGATTATCATCACAAACATGTTCGTGACGCGATTCGTTGTTTTAAATCGTAATATGGCAATAACTATGCCAGTTACACTAATGAGTTGGTACTACCATGTGTTTCTGAACTGTACTATGGTAATATACTCTACCAGTCCAGTCACGTGATCTTCTTTGAAGTGTAAGTTTTCTATTATACGAGTATGGTAATAATTCAGTACCGTGATGTTACTGTAAAGTACTATCAGTTTTAACTTGTAAAAAGCTTTCCTGATCAAGATGAAGTAACGATATTATAAAGATGCATTGTAATACTGATATAAACAAAGTTTGAATAATAAACCAAGTTTTTATTATATTTAATACGTTTTAACTTAAAAAAAAAATCTGATCATGCCGAAGCAAATATTTTAAAGAGAGATGAAATATTCTGACTCTGATAAACCATTTTTTAAAAATAATATATATTATTTTTATTTAACCCTTGTTTTATTTTATTTTTTTATTAAACTCTTTAAAAAAATATATATATATATATATATATATTTTTTTTAAAGAGTTTAATAAAAAAAAAAAATAAAACAAGGGTTAAATAAAAATAATATATATTATTTTTAAAAAACCTCTCTTTAATCTCTCTAACGATTTTACTCTGGCTGGATAAAGCATTGCTTTTAAAAAAAAAATATATATATATATATATTTTTTTTTTTTAAAAGCAATGTTTTATCCAGCCAGAGTAAAATCGTTAAAGAGAGATTATATATATATATATATATATATAAACCGAGTGAACTGTACTGGACTGTGTTTGTATAAACACACAGTCACACACAAACACACATTTACTATCACACGCACACATGCATTTTTCTCATACACACACACACTCTCACACTCATACTCTCACACATTCACTCACACACATACTCTCTCTCACACACACACACACTCACTCACTCACTCTCACACACACACACACTCACACATACTCTCTCTCTCTCACACACACACACTCACACATACTCTCTCTCACACACATAATTCACTCATTTGATGTCCTGGTTTTGTCGTCAGGATCTGAAGGGTGTCGTGTGTCAATCACTCTCAAGCCCCGCCCATCATGACGGAGGTCAGCGTGGTGAAGGAAGGCTGGCTCCATAAACGAGGTACGGCACACACACTCGTGTGTCCTGCGGTGGGTGACGTCATCCTCTGATGTCACGTGTCACGTGTGTGTGTGTGTGTGTGAGACAGGTGAGTACATAAAGACGTGGAGGCCGCGCTACTTCGTCCTGAAGAGTGACGGATCCTTCATCGGATATAAGGAGAAGCCGGAGCCTTCGGTGGAGCAGAGCTCACCACTCAATAACTTCTCAGTGGAAGGTGTGTGTGAGAGTGAGTGTGTGTGAGAGTGAGTGAGTGTGTGTGAGAGTGAGTGTGTGTGAGAGTGAGTGAGTGTGTGTGAGAGTGAGTGAGTGAGTGAGTTTGTGTGAGTGTGTGAGTGAGTGAGTTTGTGTGTGAGAGTGAGTGTGTGAGAGGAGTGTGTGAGAGGAGTGTGTGTGAGAGTGTGTGTGAGAGTGTGTGTGAGAGAGTGTGTGTGTGTGTGTGTGTGTGTGTGGTAAGCGTCTGCTTGACCGGGTCACATGTTCCTCCAGAGTGTCAGCTGATGAAGACGGAGCGCCCGCGGCCGAACACCTTCATGATCCGGTGCCTTCAGTGGACGAGCGTCATCGAGAGGACCTTCCATGTGGAGCGCAGCGAGGAGAGGTGTGTGTGTGTGTGTGTGTGTGCACGCGTGTTTCTGCGGCTCGACACACGCGATCTGGAGTCGAGGCGAGCGTTTCCCATGAGGGTTTAAAAAATACACCAGGAACCAAAACCAGTCTCAACACTACAGACTCTGGTTTGAATACTGTCAGTTTATCTCTTTTAAAAAGTTTAATTAAAAATATTTATTTTCTGTTCAAATCAAAAGCAAAACTCACACACACACTCTCTCTCTCTCTCTCTCTCTCTCTCTCTCTCTCACACACACACACACACACTGTCTCCCTCTCTCTCTCACACACACACACACACACACACACTCTCTCTCTCTCTCTCTCTCACACACACACACGCACACACACACTCTCTCTCTCTCTCTCTCTCTCTCTCTCTCTCTCTCTCTCTCTCTCTCTCTCTCTCTCACACACACACACACACACTGTCTCTCTCTCTCTCTCTCACACACACACACACACACAATCTCACTCACTCTCACTCTCTCACACACACACACACACACACACACACACACACACTAGGGGTTGAACGACTTCAGATTTTTTTTAAGTCGACTGTTATGACATCAAAGTCGAGTCGACGTCGACTAGTCGCTGACGTCATTCATAAACACAAGAGATGGGACTGCTTTGCAACATGCCACAATTTGCAAGTAATTAACAGAAAATTATACAGATGCTGACAGACAGCTCATAATGGGGCCGTTTACACCTGGCCACTTCATGCGCTTTTACTGATCTGATTTATCAAAACGATGCCATTTAGCCTACACCTGGTCTGGTCACATAAATATGTTTTCGCAAAACAGATATAAATCCGATCTTCAAACAATTCGCTATGCAGATTTAACAGAGTTCACGTCACCGAAAGCAACAATAATGAGCTACATTTTATTGATCATCAGCTAATTTCAAAATCAAAGACCGCAATAAGAGAGACAGCACTGGTAAGATCATTTCTGTTTCTTTACTTGTAATGAAGATGATTGTGTGTTAAGCGTCTGCGACTTACTTTCACTTTGATTTGCGATAGTTTGCACGAATTGGCTTGATGAAGAGATGCTCGAGCTGCTCATCTGCGGCGATGCGTGTTGCCATAGCTTCATCGCTATAATACGCTCTCACACGTTTATTTTTAGCATTGTTGGGAGAAGTCCAGTTTACATATGTGGTTTCAACAACCAGATGCATTTACACTTGTCCAGTTTCGTCTGTAAGCGGCCCAGACCTCCTCCTGAAGCGGTTTGAGCGATCGGATTTAAATCCGTCTCGAGTGCGTTTCGGAGGGCATTTACACCTGGTCTCTCACGATCGGATAGCTATCAGATCACAGAAACACATGAAGTGCCCTGGTGTAAACAGCCCGCAGTTACATCATCATTTAGGATGAAAAGAAAAGGAAAAAAAGCTATAAATTCACATCTGTGCCTTAGTGATGCGCAGATCCAAGTAATACAAAATAATATTCCAATTAACTGCGGGTGAATTAGCTACATCATTAATATGTTTAAATAAATAAATGAAAAAAAAATGTTTTAATGATTTTAATAAAGATACTGGACTCTCATTTCCGGTAAAACAGTGAGCGTGTGTCATGCTTTTACTTTTACTTATCTAGTGTTAGGTTAGTAAAGTATTTACACACACTTGATGTACCAATGCTGCTTTCTTGCTGCAATGACCCTCTGGGCTCTTCATCTGTTGTCGTCTGCAACATGTTAGTATCATAATTAGCGCAATCATAGTGTCACATGATCAACGCGACTAGTCCACGTCAAGCTTAAAGCGTCGCGGTATTTCATTAAGGTCGACTAGTCGGTTTAACCCCTAACACACACACACACACACACTCACTCTCTCACACATGCACACATACCCACACACACACATACCCACACACACACTTACTCTCACACTCTCTCACACACACACACTTACACACACTCTTTTCTTGTATAAAGAAATATAATTTTATTAAAAAAAGTGTTATAGAATGTAATAGGAAGTTAAAGTGTTAAAGAGCGAATAAATATTCTGACACGACACAGAAGCTTTAGAGATCTCTGCCTCTGATTGGCTCCGCAGGGACGAGTGGATGTGTGCGATCCAGGCGGTGGCCAATGGGCTGCAGGCTCGGGGCCCGGACCAACCAATGGAGGCGAAGAGCGTCAGTGACATCAGCGGGCTGGAGCACATGGAGGTTTCCCTGTGCAAGTCCGACTCCAGAGCGGTGTGTGTCTCCATCTCACGCTTCTTCATCACACACTCACTGCGCTAATACACAACCCCTGTTTCAGGCGGACGAACACTGAACATGTGATCGGGTCGATATCAAGTGTTCACATGTTCTCTCCATCGCATTAGAAAAGGAATAAACACTCCTTTCCACCCGATCGCGTGTCTTTGGGATCGAGCTCGATCGGGGCGAGTAAAGTGTTCACATGAAGGATTTTCAGTGCGATGGAGCCGTCAGTCACATCAGTAGCGGATGATTTGGTTGCATGTAAACGTAGCCGATGATGATGATGATGATGGTGGTTTGTGCTTTCAGACGATGAATGACTTCGATTACCTGAAGCTTCTGGGTAAAGGCACGTTTGGGAAGGTGATCCTGGTGCGGGAGAAGGCGTCGGGGGTGTACTACGCCATGAAGATCCTGCGCAAGGACGTCATCATCGCTAAGGTGACGCGAGAGGCATTCCTTCATCGGCTCTGGGAGTGAACGGAGATGCTCAGATCTAAATATGATGTGTGTGTGTGTGTGTTCAGGATGAAGTGGCGCATACGGTCACCGAGAGCCGTGTGTTGCAGAACTCCAGACACCCGTTCCTGACGGTCGGTCTCTCTCGCTCTACATCACTGCGGGCGGCACCGCTTACATTTAAACGATTCCGATTCTGCTTATCGATTCCTAATTTCGATTCCAATAAGGTTAAAAAACCCTTTGATATCATTCACATTTAGTCTTATTACAGAACTGTAACTGCAGCTGAATATCATGAGCAGAAATCATCAGCTGAAGAACACTTACACAGGAGCGTTAGCCTGAGCTTTAAACACACCATAGAAGAACAACTAGCCCAACTAATGTACACTTCCAGCGTTATTAAAGACGAGTAAACACTTTAGCAAAACACAAATTAGCAATCGCAACATATAGACACAACTGAACAAAGATGTGATTGAAATAAACAGTGTTTTAAGATTTTCAGGTTCAGAAACTGTAATCAAATGATAAATAGCACTGCAGTTTATCAATAAAATATACATTATTACAGATATACATTACAGTCACAGTTCTTCAGTGAAGAGCGAGTGTGTGTTCTCAGTCTTCTGTTGTGTGATTAGTGTTATTATAGAGACGGAGGAATATGAGCGCTGTCACTTTAAGAGCTGCGGGTCCAGGGGCTCGTTCTTCGTACGTCGCTTAAAACATCCGAGATCAAATGAGACATCTAAGATGATATCATCGTGCTAATCATGATCCGGCTAATTGGGTTCTTCGAACACACCTGTTGTTTATGATTAGTATCGCTGGATTGAGTTATCTGAGATAATTGCGCGTTCATGCGCTGGGTTAAAAGGGGATATGTATCGATAGTAGAAACATTGATCAGCAACGCTGCTATTGCCTGCTCACCGTGGCCAAAGAGCGCGCTCAGTTTTACTCTGCAGCAGAGCAAGAGCTATTGCTAGAAGGTTATGCTGAATTTGAAAACTTAATTACAAGTTTTCACCTAAAATGTGCAAAGCCATGAGAGAGGGCTGGCAAAAAGTAGCCAATTAAGTTTGTAGTTTAGATGTTTTTATCACTTATTACAGTATATATATATTTTATTTTAATAATTTCTAAATAATTAATAACTTTGTTAATTGTAATGTCAGTCACCACCCACTACTAGAACATGGGAACAAGTAAAAGTGAAGTACTAGAATATTCTACATAATGGTAATTTGTACTATGCTACTATAGTCTCTTTTAAAAAGGCACTGTTAATAAATGTTTGCTTGTAAAAGCAACCAAGAAAAAGGCTGAGAAAAAAAGAAAAGAAAAAAAAACAGGTGGTGTCGTGCAACCCCACATTATACCCCGGCAGAAGAGCTGACCTTTGGGTAGAATGTGAACCGACCCGTCCGGGGTTCAGCTCTTCCTCAGACACACAGCAGGGACCAGTAGCAGCAACTCCTTCATTACTGGTAAATGAACTTTAAATGATCTTACACTGTAAAATATTTTTTTGCTCCACTATAGGCCTATAATCCCAATGGCTGGTCCAGTCATATCAACTGTTAAACCTTGAGTAGGCCTAGTGATGAATTGCTTACTTGTGAAAGTGTGCATGTGTGAAACTACATGTAGCCTAGTTAATAAAAATAAAAAAATGTTGCCATGAGTTATTGATCACATTTCCCCCAGTGTACTTCATTGTAATGAAATTGTGTTTTCCTCTTTTGTGCAGTTTTAAACACCAACACATTTATCTGTTCCAAGTGGCTGAAGCATGTGCAGTAAGTGGACTTTTCCAAACTTTACATCAAAAGGGAAGAAAGTACAACACTTTGTAATGCCCATTTCCCCACCAATGCACAGGACAGTGAAGAAACTCTCTCAGATGACTGTCTTTTGGAGAAAGTATCTTTAAATAACTTAACTTAATTTACACTTGAGTACCTATTATTTCTGAATGCAACATGTGTTGCAGGAGTCCACATCTACAGAAAGGCCTACAGAAGAGTCTGCACAAAGCAGTGATACAGAGGTGGGCAGTGTATACTTTTCCTTTTATTTTTGGTTGCATAAGGCTTGTGTTGACAGGTTTAACCCAAGCCCCCCTGCCCCTAGAAAATAGAGTATTTTGGGGGGGACAACTTAAAGAAAAAAAAACTGGCACTATAGAGTTAGAGATAGAGTTGCTTCAAAGGAACTTCAGAGTAAGTGCTAATATATTATTTCACACAGAGTACTATTGCTGACCTTGCATAGTATCTCTTATTGCAGGCAAAATATGACTTGATCACTGGCTTTTCTTTACAAAGAACAATTTAAATAAAAAATCAAAGAACTAAGCATATTTGTCTTGTCTTTTATTAAACATTTAATTAAATGTTTTATATTTTTGCTGATGGTGGAAATGTTGTGTAATATGGCACATGTAATGTCACAGGCCCTGTCAAGTGCAACCCTCAGGCTTTTCAGACACTGAAATCTTCCCTTTAGTTGGCCAAAGTTCATTTCATTGTGTGACCTTGTCCTGGCTAGAGCTGCATTGTAACTGTGTATGTAATACAGTGAGCTTGATATTTATACTTTTCCTTACCATGTTCAAGTAATGTGGATAAATGTGAATCTCTGTGCTTCCACATGTGTGATATGGAACAGTCACACACCATCTAGAGATTTTAGTCTGTCAACTGCCTTTTTTTAAATTTGATATAATATTACTAATCTGGAATATTAAGAATTGTAATAGTAACTTGGCTGCACATTTACATTGTGATCCCCCTTTCTGTTCAGAAAATCCCCTTCATAGAGGCCTTGATGGGAACATGTGTGCAGTCTATTGACCAATCACATTAGTGAAGCCTGAGGGACATATCTGTGTCATATTAATCGGCATGTTCATGATTGCATGATCTTCATTAAAAATTATAATACCTGCGTTGGCTAAAAAAAATAAAAAAAAAATAAAAAAAAACCTGCTATAGCCTACAACCTTGGGTCTAAACTGGCTTGGAAATGCCATAAAAAAAACACCCTAAAAACTGCTTGAGCGCCAGGGTAAACTTTGTGAATGACACGACAGACAGCACTTATCAAGTTCTCCGCATCTCCAATAGTTTAAAGGAAAGAGCCACTCGCAAATAATATCAGGACAATGCACACAATTTGTGCTGTTATTAAAGGCCGACTCCGACGAGTCGAACATTTAATGTGCGTTTCCAAAAAATAATTGATGTAAATGACATCCTCACGAGTCATGAGAAAAATTATATCTCTCAAAAAGTACACTATCGCGCTGCGTTAAAAGACTTCTCGTTTCACCACCGCTTATAAAGGCGCGATCTAATCCTGTTTACATGAAATAAGCCTGCTCGCGAGCAGGTTCAAGCTAGCGCACCTGTTGCTATGACAGCAAGTCTAGGATGAGCTTCGAAGAACCAAACGATCCAAGATCATGCCAAATCGTCAACAATCAAATCCAGCTAACTGAGTTAGCGACGTACGAAGAACGAGCCCCAGGACACCGACACACACACGAGCACAGAACACACAGTCTCTCGCGCTTTAACTTATATTGAAAGGAATCGATAAGAGGAATCGAAATTTTAATTTTATAACAAGCGTCCGATTCCAGACCCTACATGACTCCATATACGACACACTCGCTTCATTCTGTCACGTTTGTGTCTTAGACCCTTAAATACGCCTTCCAGACTCCCGACCGCCTGTGTTTCGTGATGGAGTACGCTAACGGCGGAGAGGTACGTGCAGGTTAGCCTCAGACACTGCTGTGGTGTGGTGTGTGTGTGTGTGTGTGACGCGTCTCTCGCCCTCAGCTCTTCTTCCATCTGTCTCGCGAGCGCCTGTTCTCCGAGGAGAGAGCTCGATTCTACAGCGCTGAGATCGTCTCGGCTCTCGACTACCTGCACTCGCAGAACGTCGTCTACAGGGACCTGAAGGTACTGCGCTTTCTCTTCATCAGCTGTTCTGAGTGTAGTCTTCCTCTTAAAGTCCCCTGTAGTCAAGCAATTTCCCTTAAAACGCATCTTTGATCTTGAATGTAACTCGACATCCTCGCCTCATTTAGAATGAATATGCAAATGAGCCCCGCCTCCACTCACTCACTCACTCAGCTCAGAGATTCACTCAGATATACGACTTTTTCTCAGAATTGCGACTTTATTTCTCAGAATTGCGACTTTATTTCTCAGAATTGCAGCTTTATTTCTCAGAATTGCGACTATTTCTCAGAATTGCGACTATTTCTCAGAATTGCAACTTTATCTCTCAGAATTACGACTATTTCTCAGAATTGCGACTTTATTTCTCAGAATTGCGGGTTTATTTCTCAGAATTGCGACTTTATTTCTCAGAATTGCAACTTTATTTCTCAGAATTACCACTTTATTTCTCAAAATTGCAACTATCTCATAATTACGACTATTTCTCAGAATTACGACTTTATTTCTCAGAATTGCAGCTTTATTTCTCAGAATTGCAGCTTTATTTCTCAGAATTGCGACTATTTCTCAGAATTGCTAGCCTGGGTGCCAGCCCGAACCCCGCCCACAACAATTTTTGATCGGGAGTTCGGTCTGGACTCGCTCCATTGAGGAGTAATTATGATCGGTTCAGAAATCGTCGGGCCAATCAAATTGCCAGGGCGGGCTTTATACGATGATGGACAGATGATCTGCAGGGACGTAATCCTCACGTTATCAGCGCTTGGGTTGAACTGGTTTCCCTCAGAGATGACTGCAGCTGGAGAACTGAGATGTAGAGATCCCGCTATCGCGTCTGTTGTAAAAGAAATCAACAGCGCATTCATTTTAAAAGACGAACATAGAACTGCAATCAAGGCATTTGTTGATCGGAAAGATGTGTTTGCCGTCCTTCCTATGGGATTAGGCAAAAGTTTAATTTATCAGCTGGCTCCGATGGTCACTAAGAAGAGGGGACGCATTGAAAACCCTGTGGTCGTTGTAGTTTCTCCTTTGGACGCACTCATAGAGGACCAAGTAAAAGAAGCAACACTCGTTATTTTACTTCTTCCAGCGTGCGTGCATTTGAGTTCTGTAGTTGACAACTGTGCTATGCAAAGTAGTTGACTAACTGCGTTGCTCTCATTGGTTGTAGGTCTATCCAATTGAGTGCAGAGTTTTTTTTTTTCCTGGTTCGGTTAAGACACGCCTCATAATCAAAGCCCTATGAAGCAGTATCAGACTCACATTCTGACTAGAATATGAGTATGACGAAGTCAGGCTACAGAATTGCAACTTTATCTCTCAGAATTACGACTATTTCTCAGAATTGCGGGTTTATTTCTCAGAATTGCGACTTTATTTCTCAGAATTGCGACTTTATTTCTCAGAATTGCGGGTTTATTTCTCAGAATTGCGACTTTATTTCTCAGAATTGCGACTTTATTTCTCAGAATTGCGGGTTTATTTCTCAGAATTGCGGGTTTATTTCTCAGAATTGCGACTATTTCTCAGAATTACGACTATTTCTCAGAATTGCGGGTTTATTTCTCAGAATTGCGACTATTTCTCAGAATTGCAACTTTATTTCTCAGAATTACGACTTTATTTCTCAAAATTGCAACTATCTCATAATTACGACTATTTCTCAGAATTGCGACTTTATTTCTCAGAATTACGACTTCTCAGAATTGCAGCTTTATTTCTCAGAATTGCGACTTTATTTCTCAGAATTGTGACTTTATTTCTCAAAATTGCAACTATTTCTCAGAATTGCGACTTTATTTCTCAGAATTGCGACTTTATTTCTCAGAATTGCAACTATTTCTCAGAATTGCGACTTTATTTCTCAGAATTACGACTTTATTTCTCAGAATTGCAGGTTTATTTCTCAGAATTGCAACTATTTCTCAGAATTGCGACTTTATTTCTCAGAATTACGACTTTCTTTCTCAGAATTGCAGGTTTATTTCTCAGAATTGCGACTTTATTTCTCAGAATTGTGACTTTATTTCTCAAAATTGCAACTATTTCTCAGAATTGCGACTTTATTTATCAGAATTGCAACTATTTCTCAGAATTGCGACTATTTCTCAGAATTACAACTTTATTTCTCAGAATTGCAGCTTTATTTCTCAGAATTGCAGCTTTATTTCTCAGAATTGCGACTTTATTTCTCAGAATTGTGACTTTATTTCTCAAAATTGCAACTATTTCTCAGAATTGCGACTTTATTTCTCAGAATTGCGACTTTATTTCTCAGAATTGCAACTATTTCTCAGAATTGCGACTTTATTTATCAGAATTACGACTATTTCTCAGAATTGCAGGTTTATTTCTCAGAATTGCAACTATTTCTCAGAATTGCGACTTTATTTCTCAGAATTACGACTTTCTTTCTCAGAATTGCAGGTTTATTTCTCAGAATTGCGACTTTATTTCTCAGAATTGCGACTTTATTTCTCAAAATTGCAACTATTTCTCAGAATTGCGACTTTATTTATCAGAATTGCAACTATTTCTCAGAATTGCGACTATTTCTCAGAATTACAACTTTATTTCTCAGAATTGCAGCTTTATTTCTCAGAATTGCAGCTTTATTTCTCAGAATTGCGACTTTATTTCTCAGAATTGCGACTTTATTTCTCAGAATTGCAACTATTTCTCAGAATTACGACTATTTCTCAAAATTGCAACTATTTCTCAAAATTGCAACTATTTCTCAGAATTACAACTATTTATCAGTTGCAATTTTTAAAATAGTCGTAATTCTGAGAAATAGTTGCAATTCTGAGAAATAAAGTCGTAATTCTATTTCTCAGAATTGCGACTTTTTTCTCAGAATTGCGACTTTATTTCTCAGAATTGCGACTTTTTCTCAGAATTACGACTTTATTTCTCAGAATTGCGACTTTATTTATCAGAATTGCAGCTTTATTTCTCAGAATTGCGACTTTATTTCTCAGAATTGCGACTTTATTTCTCAGAATTGCAACTATTTCTCAGAATTACGACTTTATTTCTCAGAATTGCGGCTTTTATTCTCAGAATAGCAACTTTATCAGAATTGCAACTTTTATTCTCAGAATTACAACTTTTTTCAAAATTGCAAAACTATATCAATGCAAAGAACCATTCAACCATGCATTATGTCTCTGCAACGTACATATACAACTCAGAAACACCAGATACAGGTTCAATAACAGTGTTAGTGTTGCAAAATGCATCAGTTATGAAACTCAATTTGACCATAAGCAGTTGATATTTAGTTCAGTGTTGATTCAGTTCATCTGAGTGTGATCCAGTTATTCACTGGTAGTTTGTGCTGAGGATGATGATGATGATGGAGATGATGATGATGATGATGATGATGATGATGATGATGATGGAGATGTTCTCTGTTCACTCAGCTGGAGAACCTCATGCTGGATAAAGATGGACATATTAAGATCACAGACTTCGGCCTCTGTAAGGAGGGCATCACAGACGAGGCCACCATGAGGACGTTCTGTGGCACCCCAGAATACCTTGCGCCGGAGGTAAGCAACGGCTACGGCTCATGCAGGGGTCCGGGGCCCGCCGGGGGCCGTATCGCTAGCACTTCTCCTGTTTATCTCCTCTGTGCGATGAATAGCTTGTATTGCTGATGTTTTGTAAAGCGCGTGTGAATGTGTCAGGTGCTGGAGGACAATGATTACGGCCGTGCGGTGGACTGGTGGGGTCTGGGAGTGGTGATGTACGAGATGATGTGTGGACGCCTGCCGTTCTACAACCAGGACCACGAGCGGCTCTTCGAGCTCATCGTGATGGAGGAGATCCGGTTCCCCAGGAGCCTCTCGCCCGAAGCCAAGGCTCTGCTCAGCGGCCTCCTGAGGAAAGACCCCAAGCAGAGGTGAGCCAGCCCATAATGCACTGGGGCTTCAGTCCCCAAGCAGAGGTGAGCCAGCCCATAATGCACTGGGGCTTCAGTCCCCAAGCAGAGGTGAGCCAGCCCATAATGCACTGGGGCTTCAGTCCCCAAGCAGAGGTGAGCGTAGCCCATAATGCACTGGTGCTTCAGTCCCCAAGCAGAGGTGAGCCAGCCCATAATGCACTGGTGCTTCAGTCCCCAAGCAGAGGTGAGCGTAGCCCATAATGCACTGGGGCTTCAGTCCCCAAGCAGAGGTGAGCCAGCCCATAATGCACTGGTGCTTCAGTCCCCAAGCAGAGGTGAGCCAGCCCATAATGCACTGGGGCTTCAGTCCCCAAGCAGAGGTGAGCCAGCCCATAATGCACTGGGGCTTCAGTCCCCAAGCAGAGGTGAGCCAGCCCATAATGCACTGGTGCTTCAGACCCCAAACAGAGGTGAGCGTAGCCCATAATGCACTGGTGCTTCAGACCCCAAGCAGAGGCGAGCGTAGCCCATAATGCACTGGTGCTTCAGACCCCAAGCAGAGGCGAGCGTAGCCCATAATGCACTGGTGCTTCAGACCCCAAGCAGAGGCGAGCGTAGCCCATAATGCACTGGGGCTTCAGACCCCAAGCAGAGGCGAGCGTAGCCCATAATGCACTGGGGCTTCAGTCCCCAAGCAGAGGTGAGCCAGCCCATAATGCACTGGTGCTTCAGTCCCCAAGCAGAGGTGAGCCAGCCCATAATGCACTGGGGCTTCAGTCCCCAAGCAGAGGTGAGCCAGCCCATAATGCACTGGTGCTTCAGACCCCAAACAGAGGTGAGCGTAGCCCATAATGCACTGGTGCTTCAGACCCCAAGCAGAGGCGAGCGTAGCCCATAATGCACTGGTGCTTCAGACCCCAAGCAGAGGCGAGCGTAGCCCATAATGCACTGGTGCTTCAGACCCCAAGCAGAGGCGAGCGTAACCCATAATGCACTGGGGCTTCAGACCCCAAGCAGAGGCGAGCGTAGCCCATAATGCACTGGGGCTTCAGTCCCCAAGCAGAGGTGAGCCAGCCCATAATGCACTGGTGCTTCAGTCCCCAAGCAGAGGTGAGCCAGCCCATAATGCACTGGGGCTTCAGTCCCCAAGCAGAGGTGAGCCAGCCCATAATGCACTGGTGCTTCAGACCCCAAACAGAGGTGAGCGTAGCCCATAATGCACTGGTGCTTCAGACCCCAAGCAGAGGCGAGCGTAGCCCATAATGCACTGGTGCTTCAGACCCCAAGCAGAGGTGAGCGTAGCCCCTAATGCACTGGTGCTTCAGACCCCAAGCAGAGGCGAGCGTAGCCCATAATGCACTGGTGCTTCAGACCCCAAGCAGAGGCGAGCGTAGCCCATAATGCACTGGTGCTTCAGATCCCAAGCAGAGGTGAGCCAGCCCATAATGCACTGGGGCTTCAGTCCCCAAGCAGAGGCGAGCGTAGCCCATAATGCACTGGGGCTTCAGTCCCCAAGCAGAGGCGAGCGTAGCCCATAATGCACTGGTGCTTCAGACCCCAAGCAGAGGCGAGCGTAGCCCATAATGCACTGGTGCTTCAGACCCCAAGCAGAGGCGAGCGTAGCCCATAATGCACTGGTGCTTCAGACCCCAAGCAGAGGCGAGCGTAGCCCATAATGCACTGGGGCTTCAGACCCCAAGCAGAGGCGAGCGTAGCCCATAATGCACTGGGGCTTCAGTCCCCAAGCAGAGGTGAGCCAGCCCATAATGCACTGGTGCTTCAGTCCCCAAGCAGAGGTGAGCCAGCCCATAATGCACTGGGGCTTCAGTCCCCAAGCAGAGGTGAGCCAGCCCATAATGCACTGGTGCTTCAGACCCCAAACAGAGGTGAGCGTAGCCCATAATGCACTGGTGCTTCAGACCCCAAGCAGAGGCGAGCGTAGCCCATAATGCACTGGTGCTTCAGACCCCAAGCAGAGGCGAGCGTAGCCCATAATGCACTGGTGCTTCAGACCCCAAGCAGAGGCGAGCGTAACCCATAATGCACTGGGGCTTCAGACCCCAAGCAGAGGCGAGCGTAGCCCATAATGCACTGGGGCTTCAGTC
>JARWKJ010000024.1:31258844-31286344 GCA_029959095.1 Rhinichthys osculus
CAGCGGATTACATACTTTTGCTCAGTTTGAGTATGAATAAAATTGAGCTGTTTTTTGCATGATCTGTAAGAGCCTGATGGATAAACAATATATGTAATCAATATTTGTAGGTGTTTTTCGTTCGCATGTGACGTCACCGGACCGCTGTCAGTGTGAACCAATGAGGTTAGAGGAGTCGTCATGTGATCAAAACAGGAAGTGCAGCGCCGCTGGACTCGAGATGATCGCTTATTATTAATCTCTATGAGAAGGCGTAATTACTGCTGTTTAATTGCTGTTGCCATGGCGTTACTCCTCTTCATCATGTTCATGTGTGGCGCCATCAGCTCTCGCGTGAGTCTGACAGATCGATGTGCAGTTTGAGTGATAACTTAAGTGTTCACCGGAGATTAAATATGAAACGATCTAACGTTACGTGTTATGTATGGTACTACTATGATATATTTAGTGTAGTGCTATATTTTTATTTTTACAATATTTTATTAGTACAATATTTTATTAGTACAATATTTTTTGCAAGTAGAATAAACAAACTAATGAATACAATAAGAATACCATTCTTTTTAGTATTTTTTAGTTCTATGGTACTTGTCTGTAAGCCGAACAAACAAACTGGTTAATGTTATAAGAATGCCATAGTACGCTGGGTAATAACATGGCGTATGTGCGTTATTAGGATAGGTGTAACAATATATCGCAATACAAAAATGCATCAATATGTATCGTCGATAGTGACAATATGTATTATTTATAATTCACTCAAAATAATTTCTGTGAGGAAAAAATTCAAGTTGTTGTGTTTCCAGATGAGCGTCGCGTCGCGATCTCACGCTGACTTCCGGGTTTCCGGGCGCGCGCTTTATAAACTGGACATTTCGTGGCCCAGAAACCCCGAGCTGTTCAGCGGTCAGGTGTTCGCAGTGGCTGTCAATCACCTGAGGGGGCGTGTCTATGTGGCGCAGGTGAGGAGCACACACACTCATGACCGAATTATGAGATAAGATTCAATTATTTTAGTATCATTATTTTAGATTCCATGTTTATATTTTCCATTTGTTATTTCACGTTAATTTCAGTTTTAGTAATAATATTTTGTTTTTGGAAATGTCTATATTTTTTATTATTAATTTTGTACATTTTAATTAATTCTATATATTTTAATTAACTTTTATTCTTGTTCTATTTTGAAATTGGGAAATGTTGCCTTGGCAGCAAGCTGAAATAAAATAAGGGGTAAATCATATTTAGGGGTTAAGGTGCAGAGATGCTCACGAGTCTCTGAACTAGAGTCCAAGTCAAGTCTCAAGTCTCTGAACTAGAGTCCAAGTCAAGTGTCAAGTCTCTGAACTAGAGTCCAAGTCAAGTGTCAAGTCTCTGAACTAGAGTCCAAGTCAAGTGTCAAGTCTCTGAACTAGAGTCCAAGTCAAGTCTCAAGTCTCTGAACTAGAGTCCAAGTCAAGTCTCAAGTCTCTTGTGGTTATAATAAGTGTTGCATCACGTACAGCGACCCATCCAGGCTGCTTAGAACACTTCATAGCTATATATAAGGAATTCAAAGCATGTAATGTTATTATGACTCCTTTATCTATTAACATACAGTATCAGCTTTGATTTAGGTATATAATCAGTGTAAACAGGCTATTTCAACATGACAAAAACACCAAGAATGCTTTACTTTTAAGTTAATATCTGTATCTGTAAAAATTGAGGTTCTGAAGAAAAAGGACTCTCATGTCTGTTGCTGAATTATAATGAAAGGCCTTGGCTCTTATTGTGCTGGCTCTGTGGAGCTGGAGCCATAAGACCAAATATAGAAAATGTTATAGCCTACCTCACAGCACTAAAATTGACATAGTGCAAAACATCACAGTGTAGCTAAATGCAAAACACTATTGGAACCAAATGATGTGAAATACATGGTTCCTCATACGTTCATATATTTGTGGCGGCCCGCCACAATATCAACACTGGCTGACCGCCACAATATCAACACTGGCTGACCGCCACACATTGATTTTCGATTTTTTATTTTATTTTTACTAAGCCTATTTAAAATCGTATTTGATTGCAGAGCGCCGTAGCGCATTCGCGCCGCACTACCTCTCGCACGTCTCTCTCTCTCTCTCTCTCTCTCTCTCTCTCTCTCTCTCTCTCTCTCTCTCTCTCGTTCACCCATACATCTCGCGCTCTCTCACATGGAACACCATGAGGTGCACGCGCGCAGATACCGCATATTTTGCATTGAGCGCTTCTTTTATTTCGCCCGTCTTGTTTGAAGCTTTTAAACCCAAAGCTTCCGATGAATGGCACAGCAGCGGCCGGTGCAGTCGACATGTTTGTTTGTTGTCCTCTCATGTGTGGCCACGCGCACGTAGTAGCCTACGTGTTATGTAGGCAGGTTTTAGGTAACGGGTCGGAGGGAGGGGAATAACAGAGAGCTCATCAGACATTTGCTAAAAATAAACATTGTTCACGAGTCCCGCAGCTCGAGTCCGAGTCGAGTCTGAAGTCTTTCGAGGACGAGTCTCAAGTCGAGTCTGAAGTCACTGTGTGTGCGACTTAAGTCGTACTCGAGTCCGAGTCTCAAACTCGAGTCCCCATCTCTGTTAAGATGTGCTGAGGACTCAAGTCTAGGTCAATCATTTTCAAATAAAGTTGAACTTTTGCATTTAGATGTTTATAATAGGGTCATCTCAATATGTGGCTTGACCAGGTGTCCCCCGAAAGCCTGTAACTCCTCAAGGCATGCTCGAAAAAGTAAATTTGACATATGACTCTAAACAAGAAGACACAATTTTACAGAGATCTGGCAATATGTGCCTCTATAACAGTTAAAGGTGAAAGAAAAATTCACTGAAACTGCCATTATACCCACCGGATGGCAGCAGAGGACCACTCAGGCTCTTTCTGCTCACTAATATAGTTCTTTTCACAGGTTTTGCTTTTGGTTTCATATTTATACAGAACTTTGAGACCGCTGAACCTGATATAATGCAGATTGGATTTATCAACTCTAACCCTGCTCTGAAACTCTGAGTTTGTTCAGCTAGCTTTGTGCAACAGGCCAATGGATTAAGCATTTTCTTATCTATCGTTTATTCCATAGTTATTATTTAAAACATGAAAGTGTGCGTGTCTGTAAGCACATTTAATGGAGTTGACATGGAAAATGTGCCTTGCTTTAGTAGAGATTACTGGTGGAAAACCAAAACCAGACACTTTTAAGAATGAAAGTGAGCCAATGAGTGGTCCTCTGCTGCCATCTGCGGTTATCATAGCAAATGTGTCCTTCTACTCTCTAATGCAGCTGTATAGTTCATATACAGACATTATAATATCACTAGCAGTTTTGACAGCTGTGCCTCATTATGATTAATGTGAAACCTAAAGATGATGTTATAAAGCGCTAAGCATTTTATTACCTATCATTTAGTTCAAATATCTGTATCTACAACAAAATGTGTGTGTGTAAGCATGCTTAGAGTGTATTAAGTATTATAATTTAACCCTTTGGTTTCTGTATGTGTGTGTGTTAAGCGTATTCTCCACTGTGAATGTGTTATGGTGTTATGTGTTAACGCCCAATGGTTAGACAGCAAGTCACATTTGGAAGATGCAAACTTGCAATTATGAGTTTATAACTTGACATTATGAGAAAAAAAGTCATAGTCGTGAGATACAGTCAGAATCCCCTGTGTTAGTTTGAGTGCGTCGGTGGCGAGGCTGGATCCGCTGAGCTGTGCGTGTGTGTGTGTGTGTGTGTGTGTCTCCGGCCAGAGAGGCGAGAACATCCCGAAGGTGCTGGTGTTCAGCACGGATGGAGAGTTCCTGCAGGCCTGGAACACCAGCACACTGGAGATGCCTCACGGGATGTTCCTGGCCAACGCCTCGGCCGACCCGTCCCTGTGGATCACGGATGTCGGGAACGGTGGGTTTTGGGATCCTCTCCAGGGGTCTCATTCATAAAACTGTGTAGGATTCTTACTAAAAGTGTACATGTGCCTGGAATCCAAATTTCTATTTATAAACCCCAATCAGAGGAAGATTCCTCCCCGAAATAACCATATATGACCCTCATTTTACTATATCCTCATCTGCATATCAAAGTGACTCCATGTTTAATGGTACGAGACATTAGGAAAATATGAGATACAGATGTGCGTCACATTACATTGTTAAAAATCATTTAGTAGCCGATCTGTAGCAAGGTTAGATGTTGTGGGAAGAAGCCGGAAATGGCGAACATTCGACACACAATTTAATAATAAAATAAACAAAGACAAAACGAAAGTAAAGGACAGCCGCTCACGGACGACTGCGGTCACTTACACTCACCTAAAAGATTATTAGGAACACCATACTAAAACTGTGTTTGACCCCCTTTCGCCTTCAGAACTCCAGAACTTAATTCTACGTGGCATTGATTCAACAAGGTGCTGAAAGTATTCTTTAGAAATGTTGGCCCATATTGATAGGATAGCATCTTGCAGTTGATGGAGATTTGTGGGATGCACATCCAGGGCACGAAGCTCCCGTTCCACCACATCCCAAAGATGCTCTATTGGGTTGAGATCTGGTGACTGTGGGGACCATTTTAGTACAGTGAACTCATTGTCATGTTCAAGAAACCAATTTGAAATGATTCGAGCTTTGTGACATGGTGGAAGTAGCCATCAGAGGATGGGTACATGGTGGCCATAAAGGGATGGACATGGTCAGAAACAATGCTCAGGTAGGCCGTGGCATTTAAACGATGCCCAATTGGCACTAAGGGGTCTTAAGTGTGCCAAGAAAACATCCCCCACACCATTACACCACCACCACCAGCCTGCACAGTGGTAACAAGGCATGATGGATCCATGTTCTCATTCTGTTTTCGCCAAATTCTGACTCTACCATCTGAATGTCTCAACAGAAATCGAGACTCATCAGACCAGGCAACATTTTTCCAGTCTTCAACTGTCCTATTTTGGTGAGCTCTTGCAAATTGTAGCCTCTTTTTCCTATTTGTAGTGGAGATGAGTGGTACCCGGTGGGGTCTTCTGCTGTTGTAGTCCATCCGCCTCAAGGCTGTGCGTGTTGTGGCTTCACAAATGCTTTGCTGCATACCTCGGTTGTAACGAGTGGTTATTTCAGTCAAAGTTGCTCTTCTATCAGCTTGAATCAGTCGGCCCATTCTCCTCTGACCTCTAGCATCAACAAGGCATTTTCGCCCACAGAACTGCCGCATACTGGATGTTTTTCCCTTTTGGTTGTGCGTGAAAATCCCAGTAACTGAGCGGATTGTGAAATACTCAGACCGGCCCGTCTGGCACCAACAACCATGCCACGCTCAAAATTACTTAAATCACCTTTCTTTCCCATTCTGACATTCAGTTTGGAGTTCAGGAGATTGTCTTGACCAGGACCACACCCCTAAATGCATTGAAGCAACTGCCATGTGATTGGTTGATTAGATAATTGCATTAATGAGAAATTCAACAGGTGTTCATAATA
The DNA here is from genome assembly GCA_029959095.1 of Rhinichthys osculus. Lineage (NCBI taxonomy): Eukaryota > Metazoa > Chordata > Actinopteri > Cypriniformes > Leuciscidae > Rhinichthys > Rhinichthys osculus. Next base: position 31,264,341 of record JARWKJ010000024.1, read on the forward strand.
ATCCTTTAGGTGAGTGTATAATAAAACTAACACACACAACACACGTCCAGACCTGTTCCTCTCTCGCTCTCCACTGTCACCGCTTCTCTGAGAGAGATAATACATTTTTTTTTCCAATAAATATTAATATTAATATTAAAAAATAAAATAGTATAAAATACATTTCAGAGAAAGTTTTTCTCAATCTTTTCCACTGGCCAAATAGTATTTTTTATTGCTTTATATTTTTAATGGAAACAGAAAGGCCTTATAGAGCATATTCCCTCAGATCAGGAGTTCTGCTATTATCATGCGCTAAACACACATTAACACTGCATGACACAGGAAAAGTGTTCAAAAGCGGCGCATACACTACAAATATTACTATTTATTAGAATATAAACGTATAGTAAAAGCGCTGTAAGTGCAACTGGTTCTCTTGTGTGCAGGGCCGTTCGGGCACACGTGTGTGTGTGTGTGTGTGTGTGTGTGTGTGTGAAGTTGACGGACTCTCTTGTGTGCAGGGCCGTTCGGGCACACGTGTGTGTGTGTGTGTGTGTGTGTGTGTGTGTGTGTGTGAGTGAAGTTGACGGACTCTCTTGTGTGCAGGGCCGTTCGGGCACACGTGTGTGTGTGTGTGTGTGTGTGTGTGTGTGTGTGAGAGTGAAGTTGACGGACTCTCTTGTGTGCAGGGCCGTTCGGGCACACGGTGAAGCAGTATTCTCCGGACGGGAAGCTCCTGCGGGTTCTGGGATCCCCCGGGAAAGCCGGATCTTCTCTCAGTCCGCTGCAGTTCGACCAGCCGGCAGAGATCTTCATCCACAGCTCCGGAGAAATCTACATCGTGGACGGAGACGGCGGCCTGAACAACCGGCTGATCAAACTCTCTCCAGGTGAGAATCATGAGGAGTGTGTGTGTGTGTGTGTGTGTGTTTGTGTATATGTTTGTTATATATTGTTATTTAATAAACTTGTTTAAAACAAACTTTTCACGTCAAATAAATCCTCAGTTGCACAGATCCAGTTAAAAAACATGATGCCTTTATAAGATCTGAATAAAAGTCAAAGAATCCCGTTTATCACACAATATAGTACAGTATAAATGCTGACGAGGTTAAGTCAATATCCTGATTATGTTTCTCTTTCTGATGTGGATTCTGTGAAGGTTTTCTTTATTTAAGCAGCTCATAAAACACTTATAATGCTCATGAAGGAACGATCTCTAATCACTGCATTAGGGTTGTGTTTGAATAAACTATAAATGTAGATTCATGCGGCACAATTTGTTTTTCTGGACCTTGAACACATTGGACTTTAGAGAGAAGTTAACAAATACGCCTAACCATCTTCCAGAGCTCTGATTGGCTGCTGGAGTTGTCATCCTGGTTAAATGTGAGGAAGATATGAAGGTAAAAGAGTAGCAAAACTCGAGAGTACGTAGATATGAATTTGAGAACTTGAACAATAACATCTACAGTCACAGCTCCAATGTGAAAACCTGTACAATATAAACTTGAAGTTGAATGTTGAGATTTGCACTCGCAGACGACAGTCAGACTCACACACCTGTGTTCTGAGTTTGAAGCTGCAGACGAGTCGTCACACAAGTAAAATATCATTTACAGAATACAATGACAGACACAAACTAGAAATATATATTTGCACTTATTCTTACATTCACATTTGCAACCAGCTCTGAAACGCTATCATGGCTTAATGCATTAGACTGATATTAAAATAAATAAATTATATTATTAAACTCAGTGATCCTAAATTCAGTAAACACCAAACTAGTAATGTCAATCTGAACGTCTTTAGATATAGTGAAGATACACACATGTGCGTGCACACAAACACACACACACACACACACACACACACACACACACACACACACACACAAATACACAGACACACACACAGACACACACACACACACACAGACACACACACACAGACACACACACACAGACACACACACACACACACACACACACAGACACACACACACACACACACACACACACACACACACACACACACACAGACACACACACAGACACACACACAGACACACAGACACACACACACACAGACACACACACACACACACAGACACACACACAGACACACACACACACACACAGACACACACACACACACACACAGACACACACACAGACACACACACAGACACACACACAGACACACACACACACACAGACACACACACAGACACACACACACACACACACACACACACACACACACAGACACACACACAGACACACACACAGACACACACACAGACACACACACAGACACACACACACACACACACACACACACACACACACACACACACACACACACAGACACCTTAGTGAAAAAAGCGTGTCATTATCACTAAAAATAAAGGCGTTTTATCGGTATTTGCGATTCCTTGAACATCCGTGGAGTCTTTCCATTCCACAAAAGCTTCTTTCGATTATTAAAATGTTCTTTAAACAAAGAAAATATGTTCTTTTAAAGGACTGATAAGTCACCAAAAAATGGTTCTTCTATGGAATGGCTTTGAAAACCATTTTCTCCATTTTTTAAGTCCTGCTGGTGTTTCAGTGTGTGTGTGTGTGTGTGCATGTGTATGTGTATGTGTGCGTGTGTGAGAGTGAGTGTGAGTGTGTGTGTGTGTGTGTGTGTGTGTGTGTGTGTGTGTATATGTTTGTTATATATTATTGTTTAATATATATTATGTTTTGGGCTTTGTCCTGTTTCTGATGTGGATTCTGTGAAGGTTTTCTTTATTTAAGTAGCTCATTAAAAACACTTATAATGCTCATGAAGGAACAATCTCAAATCACTGCATTAGGGTTGTGTTTGAATAAACTATAAATGTAGATTCATGCGGCACAATTAGTTTTTCTGGACCTTGAACACATTGCACTTTAGAGAGAAGTCAACAAATACGCCTAACCATCTTCCAGAGCTCTGATTGGCTGTTGTCACACTGGTCATATGTGAGGGAGCTGGTGTATTTGATCTCAGTATTCTGGTTATAGTGGTCAGTCTGCTGGACATCTGAACTGTGTGTGAGCGATCACAGATCGAGAGGAATAATCATGGGCGGCTCATACTCACAAGAGGACTTTGAGACGGTTGCTCTTGGGATGTATAGAAACCATTTACAGAATGATTTTCCACAAGTCTTACCAGATGTAGGCATAGATGAGTCTCTGCTGAAATATTCTGGTCCCGACTCTAACGCTGCGCTGCAGGCGTTCTCTAATGAGATGCTCAACTCGGTGCCGGGTTATCAGCGGTTTAGGATCTGCCTTCGGTGCACTGAATTCAGTCCCGAATGCTGTCGGTCTGGGAGCTCTGGTGATTTCCATGATCATAGAGATCGCCATCAAGAGCAGCACTCAGAAAAGTGATGATGACACATACAGCCTGTTACGACGTGTGTTTGGGGAAGAGAAAGCTTCGAGTGTCCGAGACACAATGGCAGAGTATCTGAAACGCCATCGCATGTCCATGAACAATGACCAACTATTACGGGAGGATATAAAGAGACTGGAACTTCAGCTGAGCGACCATCTCACCATCCTCACAAACTCCCTCCTGCATGACGGACAGATGAGCAGCCGCGGGTTCAAGATCTGGGTCAACGGAGCCGCCTTCCACGTGCAGATGCTGATCCATGGCGCTCGACTGGGTGTTCAGGCTAATGAAACTGCATCAGACTATGTTCATCAAATCAAAGCTGCAATCAACGTGTATTTACAGTACCTGGTTCCTTTGCTGAAGGAACACAAAACCTACAAGATCAAAGACGGAGGACCAATTTGGACGGCTTTTATGGATGTTGTTTACTCAAATTATGAACCGATCACCGGTTTAAAGAGTTATTTTTTAAATATCAAGAACAATCTCTACTCTCGAATCCATGAGCGTGGTTCATTCACTCTGCCGGTCATGTCTGCAGGTTAGTATAGATATGTGGTGTTGATAAGGGCGCCTGGAGAGATCATATGTAGAGGTGATGCTGGGTCTATAGAGGTGATGTGTAGATCAGATGTAGATCAGATGTAGAGGTGTACTCTTGGATCCACCGGGCTTGGGTTTGACACCGACCTTCGACCCTTTGCTGCATGTCATCCCTCTCTCTCCCTTTCATGTCTTCAGCTGTCCTGTCAATAAAGGCCTAAAAATGGCCAAAAATAATCTTTAAAAAAAATAATTATTATAATCTTTAATTTAACATATAGTAACTTTAAGTAAAAAAAAAAGTGTTGATAAAACTTTCATTGTAATATTTTATCGTATTTACTCTCATCTTGTGATCTACATGTGTATCTGATCTGTGTTTTGCTGCACAGTGATGATGTCATGATGCTCTCCTGCATGTTACACGTTTAAGACATTAAATAATCTGCTGCTTTGAATGTCTAGCATCGCGGTTTAAAAATCCTTAAAAGACTTCTGAATCTTTGAGTAAGTAAATGTTGTTCATTATAAAAGTGTAAGTGCTGAACACGAGACGTCTCCTACTTCACTGTAAAGTTTGTTCTTAACGTTTGCTTTTGTGATGTTCTTTTCAACAATAAAGGATCATGTGTGTTATTGTTCCACGTGTCTGTGTATTTTAACTTAAAGTGTTGCCAATATACTATACAGCTTCTGCTGTGCCATTAAATTAATTTCTTTGTGGAATTTTAATTCCTTTTATTGAATTTGGGGCAACTGCACTCTATATTTCTGTCTATTGCTATTTTATATATTTTATTCTGTTTTCATTTTTATTTTATTTTTAATGTCTTTCTTTCAGGGTTCGAAATGTACTTTTTCGACCACCAGCCAAATGGCTACTAAATGTTCAAAATTTCACCAGCCACTCACCCATACATTACCATTGTTTTTACGGCTGCTGAGTGAAGCAAATCTACCAGCCACTTGCACATTTTACCAGCATTTAGCTAGATGGCGCTAATTTTGAACCCTGTTTTCTTTGCCTTACAGTGCTTTGAATAGTCTGTGTGCTTAAAAGGTGCTTAACAAAAGGGAAAACAGAACCCCATCTCAGGTGTAACCCATGGCTAACTGATCTTCTCCATGGCAACATAATATTTTGTGTGCGAGATTCTAAAGCATTGGAGGGTGTGCGCTGAGGCTCCTTGCCTCCCATTTTTTATGAACGCACGATCAAGTATGTGCGGTCACTAGGCTAACAGCGCATGCACTGAAAACAAAACACTTGTTTGCTACTGTCCAAGCCGATCTACTGCACATGTGTGGAACGCGTTCACCGCGCGGACCTCAGCAAACAGTATAAATACAAGTAGTCCACGTCCATGCTGTCTGCAGCTGTTCGTGTACGCATCCAAACTGGAGTATAACCGAGCCTTAAGGCTAACAAGCCATCACCTTCCATTAAGTGCCATTCATTTTGGCGTCACTTTGACAGCGAATAACTTTACATCTGAAGCTTTTAAAGACTCTATTTGTCCATTGTTTATTTCTAAAGAAACATGACAATGCATAAAAAGCTCCATTACCTTGTATCTCACGTTATGACTCCGCAGCAGATGTTTTTGTAAAAAAATAAGCTAACGATTGTGTCATGACCACGCAACTTTCTGTCGCATAGAAGAGCAATTACCGTAACGTGGAGGCATACAGTCAAGGGAGAAGCCCATAGAGAGTCCATGAAAGCATCGGAACAAAATATTTTGGCTGTTGGGCTCGAGTGGAACCCTCCACCGTGTCCTGCTCAGGCTCGGTTGGATGATTGGTATCTCAGGGTGGGCCGTGCTGGTTCTCAGCCTGCCGCCCCAGTACCCTTCTTTCCCGAAGTGCAGGGAGAACTTACTAGAACCAGTCGGTGCTATACAGAAGTGAGAAAGGGTCCCACTGAAACAATTTTCAGAGGCTCCTGGGGAAATATGGCAGACGCAGCCGCATGGCTTCCTCCATATGAAGACCACTTCAGCACTGATTTGAGGTCGAGTCCCGAGGAGACCGTGGCAGAGCGGCACGCCCTGTGTGACAACAGATCACCCCTAACCCTCAGCCCGGGATCAGACCTTTCATTCCTCCGGACCAACCGCTCCTAGAACGAGGTCCATCACTTCTGCGAAAGCTCCCCCTAAGAGGAAGTGTTGCTTACGCCAAATAGAAGTGGAACCTATTCGTTAAGTGAGTCTTCTCTGCGTGAGGAGAATCTGATCGTCAGGTTCCTGAGGGAGCAAGGGAATCTGCCGTGTGCCCCTCTTTATCCTCTTGGGCCTTAACTCTGGTGCTTCTGCACTGCAGAGACCTCCCCTGAGCCACTGCAGGCCGTGAGGGAAACATTCAGTTTTTAAAGAAACTGTTTTCATGCTCGCATGTTCTCTACTAGAGGGTAGGGGCTTGCTCGCTTTCGGTCAACGGGTTGTACCTGGAATTCGGGCTGGCTAACTCTCACGAGCTGAGACCCTGGGCTGGATATGTGCCCAAGGTTCCTAGCTCTCCCTAAAGGTGGGACCAGGTGGTGAGCCTGCAAACGCTGCCCCGGAGGAGGCAGACCCAGCCTGGCTTCTCTGTCCGTCCGCTTCATTGCGGTTATACGTGCTCAGAACGCAAGCCTTAGGACCTCAGACCAGCAGAAATCAGCAGAAAGCTGACCAACCCTGAACCATACTCTGTTGAGTTCCTCCACACCCTCTGGCGCCGGCGCGGCGGCGCGTCCGAAGACAGGCCTACCACTCGTATGCTCTGGTGGAGCTTGTGCTAGGCTGGGTCCATATTTTGCGGTCCCTACGGTGATCTTAAATAGACGGGGGATCAGGAAGCTTCTGTCTAGGCACTGGAAGGTGGCAGCACTAGTGGCGTTTTTAAATAGATCCCCATTCAGTCGACTTCGACTACGTCTGACGTTCTCGACTGAAAGGGAACGTCCTGGTTGCGTATGTCATAGTCCCCTCGCCACCACTGCTGGACCGCCGCTGACTCCGGGGCGAAAAAGCAACTGGTGCGTGCGTCCACTTCCGTATTTACGCTTCTGCGGGGCGAAGCGTGTAATTACGCACACCAATGTTGAATTGGCTTGATAAAATAGTAGTACGAAGAAGACAGGCTCCTTAAGCGTGATCCCTATTCAGTCAGCGTCGACTACGTCCTCCGTTCCCTCCTTCAGTCGTTCACTTCACTGTTCACACACACACACACACAGTTCCATTGCAGGCTATAGGAGTCCCCTGTTGGATAGGTAGACATCAGTCAGAGTTGCAGATCCCTCTTTGCATGTTTTTTTTTTTTTAATAAAAAAAATGCATATTTTAAGTTATATTATGAAAAAGGACCTTAAAATAAAATTTTGTATGTCATTTTTGTTTCTTCAAAATGACCAGAAACACTAGTCCCCTTTTGGGAAGTGTAGAGCGATAGTCCCCTGTGTTAGTAATATAGACGTGTGTGTGTGTGTGTGTGTGTGTGTGTGTGTGTCAGATCTGCAGGTTCTCTGGATGCACGGAGAGAGAGGTCCAGGACTGGCTCAGTTCTACATCCCTCACAGTGTGGCGGTCGACGGCTATCAGAGGGTGTGTGTTCATGTGTGTGTTCATGTGTGTGTTCATGTGTGTGTCCATGTGTGTGTTCATGTGTGTGTTCATGTGTGTGTCCATGTGTGTGTTCATGTGTGTGTTCATGTGTGTGTCCATGTGTGTGTTCATGTGTGTGTTCGTGTGTGTGTGTGTGTTCATGTGTGTGCTCATGTGTGATCATGTGTGTGTTCCTGTGTGTGTTCCTGTGTGTGTTCATGTGTGTGTTCATGTGTGTGTTCCTGTTTCACCGGGAGCTTTAGTTCATGTTCTGCTCTTACTGAAAACCTTCTGCAAATGTTTGTCTTGCAATCAAAAGATTCTCTCCTTCAGTCTTCAGATCTAAGGGTCAGTGTGTGTGTGTGTGTGTGTGTGTGTGTTCAGGTGTGGGTCGCAGACCGAGGGAACAAGCGTATCCAGGTGTTTAACTCGGTGACGGGCGACTGGCTCGGGTCGTGGGGAAGCTGCTTTAAAGACGACGCACCGTACTCCGTCAGGTGACACACATCATACAATCAATAAACACATTAAAGCAGCACTAGTTAACTTTTCAACCTTCATAATATATTTCCAAGTCTCTTGTGATGGTACATCGACTTACAATAGGTTGAATGACACGTCTGCCATAGCCTGACGGGGTCTGTAGCGTTTTTAATTGTACTTTTAAACCTCGGGTTTCGGGTAGTAACCGGCGAACAAAGAGAACTACAAAATTCGACTGGTTTACGGCATATACGTCACTTCCACCACCACCCCCACTTCCTTAAAATCGGACGTGCGAGCCAAATGTTATAGTCATGGCCGAAGCAGCACAGAAAAACAAGAAAGCAAAGGTTTTATCGGAGCAAAGCAAAAAGAGAAAAAGAGAAAGTGATCGCGTTAAAGGCAGAACGAGGATCAACATTGGGCCAGCATTTTCTCGCTGGCGTGAGCTGAAGGAGGAGGAGGGGTGCCCGACCGATGCGGACTTGGCAAAAAAAAATCAAAAAAATCAAATGAAAGCCTGTGTCTAAACGGCGTGCACAAGTTTGGTAGGGGCTACATTCTTGCAAGTAAATATTGCGATGGATTTTCACGATTAATACCGTTCCAAATTATAAGACATCCGTTCAGGACATCAATATAATCCCGCGGTAACTAAAGAGCCTATCCTTTAGTCGTGTCCTCAAGAGTTAGGTGATCAGTCTATATAAATTCGTATTCTATTATAGAGATAATAGATTTCCCCTCTATATTATAAGTCTACCTTTTGCGGTACTCTTCAACCGTGTTTGCACTATAACAGATTGTAGTACATATATCACTCTATATGTTTACATGTTATATGCTGCCTCTTTGGCTAGGCTGTTTGATCAATCAAATTCAACAGTAAATTATTCTTATCTCAAAAGAATTCTCACCCCTTTGATGTTGGTTCTCCCCAGAAAGAATCTTCTTGATTCAGTTGAAGGAAAGTGAACAGCACTCAATGATCCAAGGTCCAGTCAGATGATTATAATAAATGTAACAGAATTTATTAAAATAACCAAATGAAAAAGAAACACTTGTTACAGATCAAAATAAGTACTAACTAACAGATAGATACTTGGCTAGTCTTGAAGCTTCTTGCATCTGACAATTGCTGGCGTGTCAGAGTGTTGTTTGCAAGGACGAGCGAAGTGTCCATCTGACTCTCCTTCTTTTATAGTCAGGTTTCCACCGGTACTCCAGCAGCTGCAGATTCTTCCATAGATAAGCAGACAGTTCGGTTGCTAACAGCAACTTCTTTCCGCAGTTAAACGCAAGCAATTACGGTAGCTAACAGCAATCTCTTTCCGCAGTTAAACGCATAATATGGTAATAATATGGTTAGCTAGCAACAGCACACCCTAATTCTGAGTACATAGGAGGATGTGAGATAACATAATGTACATGATTCTTGGAAACTGTGACAGGCAGGGTGGGGGTCTGTGTTTCCTGTGCATCTGGTTCATATCACAATATATAAGATGTACAAAATCATATTTTAGGATACCTAACATGTCTGTGATATTTGTTTATTTGTCTTGCCTCAAGCTATAATGCAAATCGATTTTGTAAAATTTGCAGATTAATTTATGGTAGCTTGATATTATAATATTGACGATATATGGTTATTATCTACCACTCAAACATTGCATTGAAGTATCATATAGATCCAGTAAAACGGTAACCAATAGACTAGGCTACTATAATGACGCTGGCTTGTAAACGTGATCATCGCGATCATTTGTCGTTAGAAAAAAAATAAAACCCATGAAATTATATTCATATGACATGCTGAAATATATGCCACTGTACCTGGGATGAAGACATTTCACACGCGACGCAAGCAGAACACCTGCATGTGACCTCCTCCTACAGTGTTCAGGGCTATCGTGGTTGTCAACAAATGCACGTGCATGTAGGAGACAGAGTTTACGACAGTAGTAGAGGTCTAGAGGACAATACTGTTTCCCAACTGTAGGGGGACCCCGAGAGCAAAAGTTACCTGGTGTTACTTTAATGCTAATACTTACATACATACATTTACAGTTAATTTAAATAAAAAAATATTAAAAATAAAAAATAAAAATTAGATTAATATAGATAATAAATAATAAATATGAAAGTTACATTAAAATAAAGGAGTCTATAATGAAAAATGTGTTTAAATAAATAATTATTAAAAAAATTACATGAAAATAAAATTGTAAACAATATATATATATATATATATATATATATATATATATATATATATATATATATAATTTTAAAATAATAAGTAAACAACAAAATGTTTAAATATATTAAAATAAACATAAAAACATAAAAAGTTAAAATCTTTTAAAAATAATAAAACTACATAAAAATAAACAATAAAAATGTATTTACATAAATAATACATTTAACAGCACAGTACTATAGTGTGTAATAACTTAAAATATTTTCCAAATAATACTTTCCAGTGCAGCACACAATTAAATTCGTTCTTTATTGATGACAATATATAATTGCCTTTTGAATTGTCGGACGACGGTATTTGTGTTTCTGTGTATTTAAAGGGTTGAAGATGTAGATGTTCTGTGTGTATGACCCGCAGATTCACTCCTGACCAGAAGTACATAGTGGTGGCCCAGTTAAACACCAATCAAATTGCTCTGCTGGAGGCTCCGCCCATCGGCATCATCGGCCAGTGTCAGGTGATCAGCACCATTGAGCTGGCTGAAGATGTGAAGCCACACCTGGTGGACCTGGACCTGAAGAGCTCTGACCTGTACGTGGCTGAGATCGGAGCCGGTCAGGCCCAGCGGTTCGTCCCGCTGAGTGTTTAGAGGTGTCGCTGATTATAGCGATTATAGCTGACGCCTGTCAATCAAACCGTGAGCGACTCACCTGACTAATCTTTCAGTTACAATCTACAGAAGCTTGTTTCCAACACGGAATAACACAATAAAAAAGGGAATTTTGAGTTTCTCGCAATTGATATTTTTCGTAATTACGAGATTTTCTCACAATTCAGACATTATATCTCACAATTCTAACTTTTCGAAAATTACGAGATTTTCTCACAATTCTGACTTTATTTCTCACAGTTTTGAGTTTCTATCTCAAAATTCACACTTTTTCGCAATTGCGAGTTTATATCTCACAATTCTGACTTTTTCTCGCAATTCCGACTTTTTTCGTAGTTACGAGTTTACATCTAACCTCTGACTTAATTTTTCGTAAAATTTAGTTCACAATTCATATTTTTTTGTAATTACGAGATTTTCTCGCAATTCTGACTTTATTTTCTCGCTTTATTTCACAAAATTCTGACTTTCATAATTACGAGTTTTTCAAAACTTTATTTCTCCCAATTTTGAGTTTATATCTAAATTCTGACTTTATTTTTTGTAAAGTTGAGTTCACAATTCAGGCTTTTTTCTCAGAATTGCGAGGAAAAGGTCACGGTTTCCTTTTTTGTTTTTTACTCTGTGGCAGAAACAAGTTTATAATCAAATAAAACTCTGAGGTCTTAATTCAAATCAGAAATATAATATGATTTCAGGTGATTCTCATAGAGGAATAAAGGGAGTGTTGGTGATCTGGGAAGAATTATGCACATCTGTGGAAATCCACTTGTTTTGTGTTATTGTGCTTATGGTACATGTTTAATCCTGTTATAATCTTCATGTGATCGTATATGATAATTTAAGCTTCGTGTGTGTTTTTGTCATCTCAGCCACTCACCTGTGTTTAAATATCTTGACAGTTCTGGACATTTTAAAGAGATCTAAGAATAGTATTCATATTCATGTCCTCAGATGATGATATTTTGACACTTCTTGAACTCGTTGTGGTGAAGGTTGTGATTTAGTTCTCAGGTGATCATCTGTGTTTGAGATGTGATTGTCGTGTTATTGAAATCTGAAACAAATGAAAAGGTTCTGTTTAAATTCAATACATTGGGCTGGAGTATAATTTGTGCTGATGTGTAATAATATTCGCATCAAACCGTATGTGTATTTAGTGTAAATAAAGACATTTGTTTTTGTTACTGGGAATTTTTCAGTTTTAATGTGTTTTATTGGCACTCACATCGCCAAAAACTAAACGATATTATACATATTTACCTATAAATATTACATGACGAAATACAACAAAACAATAACGCGCGAGCTAGTGCACATGAACGCGCGTCTCTCCAGCGCACAAAAGAATGTCAACAATGGCGGCGCGCATCTTCTAATTGCTGCCCAACATAGTGCCTGTTCGCCTCCAAATGTGTATTTTGTGGTGACTGACATTTAATAAAATTCGCGGGAAAAAAATTATTAGCAACTCTCATTATGCACAGACCGCGTTCGGTTGTTTAGGTTGGCTGTATGTGTTGTATATTTTTGCGGTTGTTTGGGCTTTCCCGCGGGCAGCCCCAGTGTTTTGGCGTCGGATAAACATGGCGGAGCTGAAGGACTGTGCAGAACTGAAGGTAAGTGCAGATATAAACACACGGCTAACATTAGAAATGACACACTAGTGTGTGTGCTGATGATCAGCTGTGGTTTGGCACACACACTCGATTGAGCTGTGCAAGCAGAGGGTCACTGCTGTGTTTATGTGTGTGGTGAGAGAAACTCCAGAGAGGCTAACGGCTAAAGCTAACTCTGCACACATCACACTGACAATGACAGAAAAACACCATCTCAGAACCGTTAGTGTTTATTAAACATTCTGTTTTATGATAAACATGCATGCTATTCTGCTTTCTGCTGAAAAACCCCGGATTGACGTGATCAAACTGAGCGCTTATCGCGATTATATTATTGGTTCGATTCCATCTTGTCAGAATAAACACTGATCTCAGATCAGATGATATTCAACTCTCATTTAGATCAGATCAGAATAAACACGATGATCTCAGCTGATGTGTTTAATGTAAGCTGTCAGAATAATCACAACACTTGACTCATGTTTTCTTAACGAGTGGGCGGGGCGAGCGGCCGAACTGGCTTTGATGTGGTGTGTGGGCGGGGCATACGTTTATATACATGCGTGACGTCAAATACGTGTTTTTTGTCTTTTATGGTAGTTTTGAAAATTTCGATGTTTATTTATTTCAAAAGAACAAGAAAATTGTGTTTTTTATGATCTGACCCATTAAGATCTTTATTGTCATCTGTACTTTAGTACAATGAAATTATTATTTTGTCCATTAATCATTCCTCTTGAGAAGAAGGGCATAAGAAACTAAAAAAAATAAAAGAATACACAAATAATTAAGAATACTAAAATTAGACAATAACAATAATACACATGCACAGTAAGAGACAATAGAGTTAATACAGCGTATGAATAAGAAGCAGCAATGTGCAATAAGAACAATACAAGTGCAGGGAGTGACAGCCATGTTGTGCTCATGTGTCTGTGATGATGATGATGATGATGATGATATGTATTCCTGAAGGATATGGTGAAGATCGTCAGCTCGTAGAGACCCAGAGAGAGTGCAGTGTGTCAGAGGTGAGTGAGCCTTTATCCAGAGGCGTTTGCTGTTCTCGTGTCATACAGGGCCGAGAAATCACTTTCATTTCCCCCAAATTCTGTTTTTATTTTCCCCTCCAAATTCAGTTTAATATTTCCCTAAATTTTATTTTATCCCAAATTCTGTTAAATGTTTTCCCTAAATTCTATTTTATTTTATCCCAAATTCTGTTAAATGTTTTCCCTAAATTCTGTTTTATTTTATCCCAAATTCTGGTAAATGTTTTCCCTAAATTCTGTTTTATTTTATCCCAAATTCTGTTAAATGTTTTCCCTAAATTCTGTTTTATTTTATCCCAAATTCTGGTAAATGTTTTCCATAAATTCTGTTTTATTTTATCCCAAATTCTGTTAAATGTTTTCCCTAAATTCTTTTTTTTTATATCCTAAATTCTGTTAAATGTTTTCCCTAAATTCTGTTTTATTTTATCCTAAATTCTGTTAAATGTTTTCTCTAAATTCTGTTTTATTTTATCCTAAATTCTGTTAAATGTTTTCCCTAAATTCTGTTTTAGTTTATCATAAATTCTGTTAAATGTTTTCCTTAAATTCTGTTTTATTTTATCCCAAATTCTGTTAAATGTTTTCCCTTCTGTTTTTTTTATCCCAAATTCTGTTTAATGTTTTCCCTAAATGTTTTCCCTAAATTCTGTTTTATTTTATCCTAAATTCTGTTAAATGTTTTCCCTAAATTCTTTTTTATTTTATCCTAAATTCTGTTTTATTTTATCCTAAATTCTGTTTAATGTTTTCCCTAAATTCTGTTTTATTTTATCCCAAATTCTGTTAAATGTTTTCCCTAAATTCTGTTTTTTTTTATCCCAAATTCTGTTAAATGTTTTCCCTAAATTCTGTTTTATTTTATCCTAAATTCTGTTAAATGTTTTCCCTAAATTCTGTTTTATTTTATCCTAACTTCTATTTAATGTTTTCCCTAAATTCTGTTTTATTTTATCCTAAATTCTGTTTTATTTTATCCTAAATTCTGTTTAATGTTTTCCCTAAATTCTGTTTTATTTTATCCCAAATTCTGTTAAATGTTTTCCCTAAATTCTGTTTTTTTTATCCCAAATTCTGTTAAATGTTTTCCCTAAATTCTGTTTTTTTTTTATCCCAAATTCTGTTAAATGTTTTCCCTAAATTCTGTTTTATTTTATCCTAAATTCTGTTAAATGTTTTCCCTAAATTCTGTTTTATTTTATCCTAACTTCTGTTTAATGTTTTCCCTAAATTCTGTTTTATTTTATCCTAAATTCTGTTTAATGTTTTCCCTAAATTCTGTTTTATTTTATCCCAAATTCTGTTAAATGTTTTCCCTAAATTCTGTTTTATTTTATCCTAAATTCTGTTAAATGTTTCCCCTAAATTCTGTTTTATTTTATCCCAAATTCTATTAAATGTTTTCCCTAAATTTTATTTTATCCTAAATTTTGTTAAATGTTTCCCCTAAATTCTGTTTTATTTATCCCAAATTCTGTTAAATGTTTTCCCTAAATTCTGTTTTATTTTATCCTAAATTCTGTTAAATGTTTTCCCTAAATTCTGTTTTATTTTATCATAAATTCTGTTAAATGTTTTCCCTAAATTCTGTTTTATTTTATCCCAAATTCTGTTAAATGTTTTCCCTTAATTCTGTTTTTTTTTATCCCAAATTCTGTTTAATGTTTTCCCTAAATTCTGTTTTATTTTATCCTAAATTCTGTTAAATGTTTTCCCTAAATTCTGTTTTATTTTATCCTAAATTCTGTTTTATTTTATCCTAAATTCTGTTTAATGTTTTCCCTAAATTCTGTTTTATTTTATCCTAAATTCTGTTTTATTTTATCCTAAATTCTGTTTTATTTTATCCTAAATTCTGTTTTATTTTATCCCAAATTCTGTTTAATGTTTTCCCTAAATTCTGTTTTATTTTATCCTAAATTCTGTTAAATGTTTTCCCTAAATTCTGTTTTATTTTATCCTAAATTCTGTTTTATTTTATCCTAAATTCTGTTTAATGTTTTCCCTAAATTCTGTTTTATTTTATCCCAAATTCTGTTAAATGTTTTCCCTAAATTCTGTTTTTTTTATCCCAAATTCTGTTAAAAGTTTTCCCTAAATTCTGTTTTATTTTATCCTAAATTCTGTTAAATGTTTTCCCTAAATTCTGTTTTATTTTATCCTAACTTCTGTTTAATGTTTTCCCTAAATTCTGTTTTATTTTATCCTAAATTCTGTTTAATGTTTTCCCTAAATTCTGTTTTATTTTATCCCAAATTCTGTTAAATGTTTTCCCTAAATTATGTTTTATTTTATCCTAACTTCTGTTTAATGTTTTCCCTAAATTCTGTTTTATTTTATCCTAAATTCTGTTTAATGTTTTCCCTAAATTCAGTTTTATTTTATCCCAAATTCTGTTAAATGTTTTCCCTAAATTATGTTTTATTTTATCCTAAATTCTGTTAAATGTTTTCCCTAAATTATGTTTTATTTTCACATAATGTTGAATATATCACACATTCCCCTTTTGTTTTTTCTATTTAATATTCCTGAACTCTGATTTAATGCTTTAATTAAATGTTTAAAATCAAAAAGCATGTCTTACTAATTGAATCATTACACTTTTACAGTTTAACAACGATTTATTAAAAGTTTAACCCAAAAGACATTTAGGGCCCAATGAAATATGTATCATTTTTTCCCCCAAAATTCCTTGTTTTCTGTTTTAATTTTTCTAGATTCCATTTTAATTGTTAATAGTCAGAAAGCATGTAAAATCAATTGAATTCATAAAACTTTAAAACCCTCTTTTAAATTATATGTCCTAATTTTTTTAATTTTTTTTTTTACAATATTAGGGCCCAATTAAATGTTTTTGTTTGTTTTTCCCCCAGAAATGTCCCCAGAACACACTTTTTTTTTAAATCAAATAAATAAAAAAACAATTCCTTTTTGCAAAACACAATGCTTCATATCACCGTTTGATTCTGTGCGAAGCACTACTGTACGTCTGATTTATTCAGCCAACCATAGGCAAGTTCTGTGGTGTTAAACGTGTGTGTGTGTGTGTGTGTGTGTGTGTGCGCAGTGGATGATTCAGCAGGAGAAGCCGTTGGCGGGCAGCATGCCGGTGGTTTGGCCCACGCTGCTCGACCTCAGCAGAGATGAGTGCAAACGGATCCTGCGCAAACTGGGTGAGTCTCGCACTGAACGCTGGCGTGTGTGTGTGTGTGTGTGTGTGACGTCTCTCGTGTGTTTCAGAGCTGGAGGCGTACGCCGGGGTGATCAGCGCTCTGCGAGCTCAAGGAGATCTCACCAAAGACAAGAAGGAGCTGCTGGGAGAACTGACTCGAGTGCTGAGGTCCTTCACACACTCTCACACACACACACACACACACTCACCTCGAGTGTGCGATTCATCAGCTGCTATCGGGATAAATATATAGAAGAATAACCTTGTGCTATGACTGAACATGATGACGTATGCTGGTCTCATCCAATCATTACTCGCTTAATAATGTTGGGTTAAAAATAACCCAATGAGTAACCCAACTGTGGATTATTGTAACCCAATGCATTGGGTTAAACGCCAGTTGGGTTAAAGGTAACCCAACAGTTAAGTTTACTATTTATTTTTATTTATGACATTATTTTAATAATTCAAATACACTTTGTTTTCAAATACAGATTGTTCGTATAAAACAATAAATATGTCTCAACAAATATATTTTTAAATTACAACCTAAATATTGAAGAGTCTGGAATTTAATGTAAATATACATAATTGTTTACCCAAAAAGCGGGTTATTACTAGAAATGATTTTAAAATTGAACCAACATCTTTGTGAAAATAACCCAACTTAGTGACCCAATATGTGTAACCCAACGGTTGGGTTAAAAAAAAAAAAACAAGGCTTATTACCTGTGTAGGTTAGCTTAAGCCCCGCCCCCAGGCTCGCCTTCAGATTTGCCTGCATTTTGGAGTGCAACGCCCACTTTTCAACATCCAATCATCAACCAGCAGATAAAACTAAGCCCCGCCCTACAGGGTTTTTTCATCCAATAATTCATTTCACTCCAATTTGTCGCAATACTTGTTTCATTACGACTTTATTGTGTCTAATATCTTAATGTCTTCGAGTCACATTTATCAGTTTAGACCCGAACGATCTGTAAGCAAAATTAGTTTTGCTCTGACTGAGGATGATGAAGGTTTGATGTGTGTGTGTGTGTGTGTGTGTGTGTGTGTGTGTGTGTGTGTGTGTTTCTGACTGAGGATGATGAAGGGTTTGATGTGTGTGTGTGTGTGTGTGTGTGTGTGTGTGTGTTTCTGACTGAGGATGATGAAGGGTTTGATGTGTGTGTGTGTGTGTGTGTGTGTTTTGCTCTGACTGAGGATGATGAAGGTTTGATGTGTGTGTGTGTGTGTGTGTGTGTTTTGCTCTGACTGAGGATGATGAAAGTTTGATGTGTGTGTGTGTGTGTGTGTGGTTTGTCTGACTGAGGATGATGAAGGGTTTGATGTGTGTGTGTTTTGCTCTGACTGAGGATGATGAAGGTTTGATGTGTGTGTGTGTGTGTGTGTGTTTCTGACTGAGGATGATGAAGGGTTTGATGTGTGTGTGTGTGTGTTTTGCTCTGACTGAGGATGATGAAGGTTTGATGTGTGTGTGTGTTTTGCTCTGACTGAGGATGATGAAGGTTTGATGTGTGTGTGTGTGTGTGTTTTGCTCTGACTGAGGATGATGAAGGGTTTGATGTGTGTGTGTGTTTTGCTCTGACTGAGGATGATGAAGGGTTTGATGTGTGTGTGTGTGTGTGTTTTGCTCTGACTGAGGATGATGAAGGGTTTGATGTGTGTGTGTGTGTGTGTGTTTTGCTCTGACTGAGGATGATGAAGGGTTTGATGTGTGTGTGTGTGTGTGTGTGTGTGTGTGTTTTGCTCTGACTGAGGATGATGAAGGTTTGATGTGTGTGTGTGTGTGTGTGTGTGTGTGTTTTGCTCTGACTGAGGATGATGAAGGGTTTGATGTGTGTGTGTGTTTTGCTCTGACTGAGGATGATGAAGGGTTTGATGTGTGTGTGTGTGTGTGTTTTGCTCTGACTGAGGATGATGAAGGGTTTGATGTGTGTGTGTGTGTGTGTGTTTTGCTCTGACTGAGGATGATGAAGGGTTTGATGTGTGTGTGTGTGTGTTTTGCTCTGACTGAGGATGATGAAGGGTTTGATGTGTGTGTGTGTGTGTGTTTTGCTCTGACTGAGGATGATGAAGGGTTTGATGTGTGTGTGTGTGTGTGTTTTGCGCTGACTGAGGATGATGAAGGTTTGATGTGTGTGTGTGTGTGTGTTTTGCTCTAACTGAGGATGATGAAGGGTTTGATGTGTGTGTGTGTGTGTGTTTTGCTCTAACTGAGGATGATGAAGGTTTGATGTGTGTGTGTGTTTTGCTCTGACTGAGGATGATGAAGGGTTTGATGTGTGTGTGTGTGTGTGTTTTGCGCTGACTGAGGATGATGAAGGTTTGATGTGTGTGTGTGTGTGTTTTGCTCTAACTGAGGATGATGAAGGTTTGATGTGTGTGTGTGTTTTGCTCTGACTGAGGATGATGAAGGGTTTGATGTGTGTGTGTGTGTGTTTTGCTCTGACTGAGGATGAAGAAGGGTTTGATGTGTGTGTGTGTGTGTTTTGCTCTGACTGAGGATGATGAAGGGTTTGATGTGTGTGTGTGTGTGTGTGTGTGTGTTTTGCTCTGACTGAGGATGATGAAGGTTTGATGTGTGTGTGTGTGTGTGTGTGTGTGTGTTTTGCTCTGACTGAGGATGATGAAGGGTTTGATGTGTGTGTGTGTTTTGCTCTGACTGAGGATGATGAAGGGTTTGATGTGTGTGTGTGTGTGTGTTTTGCTCTGACTGAGGATGATGAAGGGTTTGATGTGTGTGTGTGTGTGTGTGTTTTGCTCTGACTGAGGATGATGAAGGGTTTGATGTGTGTGTGTGTGTGTTTTGCGCTGACTGAGGATGATGAAGGTTTGATGTGTGTGTGTGTGTGTGTTTTGCTCTAACTGAGGATGATGAAGGGTTTGATGTGTGTGTGTGTGTGTGTTTTGCTCTAACTGAGGATGATGAAGGTTTGATGTGTGTGTGTGTTTTGCTCTGACTGAGGATGATGAAGGGTTTGATGTGTGTGTGTGTGTGTTTTGCGCTGACTGAGGATGATGAAGGTTTGATGTGTGTGTGTGTGTGTGTTTTGCTCTAACTGAGGATGATGAAGGTTTGATGTGTGTGTGTGTTTTGCTCTGACTGAGGATGATGAAGGGTTTGATGTGTGTGTGTGTGTGTTTTGCTCTGACTGAGGATGATGAAGGGTTTGATGTGTGTGTGTGTGTGTTTTGCGCTGACTGAGGATGATGAAGGTTTGATGTGTGTGTGTGTGTGTGTTTTGCTCTAACTGAGGATGATGAAGGGTTTGATGTGTGTGTGTGTGTTTTGCTCTAACTGAGGATGATGAAGGTTTGATGTGTGTGTGTGTTTTGCTCTGACTGAGGATGATGAAGGGTTTGATGTGTGTGTGTGTGTGTGTTTTGCTCTGACTGAGGATGATGAAGGGTTTGATGTGTGTGTGTGTGTGTGTTTTGCTCTGACTGAGGATGATGAAGGGTTTGATGTGTGTGTGTGTGTGTTTTGCGCTGACTGAGGATGATGAAGGTTTGATGTGTGTGTGTGTGTGTGTTTTGCTCTAACTGAGGATGATGAAGGGTTTGATGTGTGTGTGTGTGTGTGTTTTGCTCTAACTGAGGATGATGAAGGGTTTGATGTGTGTGTGTGTGTGTGTGTGTGTGTTTTCCTCTGACTGAGGATGAAGAAGGGTTTGATGTGTGTGTGTGTGTTTTGCTCTGACTGAGGATTATGAAGGGTTTGATGTGTGTGTGTGTGTGTGTGTGTGTTTTGCTCTGACTGAGGATGATGAAGGTTTGATGTGTGTGTGTGTGTGTGTGTTTTGCTCTGACTGAGGATGATGAAGGGTTTGATGTGTGTGTGTGTGTGTGTTTTGCTCTGACTGAGGATGATGAAGGGTTTGATGTGTGTGTGTGTGTGTGTTTTGCTCTGACTGAGGATGATGAAGGGTTTGATGTGTGTGTGTGTGTGTGTGTGTTTTGCTCTGACTGAGGATGATGAAGGGTTTGATGTGTGTGTGTGTGTGTGTGTGTTTTGCTCTGACTGAGGATGATGAAGGGTTTGATGTGTGTGTGTGTGTGTGTTTTGCTCTGACTGAGGATGATGAAGGGTTTGATGTGTGTGTGTGTGTGTGTGTGTGTGTGTTTTGCTCTGACTGAGGATGATGAAGGGTTTGATGTGTGTGTGTGTGTGTGTGTGTGTGTGTGTGGTTTGTCTGACTGAGGATGATGAAGGGTTTGATGTGTGTGTGTTTTGCTCTGACTGAGGATGATGAAGGGTTTGATGTGTGTGTGTTTTGCTCTGACTGAGGATGATGAAGGTTTGATGTGTGTGTGTGTGTGTGTGTTTTGCGCTGACTGAGGATGATAAAGGGTTTGATGTGTGTGTGTGTGTGTGTTTTGCTCTAACTGAGGATGATGAAGGGTTTGATGTGTGTGTGTATGGGGTGGTGATGGCGCAGTGGATAAGACACATGCCTTTGGTGTGAGAGACCCGGGTTCGAATCCACTGTGAGACACCAATGTGTCCCTGAGCAAGACACTTAACCCCTAGTTGCTCCAGAGGCGTGCGACCTCTGAAATATAGCAATTGTAAGTCGCTTTGGATAAAAGCGTCAGCTAAATGAATAAATGTAAATGTAAATGTAAATGTGTGTGTGTGTGTTTTGCTCTAACTGAGGATGATGAAGGGTTTGATGTGTGTGTGTGTGTGTGTTTTGCTCTAACTGAGGATGATGAAGGGTTTGATGTGTGTGTGTGTGTGTGTGTGTGTGTGTTTTCCTCTGACTAAGGATGAAGAAGGGTTTGATGTGTGTGTGTGTGTGTTTTGCTCTGACTGAGGATGATGAAGGTTTGATGTGTGTGTGTGTGTGTGTGTGTTTTGCTCTGACTGAGGATGATGAAGGGTTTGATGTGTGTGTGTGTGTGTGTGTTTTGCTCTGACTGAGGATGATGAAGGTTTGATGTGTGTGTGTGTGTGTTTTGCTCTGACTGAGGATGATGAAGGTTTGATGTGTGTGTGTGTTTTGCTCTGACTGAGGATGATGAAGGGTTTGATGTGTGTGTGTGTTTTGCTCTGACTGAGGATGATGAAGGGTTTGATGTGTGTGTGTGTGTGTGTGTTTCAGTATCTCTACAGAGCGCCATCGAGCCGAGGTGCGCAGAGCCGTCAACGATGAGCGCCTGAACACCATCGCATATCAGTGAGTCTCTGCAGTCCTCATGTCTCTGATGCAACCAAGCAAATCTTATTTGTACTTTGGAATTTT
>JARWKJ010000024.1:31288844-31326344 GCA_029959095.1 Rhinichthys osculus
GTCTCCCAGCTCCAACTTCGTGCCGAACATCTTGTCGAAGTCCCACAACTACGCGGCGGTGTCTAAGCTAGTGTCGAGCGCGGCGCTCACGGCGTCCAATCAGAAGCAGACCATGGTGATCTCCGCCGGCTCCTGCGCGGCCCCGGGGCCCAGCGCTGTCGCCGTGACAACCGTGGTGTCCTCCAGCCCCTCAGTGGTGATGTCCACCATCGCACAGGGTCAGTGTGTGTGTGTGTGTGTTTCATGTGTGTGTAGTGCTGGGCGGTATGACCAAAAATGTACTATATCACTGTATTTTTCAAAATAATACCGATTTCACGGACGCCTTTTATTTATTTGTTGAAGCATGACTGGGCAGTGACATCACGCAGCGCCTGAAACCCAGTGCCGGTCACGTTGGAAGGTATATATCGGGGACTACTTTCAGGCGCTGCGTGATATCCTTGCGCCGGCTGCACCCGTGCTACGCCAGAGGAGCTCCTGGATTATTACGCAGGAATGAGAGTATAGTTCCAGCCATACCTATAAAACCTCAACTCTTCATTCTCCGTCGGTCTTAGCTCACGATGTAACTACAGAAGAGAGTTCTAAATAGGAAAAATATCGAAACTCTTTGGTCATTTTTGCGAGAGATGCTAACGGTCTAATCGGATTCAATGATCTGAGCTATGCTAAAAGTGCTACCGCCAGACCCGGAGATCGGCTGAATGGAGTCAAAAACGGTAAAACTGTTGGAAAATGAGCCTATTTCCCAAAAAAGTGTAGTGTTCCTTTAAAGGTATTGTAGGTAGGATTTTTTTAAAAACTTTTTGCCAAATTTGTTTAAACTTTCTATATATATCAATGCATAATTAAAATGTAAGTACTCTGGAAAAGAGAGTATAAAAATCGAGTGTCTGTAGTCCTCTCAGGGCTGTAATAAACACAGCTACTTATCTCCATTCACTTCCACCCCCTCCATTCTGGGCGCCTTCCAAAACCACGCCCCCAAAACACATGAACGCGCGATGCCGACAGCTCACAGCTGGAGGACGCGCTTACCAGCGCCGAGCGGAGAGGAGCAGTGCATGTAGTGACATCATGTCAGACTCACATGTAATAAAATACCTAACTTTATCATTATGAATATAAACAACTAACATGGCTGTTAGTACTCACTATCAAGCTAGCATATCGATACTGGTAAAGTTTAAAATATATTGAGTTTGATTCGTTAACGAGCTAGTAACATAAAGCAAAGCTAAAAACAGGTTGCATTGATACACGTTTTCCCATTACAATCAGTTACACTGTGATGAAGGTGAATTTCGTGTAAGATTCATAACATATACGCCGTGTTTTGCATGTAATTGTGTCTCTTACTAGTCTCTCACCCTCCTCGAGTCAAACGAGTGCGCGCATGTGGGCAGCGCGTGTAGCAGCGGGGGTGTTGCCATGGTTGCGAGAGAGTGACAGTCGCCTAAGCCAATCCTTTGTTTCGTCCCGGAAGGAAATAATGAGCTGTGTTTAGTGCAGATTAAACGGTCTAGAGTCACTCGATTTTTATACTCTTTTTATCAGAGTACTTACATTTTAATTATGCATTGATATATATAGAAGGTTTAAACAAATTTGGGAAAAAGTTTTTTAGACCAAAAACGACCTACCCTACCTTTAATACAGGTCTGCAGTGTTTATAAAGAGCACCATCAGGAGGCGCTGTAGGAGCGGCAGAGACAACGGTTTCCCCGGTAACGGCTGAACACAAAGCGGTTTCCCCGGTAACGGCTCATAAACGCTGCTGGCAGTATCAGTGGTGTATGGGAAACACTGATATAACTTGACAGATATCAGTTATAGTGTAACCTGTCCATGTTCACATCAGGCTCAGTAACACACACATCTGAGCGTCACCAGACCCTCTCACACAGTGTTGTGTTCCCAGCGCTGTTAAAGCCACACACACACACGGGTATTGTGATATTAAAAATTCATACCATAACAAAAATAAACACTGGTATTCGGTATGAACGGTATACCGCCCAGCACTATGTGTGTGTGTGTGTGTGTTGGTTTTTCACTTGTGTGTGTGTTGGTTTTTCACGTGTGTGTGTGTGTGTGTGTGTGTGTGTTGGTTTTTCACGTGTGTGTGTGTGTGTTCAGGCGGGTCCTCCACGGCACTGAAGATGTCCTCCACGCGTCTGCCGTCCCCGAAGGCTCTGATTGGCTCCTCGTCTCAGATCCTGCAGATCCCCAAGGCCCAGCAGACGGTGCAGTGTGTGTCTCCCAAAGCCCTGCAGGCGCTGGCGTCTCCTCAGGCCTCGGGCCCCGGGGCCAAACCCACCATCCAGATCAAGCAGGAGTCCGGTGAGCACACACACACACACCGGCTCACTGCCGTTAGCAAACCGTACAGGGCCTTGATACTCAAAGATGCAATAATATATTATACTTGATGCTCGTACTCACACTGAGTCCGGAAGTATCGTATGCGTTTCTCGTATTCGTCATCTGGTGGCTCTGATTGGTCAAAACTCCTCTCGAAATGCTTGCTAGGATGCGAAAAACGCAGAAAATCGAACCCGATCTGAATTTTTTTACGACGGCCGAAGGTTACAGAGGCAGTGTGTGGACGTGATGCACACAGCGTGAGGTTGTATTATTTTTTGACGGACTCGGTGTGACCTTAATGACCTGTCACTGAATTAAAAGTGTGTTTCAGAGTGAGTCGCAGCACTGTGTTCATTTACACACGAGCGCTCTGATCCGCAGGCACACGGACACACAAAAGCCCGGAGAAATTATTTTAATTTGTAACATTTTTTGTAATACAGTACAGTTGTACTTTTAAATAAAATAGTTATTTTATTTTTCTTAAAAGCTTTTTTTTTTGTTAAATATTTTTTATGCTGTGGCGCCTTTTTCTCCTTTGGCTTGTTTAGTTGGGGACATTAAATTTAACATTTAATTTAATATTCAGCAATATTGTTGATCTCCTGCATCGACAGCATTATATGAGAACTGAACTGAGCTGGACGATGACATCACGGTTTCTCCAGAGCGGATATATAAATAAATGAACTAAATTAATAACTTTTTTACAACAGAAATGAAGCATCACTGAACTGACTTAAGCTGGACTGTGACGCTATTCTGTTCTGGAAACAGACTGTTGCATTATTCTCCTGTTATCTCTGTAAAGCTGCTCTGACACACTCTGTAAAAAGTATAAAAGCGCTGTATAAGTGAAGCTGACTTGACTTGTGTC
Source organism: Rhinichthys osculus (assembly GCA_029959095.1). Taxonomy (NCBI): domain Eukaryota; kingdom Metazoa; phylum Chordata; class Actinopteri; order Cypriniformes; family Leuciscidae; genus Rhinichthys; species Rhinichthys osculus. The sequence goes on from JARWKJ010000024.1 coordinate 31,292,092, forward strand.
TGTGTGTGTGTGTGTGTGTGTGCATGTGTGTATGTGTGTGTGTGCCTGTGTCTGTGCGTGTGTGTGTGTGTGCAGGTGTGAAGATCATCACGCAGCAGATGCAGCCCAGTAAGATCTTGCCCAAGCCCTCGGGTGCCGCCCTGCCCAGCAGTAGCTCCGCCCCCATCATGGTGGTCAGCAGCAACGGGGCCATCATGACCACCAAACTGGTGTCCAACCCCACAGGTAAATGGATGTAGGTCTATATATGGGTCGCGTCAATAAAAAAGATATTTTTAAAGGATTGCTCTTAAAGAAGTTTGAAATGCTCTGTTTCGCAGGCACTCAGGCCACTTACACTCGTCCGTCGGTCAGCCCTGCGCTCGGCACTCGAGTGTCGTCCCCCGCCGGAGCCACGTACGTCAAGACCACCAGCGGCAGCATCATCACCGTCGTGCCCAAGTCCCTCGCCACGCTGGGGGGCAAGATCATCACCAGCAGCATGGTGTCAGGTCAGAGGAGGCCGACACACACACACACACACACACACACACACACACACACACACACACACACACATCATCACCAGCAGCATGGTGTCAGGTCAGAGGAGGCCGACACACACACACACACATCATCACCAGCAGCATGGTGTCAGGTGACCGGGGGGGGGGGGGGGGGGGGGCTGTAAGATTACAATAAAATACACACCTGTGCCAAAGTACATGCAGTTGGTAATAACACAGGCAACATTATCATGAAAACTGAACTGAAAAAGACAAATTCAATAAGGTTGCGCAAGGGTTAATTAACTAATTTCATTGTACAGGCGAAACTCGAAAAATTACAATATGGTGCAAAAGTTCATTTATTTCAGTAATTCAACTTAAAAGGTGAAACTAATATATTATATAGACTCATTTCATGCAAAGTGAGATATTTCAAGCCTTTATTTGTTATGATTGTGATGATTATGGATTACAGGTTATGAAAACCTTTTCACAATATTCTGATTTTGAATTGGGGTTTTCATAACCTGTAATCCATAATCATCACAATTTTAACAAATAAAGGCTTGAAATATCTCACTTTGCATGTAATGAGTCTATATAATATATTAGTTTCACCTTATTTACTGAAATAAATGAACTTTTGCACCATATTCTAATTATCCAAGGCGAGTTTATCACGCCACTGTAGTCACGTGTGGGTGTGGCGTTCTGCATTGACAGGAAGCACCACGAAGATCACCACCATCCCCATGACGTCGAAGCCCAACGTGATCGTGGTGCAGAAGACCTCGGGCAAGGGAACCACCATCCAGGGCCTGCCGGGGAAGAACGTGGTCACGACGCTGCTGAACGCTGGGGTGAGGTCACGTGACCGTCACATGACGCGTGCGGGCGGTGCTGCGGCGCTGACCAGGGTGTGTGTGTGTGTGTTTCAGGGAGAGAAGAGCCTGCAGGCGATGCCCGGGTCCAAGCCCGCCATCATCACCGCATCCAGACCCATCACTAAGATGATCGTGACGCAGCCCAAGAGCCTCAGCGCTGGGGTCACGCCCTCCACCGCCACCAAGATCATCCCCACCAAGATTGTGTACGGACAGCAGGGCAAGACACAGGTCAGAGGCGGGGTGCTGTTATAGAGGCGGGGCTCATTTGCATATTCATAGAACCGGGAATACTAAATGAGGCAAGGGTGTCGAGTTACATTCAAGAAGTCGTTCACTTTCAAATAAAAATGTCCTGATGATTTACTCTCCCGCACGTCATCCAAGATGTTCATGACTTTCTTTCTGCAGTGGAAAAGAAATGAAGGTTTTTGAGGAACACACTCCAGGGTTTCTCCATATAGTGTCTTCAATGGGGTCCAACGGGTCGAAGGTCCAGATGTGAGTTTCAGTGCAGCTTCAAAGTCTCGACACGATCCAGCCGAGGAATAAGAGTCTGATCTAGACAAACCAGCCGACATTTATAACAAAATAAACATTTATATACTTTTAAACCACTAATGCTGGTCTTGCTCGAGCTGTGATGCGACACACGTTACGTCATCAGGGTGAAAGGTCACGCGTGACATCGTTAAACATCCAGGATATGCGCGCACACACACACACACACACACACACACACACACACACACGTAAAGACCATTTTAAACAATAAACTGACACAAATATATATAAACATGTCATTCAACAAACAATAACTTTGAACGGTCCTCCTACTCCAAGCTTGTAAACACTGGGTCGGTTCTTCCGCCTACGTCCCGCTTGACCTTTCACCCTGATGATGTAATGTGTGTCGCATCACAGCTCGAGCAAGACCAGCATTAGTGGTTAAAAGTATATAAATGTGTATTTTGTTATAAATGTCGGCTGGTTTGTCTAGATCAGACTCTTATTCCTCGGCTGGATCGTGTCGAGACTTTGAAGCTGCACTGAAACTCATATCTGGACCTTCGACCCGTTGGACCATTGAAGACACTATATGGAGAAACCCTGGAGTGTGTTCCTCAAAAACCTTCATTACTTTTCCACTGAAGAAAGAAACACATGAACATCTTGGATGACGTGCGGGAGAGTAAATCATCAGGAGATTTTTATTTGAAAGTGAACGACTCCTTTAAGCCATCAAGTTGTTTTTCTTTCAAGAAAAAAACTTTTATATGTAATTCTGGTGATGAAAGATGAGTGTTAAGGGAGAGTTCGATCAGGAGACGCCGCAGGTTAACTTCAGTCAGGTGTGTAGGGGAAGGCGAGTCACATGACTTCTTCAGCGTCTCCCACAGGCTGTGATGCGGTCGCGTGTCCTGCAGTGTGTGTGCGCGAGCTAAAGCCGGTCGGCTGGTCAGTGTGAGCGTTCCTAACCCGACCCGTGTTGCATTACCTCTGGCTGTCCGATCTCCAGCAGGGCGGTGGCGTACCCATACACCAGCACAGCTTTATCCAGCTCCGTCAGACCCAGCGCCTGAAGAAGCAGAAGTGGACACTCGTGAACCAGTGCAACCATTCAGTGTCAGAGCCCAGTGTCCAAGCACAACATTCACACACACCGAGAGTCGCCGTTCTGCAGAGTCAAACGCGCGCGCTGATTCTCCAGCTGTGTTTCATACACCTGTTAATCTGAATTATGGGATATTGCATAAAAACATTGGATGGAAGCAGCAAGATGTGCATAACTTCTAAAAATGCACACAAATAACGGCCACAGAGTCTCGATCGCCCCCAGTGGCTGGTCCCAGTACAGCTCATAAACCATCAAGGCTAATGGGACGCGATGGAAACTAAACAATCAAATTACACTTCAAATACACTTTTTCCAAAGATTTTTTATGTCATTTTAGTTAGTTTTATCATGCTGATGTAAGTCTTAAGGTCCTTTCACACTGGACGCACGAATAATTCGCACGATAGTCTTATTTGTTGATCAGCTGTGTGTGTAACGAGTGCTTCCACACCGAATGCGAATGTGCTGCGCCGAAAAAACGGCTTTTATTTTTTTCGCTTCGATGTCGATTTTTTTTTACTTTTGCGGCGACAGAAAAGGGTTCAGCCAATCACATAGAAGGAAACAAAGGCGAAGCTTGTTGACGCTTTGGCCGCTCTGACGTAGCAGCGTTATGTGCGAGAGAAGAGAAGTGTCACAACATGAAATGTAAACTAAAAACAAGCAATACATTGAAACTAGAAACCTTTTATAATGACAGCATTTTTATATTGCCTATTCCGCATCTCAACACACGCATACCCATCATTTATGACATGACGGTGTTTCTTACCAGCAAACGAACGAGGCATGGGATAAAACAGCTGGGATAGTTGGTGTCTCCGGCGAGTTGATGAAGTGCTTGCTGATGATTTATAATATTTTTGACTAGGAGGGAAATAATTGATTTAGAATATTTTCAACATTCATGGTTGTTTCATATTATTTTTGCATGCATGTATAGGCCACACACCAGAGCATGTGCGTAAATAAAGCAGAGCGGGGTGACGCTTAAATAGGCCTATAAGTAAAAAAACTCAAACAAACGTTTCATCCTACGTTTAAATAATATAATGCAATTTTTTTTATTTCATCTATGTTGATAGCTATATGAAAAGGGAACCGCATGATAGGCTATATCGAAAACATTTGGAATGGGTCAGACAAAATTTTGGCCACTTATTAAGTTTTGTTTTGTAGAAAGCCTTTCTTTAAAGTGAATTTCGTTTTGTATAAATTGTATCTTAATTTGAATCAATGTTTCATCAACAAATTGCCTGGATTAATAGGAATAAGAAGCAAATATAGTAGACAATATAATTAGGACACGGAGGCGCCGGCGCGTGAACTGGAGCGCGTCTCATACCGAAAACTGACAGAAAACACTAGTTTATTAATAAACAATTCAAATGTTTAATGCATAATCCTTACTTTGGCCGGTTCTTTGTGGCTAAGTTTTAGCTACTTTACAAGATTAGCATCCTCCCCTTCAGACTCTGTTCTTTAAGATTGGGTGCACACAAAACCTTCTTTTCTGTCTTTTAAAGAAAACGAAAAGCTCGTCTTCCCTGGATAATGATGATGATGATGATGATGAAGTGTCCGTGTTTTCTCAGCTGTCGGTGCGGAAGTTTTGGAATGTTGAAGCTCTGAACGTCGCAAATTCGCGTCGCGGCTGATGTGAATGGTTTTGACGCAAACTATTCGCTTTTCCATTTCGCTTTTTCGTTACGCGTCTGGTGTGAAGTGTTCGTTTTTTTAAATAAGTCTGGTCTTAGTTCGTTATTTGATGCCATAAGAACGTGAATGTGACGTCATGATTGACAGCTGTGATTGACAGCTCCTCTAAACGGAGTCACTGAGGGACTAATGGACTTTTGGGGGATTTCCGTGAGTTGATTGGAGCTTCAACTTTCATTTCTACATGTCCATAACTGTTTATTTCACACAGTACACTTTGCAGTAACCGTTTCTGCGAGAGTGAGGGCGGGAGCTTGATAACGTGACACACACACACACACACACACACACACACTCATACACACACTAGAGCGTAGAATCAGGTCCCGAATCTTTACAAGAAGACAGCGCCATGTTAGGACTTTGGCGGCTTTACTGTTCACCAATGGAAGAGAGTGAAGGGCCGTCTTTACAGTCGATGGTGCATTCCCTCTAATACGGTGTGTGTGTGTGTGTGTGCAGGTCCTGATCAAGCCCAAGCCCATGGCGTTCCAGGCGGTGGTGAGCGAGCAGGCCCGTCAGCTGGTCAGCGAGACGCTTCAGCAAGTCTCTCGCAGCGCTGACCCCTCCGGATCCACTCAGGAGACGCTCCGAGACGACACCACCGCGCTCAGCGAGTCCGACAGCGCGCACGGTAGGGACGCACCATCTGACCAACATCATAATTGGCGATTAATAACTACAATTTTCACAATTTACATTGAACGATGTTTTGAATAGCTTTATACCAGTGGTTCTCAACTCTCTGGCCCACATTTCCCCATGGTCATCAAGCCCCGACACACTTTTTTAGGAATTTTATATATATATACGTATGAAGAGGATCTTATTATAATATTCCCGGCCCTTAATCTGCACGTTCACACACACCAGCGACATTGGGTTCGGCGAGCGCCAACAGAGACCAGTTCTAACGCACTGGAGAAGATCCAGCAAAGCCTGAAACTGTTCTGTGGTCGAGCACAGACGACACTGAACACTATTGACCAGAACATGTCAGCGCTGTCTTATAAACACCTCAGGAACTGTGGACACTTGTGGAAGAGTTCAACATGATGAGGAGATGATCAGTGTAACTCCACAACAACTACAGAAATGTCTCCGCTAACATTCAGAAACGTGTAAAAGTGAAGCTCTCCCTGAGTCTCTCCGTAAGGCTGCACTCGCTGCTGTTACTCCTGACTCTGGATCAATGAGATCGGCCTGTGGTGTTATTGCCGGAGTCTCTGAAGCTCCGCCCTCTTCTGAACAGAGGCGGAGCTAAAGCTCATTTGCATTTAAAGGGACACACACAAAAACGGCATTTTGCTCAAAGCCAAAACGGGGTGAATCTTACAAGCTGTAACAAATTTAAATATCTATAAAAACTTCTATATTTTGAGCTGAAATGTTATTCACATTCTGGGGACACCAGAGATTTAAAATACATCTTGTGAAAAGGGGCATAATATGCTTCCTTAAAAGTTTAATATCAGCCCCAACCTACATTTTCCACCATTTCACTCGAATTAACGTCATAACTAGTACTTTTTTTTTTTTTATACATTTTTTTAGTTGTCATGTTTGTATTTGTTGCTCTCCCCTTATTTATCGTTTATTTTATTACCATTGTTATGTACTGTTATTTTAATATTGTTATTGTTGCTGCTACTTGTTGTATGGTGACCTTGAGTGATTTGAAAGGTGCCTTTAATAAAATGCATTATTATTATTATTATTGTAACACAGAAGACATGATCTGTAAGAATGCTCTCTGTGCTCAGACGCTCAGCCGGTGGTGCACGTGATCGCCTCCAGGGGGCAGGACTGGGCCGAGCAGGAGGTGTCCGTGGAAGCCAGTCCCACCATCATTTACCAGGACGTTACAGGAGAGTCCCAGTCGGCAACCTCCACCATTAAAGCCCTTCTGGAGCTGCAGCAGACCAGCGGTGTGTGTGTGTGTGTGTGTGTGTGACCCGTGTGACCCTGCATCAGTTTCTCTCAGTCAAACCAACATTATCCAGACACCTTCAACATTTCTCACATCATCACAGTTTATTCGCTATAGTTGGTGATAAATATGAGCAGAACTCAGAGGATATTTGACTGGTTTTGTCCGTCCTTCTGTTAGACTCTCACACATGAATTATGTTGAATATCTGTCACCTGTTAAATTTAACTACACAATTAGATAATACCAGTTTAGCTCAACCAGTGACCAAGCAATGCTTCATGTTGTTCAGTCTGTGTGTAAAAAGAGCATTAGCAATTACAGAAAACACACTTCAGCAGAACATCATCAGCTCAAAGTGGAGGAAGACTTTTTGGTCCCAAATTTGTAAACATTTTACTGGTAGTCACTGTATGAAGAATTTTTGGGTATAATATGTTTGTTATTCTCTCTTACATAAATGAACTATAGTGTCCTGATCACACTAGTAAAAAAAAATAAAAAAATGATATCTTGTGTCTGAATAAATGTTGCTGTGTGTGATGTTCCAGTGAAGGAGAAGAGCGACGCTAAGCCTCGACAGCACACGATCGACCTGAGTCAGATGGCAGTGCCGATCCCAGTGTCCTCGGAGCGGAGACAGTCCCCGGAGCCGTCGGGTCAGAACACCGGAGACGCGGACACCATCCCGGAGTACATCCCTATCGGTACATCAGCACTGACTGCTAACTCCACGCAGAGTCATTTAATGCCCACATCTCAACTCTGGGTCCTCCTAAATTCAGTTTCATCAAATTTAAGGTCATAAACAGTCTTAATATATTTAAATTCCCCCTGTAGTCAATAATTGTATCCCTTAAAACTCACCAAAATGACATATTTATACATTTTTCCTTTATGCCTTAAAATATCTTGAATGTAACTCGACACCCTCGCCTCATTTAGTATGCGCGGTTCTATGAATATGCAAATGAGCCCTGCCTCCAGTCACTCACTCAGCTCAGAGATCCACTGGTTGACGATCACACGTTGATCTGATTGGTTACAAGGTCGTTTGTGACGTCAGAAACACCAGCGATTTCAAACCGTGTTTTTGAGACTGTCTTTGGTTCACTGCAGTTTTAAGGAGGAAATACTCAGCAATGCTGTCGACTTATGAACTTACACATGGTGTGTCTTAAAGCGTATTAAAAACACCACATAGACACATAAACAACATTAAAAGCTGGATTTACACCACAGGCGGACTTTAAATGGTACGCTAAAACTCCTAAAGTGCCTCTATTATGCTTTTCCAGATATTCCCTCTCATGCAGTGTGTAATAAAGCTGTCTGCAAAGTTTCAAAGTGCAGATAAAAGAAAGAAGCAATTCTTTAAACTGCTGAAATGAGTCGTCAGTAATTCCATTTTTTTTTACTAATTAGCATAATCCCCGCCTCTGGTCTTGATTGGCTGATCAGCCTCTCTTAGCTCCGCCCACAAACACTAGTGTATCTGAGACTGGAAGAGTTCGGCTCGTGTTGTTCGTGTCGAGAAGACGCTGTTTTCTGAGATCGAGACGGTAAACCCACGCCATCATTACTGTTTGTATCACTGTGATCAAGAGCTGAGATTCAGATATGATAATGAGCGTTTGCTCTCTGACCAATCACAGCAGAGCAGCTCTCAGAGAGGCGGGGCTTAGAGAGACTGAATCTTCACAGAAGCGTTTCAGACACTGAGAGGAAAGAGCTGAAGCTGCAGTGGAGATCATGAGGACATTACAGTGTTTCTGACCAATCACAGCAGAGCAACTCTCAGAGAGGCGGGGCTTAGAGAGACTGAATCCTCAATCGAAGCGTTTCAGACACTGAGAGGAAAGAGCTGAAGCTGCAGTGGAGATCATGAGGACATTACAGTGTTTCTGACCAATCACAGCAGAGCAGCTCTCAGAGAGGCGGGGCTTAGAGAAACTGAATCTTCACAGAAGCGTTTCAGACACTGAGAGGAAAGAGCTGAAGCTGCAGTGGAGATCATGAGGACATTACAGTGTTTCTGAGCTTGGATGAATGTGAACCTGTTGTAGGAGAAGCCAAAACAACATTAGGAGCCTTTAAAACAGCAGAATAGCATTTTAATGATCATTTTAAGAAGTATTAGATCAGTTCACAATCAATAAATATGGCACATTTATGCCAAACGATTGCTTTGATCTGCTGTTGATGAATTATGACCATGTTTACCTTATGATGTTTATATTATAATATATCATAGATTAGGTCGTAATATGCATGATTTATCTTCCTCATCTCACATTTCAAAATAAGAGTCCCGCTGTATTTCAGGCTTGGTTTTAATTAAAAGGTTCATTATGCATAAAATCATTTTTTCAAAATCATAAAATAAAAATTGGGGGGATATTATTGGTATTTTTTATTACCCTATAAACTGTATCTGGCATTTAATTCAACATCAATCCTCACAGGATTTTACACATGTACTAGTATCATGCACAATAGTCTGTTAATTGCCTTTCCTGTCAGCATCATATCAGCAAAATCCAGTATCGATCGACATCTTAATTCATTTGTATTATGTATACGTTTTGTAGTTTATGCCGTTCAATAAAGCAAAACAATCTGAAATGCATGTTTATTTTATTATGTTCTATATGGACATGCAGTATACATTTTATTTGTGCAAGAAGTCTTTTTAAGTCTTAATTAGATTTTAAAGACGTGTTTCTGTGCAGTTTCAGGTAAAGTGTGTAAAGCTGTGGTGGGAGGAGACGTCACTGCGTCCAGCAGCCAGAACCAGAACCAGAACCAGAACCAGTCGAGCTCAGCCAAGAGCATCGCCACTGTAGCGTGTGGAGCCGCCGCACAACAGGTCACACACACACACACACACACACACACAGCCCTGAGTCCACATGTGTCACTGCATCACATTTACACCGCGACTACAACTGCGTTTCACGTCTTTATGCATCAAACCCATGACCTTGAGCTGCTGTTGAAGGGATACTCCACCTTTTTTTCATATTAAACTATGTTATTCCCTTAACTAAGATACCTCTCTCGTCTCAGTGCGTGCACTCAACCGCTAACACCTCCACGTTTTCCCTATTTAAATACAGTTACACGAGCAGTGTAACTCGACCAAGAATGGTGACACAAAATTAAACGTTGTGCTTTTCTAAGCGTGTAAAGTGGATAACTATAATGTATGGCGGAACATACAAACAAAACACAGTTTTGGCGGTTATAGAGTTCTAATGACGGTGTTCAAATACACAACATTAGACGTTAGCCAGCTGTTAGTATCATGATTCAGTATACTAGTTCGTAGGCTATTTATTTTAGATACATTATGTTTTTTTATTAATCAAGCAGCAGAAAAATAATTGTTATATTAATCGCCCAATTAGTCGTTAGATTAGTCGACTAATGGATAAAATAATCGCCCGACTAATCGTTTAATTAATAATGGTTTACCCCAGCCCTAGTGAACACACACATAAATCATGGCCATGATGTGAACAGGTTTAAAGGCACACTATGCAAGAATTGTACCTTAATATAACAGCTTCAAAGTCATTTCGGTGGTAAACAAACTCACAGTAGGGCGAATCATGCTGGTAATAAAGCTTGGCGGGGTTGCCGCTGGAAAAACCAGCAATGCAAGTTTGAGAGGAGCGCCCCCGACAAATCTCGCGAGAATCACGACTTGCTTTACGGCAACGACGTCACACACATCAACAACCACATATGAAGCACGAAGACACTTGCGCGCATTTCAGACGTGATGCTTGACGATGGAAAAAGCAAAGAAAACGCGGTCGGAAGAGACTTGGAAAAGGAAAAGAGAATCTGACCGCGTGAGGAACCGGAAAAGAGTCCCTGATTCGCCCTCGCTATGTGTGTGCGTGTTGTGTGAGTGAGCGCGAGGGCGGGCGCGGCTGATGAGCTGATCAGCGCCAGCTGTTTTGAATGAGGATGTCCTATATATTGTTTGTTACCTCGTCCTGTCTATGTCAGATGGTAGTTGAGGCTACCAGGGTTCTACTCGCCGTGTTCTCCTGCATTCCACTCCTGTACCATGCTGTGGTTTCCTGAGATTTTCCCGGAGGAATTTCTACCTGTTCCTGCATCTGTGTCTGCCCACTGCGTCCCTGCGTTGCCGAGCCTGAGTCTTCTTCTGTCTGCTTCCATTTTGACCCACACGGATATCTACTATTGTGCTCAATAAATTACTGTTTACTCGCAACTGAATCCTTTGACTATTTCCTTGTGACAGTCCCACTCGGTCGGGCTTTCACTAGTTGGCGCGAGCTAAAAAGCAGCACTGGATTCAACCGCGATGCTGACCTGGCGATCTTGTTGATGGATTAAGTAGCCTAAATCTCTTATTTCTAAACTTGATTGTGTTCTATGTTGTTGCGCTTGCTTGTAGTATGACATTTTTTTACGATGCTGTTCATTCATCCATTGTTGATAATTAGACCTGTCCAAAAATGTCCACATATGTCTAGATAGCTATTTACGACAGTGTAAGTGTTCCACAGCGACTATAGGGGTCACTGTTTGACTAAAACACAATTTCTGCATAATGTGCCTTTAATGGTCCTGAAAGCAACAGTCACACTTGTGCTCCTCGCGGTCAGAAGCGACGCACTGGAAATGAAGGAGAGTTTCCTCTAGTGGAAGCGTGTGGAACTGCAGCCGAACACACTCTCACTGATGCTCATTATTTACGATATATCAAACTCTCAACTTGTTTAAATTTATGCCTTTGATTTTCTAGAAGTTTTAGAGTAAAATGTGTTTTTGAAAATATAGATTTCATATAAAAAATGGAAATAGTATTTTTGCACATTTTTCATAACAATATATATTTATGTGTGTGTGTGTGTGTGTGTGTGTGTGTGTGTGCAGGTGGAGGGGAAGCCGCTGCAGGAGCAGATGCTGGTGGACGACGGCGAGTTTGAGGGAGACACGTTGGACCCTCAGACGGGTCTGTTCTACCGCTCGTCCCAGCAGCCCCTCAGCAAGCCTGTGATTGGCCCACCGGAGACGAAGAGGGCGGAGCCTGTGCCAGCGAGAGCTGTGGTCCAGAGAGCGCCCCCTGCTGGCCCTCCACCGGTGTCCCTCACTGCACACACACCTCAGCTGCCCCGACTGCAGCAGGCGCCCACCTCACACAACCGGCCCAACACACACACACAGCTGTCCCAGCCGCCGCCGCTGCAGGCGCATCACCCCGTGGGCTCCGGGAAGAGCAGCGCGCAGGTGTGTGTGTGTGTGTGTGTGTGTGACAGGCTCAACCCTTTCAGATCGCAGATTTACTTCACGGAACATAGAGATCATTCTGTTTTATTTATTTTTTTATCAGTTTTTTCTGGATAATTTTGCTTTTTTTAAGTAACAACTCACTTAATTTAGATTTATTTCCCCAGAAAACAAGACATACTATTTTATGGCATTTTACTGATCTAGTAAATGCATCTTTATTTAAGAATTTGTAGATATTTGGACTGAAAACAAGACAAAAATACTAAGTAAGAAAAGCATTTTTCACAGCGTAGAACCTGTTGTATTGGTGACGGTTCTGTGTGTGTGTGTGTGTGTGTGTGTGTGTGTGTGTGTGTGTGTGTGTGTGTGTGTGTGTGTGTGTGTGTGTGTGTGTGTGTGTGTGTGTGTGTGTGTGTGTGTGTGTGTGTGTGTGTGTGTCAGGTGCAGCAGCCGATCATCACGCAGGGCGCCAGCGTCACCAGGATCACGTTCGGCAGCCCCCAGCCGGTTCCTCATCCGGTTCCGCATCCGGTTCCGCATCTTCAGGGTCCGCCGGTGTCCAGCAGCGCCGAGGCGGCAGTGAAGCTCCAGTCCGAGTCCAGCTCCAGTGTGCCGGTGCCGGAGAAGCCCTCGGGCTCAGACATCCTGAAGATCTCCATGCTGGAGGCGGAGCTGGAGCCCATGATGGTGGACTCCTCCAGCGACTGCGGCCCGATGACCTCAGCGGCCGCCGCCTCCTCCTCCTCCTCCTCTTCATCGCTCATCAGCAGCTCCAAGCAGACGCTCGAGGCCTTCAGCCGAGCTAAGAGCAAAGAGCTGGACATCATACAGGTGTGGGTGCTGCTCTCTTGTGTTTGTGGTCAGGTGATCCCTCAGTACTGCTGTGATTGGCTGACGCTTGTGTTTGTGCCGAGGTGATCCCTCAGCACTGCTGTGATTGGCTGACGCTTGTGTTTGTGGTCAGGTGATCCCTCAGCACTGCTGTGATTGGCTGACGCTTGTGTTTGTGCCGAGGTGATCCCTCAGTACTGCTGTGATTGGCTGACGCTTGTGTTTGTGGTCAGGTGATCCCTCAGTACTGCTGTGATTGGCTGACGCTTGTGTTTGTGCCGAGGTGATCCCTCAGCACTGCTGTGATTGGCTGACGCTTGTGTTTGTGGTCAGGTGATCCCTCAGCACTGCTGTGATTGGCTGACGCTTGTGTTTGTGGTCAGGTGATCCCTCAGTACTGCTGTGATTGGCTGACGCTTGTGTTTGTGGTCAGGTGATCCCTCAGCACTCCTGTGATTGGCTGACGCTTGTGTTTGTGGTCAGATGATCCCTCAGCACTGCTGTGATTGGCTGACGCTTGTGTTTGTGGTCAGGTGATCCCTCAGCACTGCTGTGATTGGCTGACGCTTGTGTTGTGATTGGCTGACGCTTGTGTTTGTGGTCAGGTGATCCCTCAGTACTGCTGTGATTGGCTGACGCTTGTGTTGTGATTGGCTGACGCTTGTGTTTGTGGTCAGGTGATCCCTCAGCACTGCTGTGATTGGCTGACGCTTGTGTTTGTGGTCAGGTGATCCCTCAGCACTGCTGTGATTGGCTGACGCTTGTGTTTGTGGTCAGGTGATCCCTCAGCACTGCTGTGATTGGCTGACGCTTGTGTTTGTGGTCAGGTGATCCCTCAGTACTGCTGTGATTGGCTGACGCTTGTGTTTGTGGTCAGGTGATCCCTCAGCACTGCTGTGATTGGCTGACGCTTGTGTTTGTGGTCAGGTGATCCCTCAGTACTGCTGTGATTGGCTGACGCTTGTGTTTGTGGTCAGGTGATCCCTCAGTACTGCTGTGATTGGCTGACGCTTGTGTTTGTGGTCAGGTGATCCCTCAGCACTGCTGTGATTGGCTGACGCTTGTGTTTGTGGTCAGGTGATCCCTCAGCACTGCTGTGATTGGCTGACGCTTGTGTTTGTGCCGAGGTGATCCCTCAGCACTGCTGTGATTGGCTGACGCTTGTGTTTGTGGTCAGGTGATCCCTCAGCACTGCTGTGATTGGCTGACGCTTGTGTTTGTGGTCAGGTGATCCCTCAGTACTGCTGTGATTGGCTGACACTTGTGTTTGTGGTCAGGTGATCCCTCAGTACTGCTGTGATTGGCTGACGCTTGTGTTTGTGGTCAGGTGATCCCTCAGTACTGCTGTGATTGGCTGACGCTTGTGTTTGTGGTCAGATGATCCCTCAGTACTGCTGTGATTGGCTGACGCTTGTGTTTGTGGTCAGGTGATCCCTCAGCACTGCTGTGATTGGCTGACGCTTGTGTTTGTGGTCAGGTGATCCCTCAGCACTGCTGTGATTGGCTGACGCTTGTGTTTGTGGTCAGGTGATCCATCAGCACTGCTGTGATTGGCTGAGGCTTGTGTTTGTGGTCAGGTGATCCCTCAGTACTGCTGTGATTGGCTGACGCTTGTGTTTGTGGTCAGGTGATCCCTCAGTACTGCTGTGATTGGCTGACGCTTGTGTTGTGATTGGCTGACGCTTGTGTTTGTGGTCAGGTGATCCCTCAGCACTGCTGTGATTGGCTGACGCTTGTGTTTGTGGTCAGGTGGTCCCTCAGCACTGCTGTGATTGGCTGACGCTTGTGTTTGTGGTCAGGTGATCCCTCAGTACTGCTGTGATTGGCTGACGCTTGTGTTTGTGGTCAGGTGATCCCTCAGTACTGCTGTGATTGGCTGACGCTTGTGTTTGTGGTCAGGTGATCCCTCAGCTCTGCTGTGATTGGCTGACGCTTGTGTTTGTGGTCAGGTGATCCCTCAGCACTGCTGTGATTGGCTGACGCTTGTGTTTGTGGTCAGGTGATCCCTCAGCACTGCTGTGATTGGCTGACGCTTGTGTTTGTGGTCAGGTGATCCCTCAGCACTGCTGTGATTGGCTGACGCTTGTGTTTGTGGTCAGGTGATCCATCAGCACTGCTGTGATTGGCTGACACTTGTGTTTGTGGTCAGGTGATCCCTCAGCACTGCTGTGATTGGCTGACGCTTGTGTTTGTGGTCAGGTGATCCCTCAGCACTGCTGTGATTGGCTGACGCTTGTGTTGTGATTGGCTGACGCTTGTGTTTGTGGTCAGGTGATCCCTCAGCACTGCTGTGATTGGCTGACGCTTGTGTTTGTGGTCAGGTGATCCCTCAGCACTGCTGTGATTGGCTGACGCTTGTGTTTGTGGTCAGGTGATCCCTCAGCACTGCTGTGATTGGCTGACGCTTGTGTTTGTGGTCAGGTGATCCCTCAGCACTGCTGTGATTGGCTGACGCTTGTGTTGTGATTGGCTGACGCTTGTGTTTGTGGTCAGGTGATCCCTCAGTACTGCTGTGATTGGCTGACGCTTGTGTTTGTGGTCAGGTGATCCCTCAGTACTGCTGTGATTGGCTGACGCTTGTGTTGTGATTGGCTGACGCTTGTGTTTGTGGTCAGGTGATCCCTCAGCACTGCTGTGATTGGCTGACGCTTGTGTTTGTGGTCAGGTGGTCCCTCAGCACTGCTGTGATTGGCTGACGCTTGTGTTTGTGGTCAGGTGATCCCTCAGTACTGCTGTGATTGGCTGACGCTTGTGTTTGTGGTCAGGTGATCCCTCAGTACTGCTGTGATTGGCTGACGCTTGTGTTTGTGGTCAGGTGATCCCTCAGCACTGCTGTGATTGGCTGACGCTTGTGTTTGTGGTCAGGTGATCCCTCAGCACTGCTGTGATTGGCTGACGCTTGTGTTTGTGGTCAGGTGATCCCTCAGCACTGCTGTGATTGGCTGACGCTTGTGTTTGTGGTCAGGTGATCCCTCAGCACTGCTGTGATTGGCTGACGCTTGTGTTTGTGGTCAGGTGATCCCTCAGCACTGCTGTGATTGGCTGACGCTTGTGTTTGTGGTCAGGTGATCCCTCAGCACTGCTGTGATTGGCTGACGCTTGTGTTGTGATTGGCTGACGCTTGTGTTTGTGGTCAGGTGATCCCTCAGCACTGCTGTGATTGGCTGACGCTTGTGTTTGTGGTCAGGTGATCCCTCAGCACTGCTGTGATTGGCTGACGCTTGTGTTTGTGGTCAGGTGATCCCTCAGCACTGCTGTGATTGGCTGACGCTTGTGTTTGTGGTCAGGTGATCCCTCAGCACTGCTGTGATTGGCTGACGCTTGTGTTGTGATTGGCTGACGCTTGTGTTTGTGGTCAGGTGATCCCTCAGTACTGCTGTGATTGGCTGACGCTTGTGTTTGTGGTCAGGTGATCCCTCAGCACTGCTGTGATTGGCTGACGCTTGTGTTTGTGCCGAGGTGATCCCTCAGCACTGCTGTGATTGGCTGACGCTTGTGTTGTGATTGGCTGACGCTTGTGTTTGTGGTCAGGTGATCCCTCAGTACTGCTGTGATTGGCTGACGCTTGTTTTTGTTGTCAGGTGATCCCTCAGCACTGCTGTGATTGGCTGACGCTTGTTTTTGTTGTCAGGTGATCCCTCAGCACTGCTGTGATTGGCTGACGCTTGTTTGTTGTCAGGTGATCCCTCAGCACTGCTGTGATTGGCTGACGCTTGTTTTTGTTGTCAGGTGATCCCTCAGTACTGCTGTGATTGGCTGACGCTTGTGTTTGTGGTCAGGTGATCCCTCAGTACTGCTGTGATTGGCTGACGCTTGTGTTGTGATTGGCTGACGCTTGTGTTGTGATTGGCTGACGCTTGTGTTGTGATTGGCTGACGCTTGTGTTTGTGGTCAGATGATCCCTCAGTACTGCTGTGATTGGCTGATGCTTTTGTTTGTTGTCAGGTGATCCCTCAGCACTGCTGTGATTGGCTGACGCTTGTTTTTGTTGTCAGGTGATCCCCCAGTACTGCTGTGATTGGCTGACGCTTGTGTTTGTGGTCAGGTGATCCCTCAGTACTGCTGTGATTGGCTGATGCTTTTGTTTGTTGTCAGGTGATCCCTCAGCACTGCTGTGATTGGCTGACGCTTGTTTTTGTTGTCAGGTGATCCCCCAGTACTCCATCATGCCCGACTCCAGCCAGTCTAATGTTGTGGTGGAGCCGAGCGGGTTCCTGGAGATCAGCGATTACACCAGCCAGCGCCTGGACCAGGAGGCCATGCAACAGGAAGTGGACAGCAGCAACGACGAGGGGGCGGCGGCCAGCCCCACGGCTGACCAATCAGTGTGAAGCACGGCCGACCAATCACAGTGAAGCACGTGGAACTCGTGCTGTATAGAGAAACATTCAGTGAGTTTGTGCTTCGTCCTGCAGCGGAGAACAATGTTTGTGTTAAATTCTACTTCATTTATAGTTTTAAGTAGAGCTGATGGACTCTTTAAGACTCTGTTCTGCTCTCTGATTGGTGTAAATAGCGTCGCTCATGTAAATCAGTGTCTGGATCTTGTGCGCTCTCTCTCTCACTCACACACACACACACACACTCTTTCTCTCTCTCTCTCGCTCTCTCTAGACTCTCTCTCTCTCTCACACACACACACACACACACTCTCTCTCTCTCTCGATGTAATGTTAGCATTTTAACTCTATAAACTTTACTACAAAAGCCCGCCGTGCCTTGTGTTATTGTGTGTGTGTTTGCACAGGTGAGCTCTCGGGTTACGCGGGGCGTGTCGACAGGTGCACACAAAACACACGCCCATCTCGTGTGTGTGTGTGTGGAAAGTACCAGTGTCATTAAATGGGGAGAGTTTCATTGTGATGGAAACAAATGCGCATGTGGGTGTGTGTGTGTGTGATCGTGGGACGAGGGGGTTTTGTGCGTCGCCGGTGTTTCTGGGTGGATTCCAGCGTGTGTGTCGCTTCATTCACGCATCGGGACTTTCCTGTGGGATCGAGCAGTCTTTCGCTGGGATCACTCGGCCTCGTTCTCCTCTCATCCACGCAGAGTCCTTTCGTTTCTCAGAAAAGCACCGTTTACGTAACAGCTCATTACACTAATCTGTCTTGCCTGAAGTAATTGTCGTGTTGCGTAACGTGTTTGTTTGTTCCGGGCAGAGCGAGGGTTTGATTCGTCATGTGACCTGGATCACTGAAGGCTCGCTCACGGCTAGCGGTGCAACGGATCACACATCTCACGGATCGGATCATTTACGGTTTTAGAGCCACGGATCGGATCATTTTTCGGATCAGCAAAAAAACAACAACTTTGATTTCTATTTATTACTTAAAGCTCACTTGAAGTTCTTCGATACCACATCAAAAACTACTAGCCTAACTGATAAAGTTCACACATTATTCAAAAAAGTCAGTAAATAAATAAGAGCAAATACACAAATTACAAGCAGAGATGAACTCTAAATAACAAAGTTACAAGTCTAACAGTGGTATTCAGGTACAGAAATGAATAATAATCCTAAATGTACAATAACACTGTACACTGTAGAAATTAAATATAGATTCATCTTTGTTAAAGCTGTATTTTGTTGTTTTATTAACATTAATGACAGACAACAGCAGGAATATTAGGCTACCGTCACTTTAAGAACGAATATACTGACAAACATCCGGTTTCTTTGTTCACTCATGACAGAAACTTCCACTCTACGGTGGTGAACCTGAGCGGTTAATCAGCGAATCACACGCGAGCGAGCCGGGGCGTCCGCACGACTGATGTAACCCTGGTGATTCATGTCCTCAGAGGAACGATATCAGCGAATCACGCTCAGAGCGATTGGTGGACGATAAAAACAGACAGCCAATCAGAATCCATCCTGCTTTAACGAGCTCCAGCATTTAAAGAGACAGACGACAAAAATGCAGAATAAACAATGATATTGGGACTGATATAGTCATCGTTATTGTTTCACAAAATATTAAGCTAATATGATTAAATTATCAAGGAATAATAATAATTTAAAAATCAATAATTTATCACATTTATTTATTAAGCCGAGACTCTACTGGTAAAAACAGTGGGGGTTTTCATGCATTTGTCAATTTTGGGATTTTGGCCTTTTCATAAAGTGTATTTTCAGATTAGTGGACAGAAAACACCCAAGATACACTTTAACAGCAACTTTTAGAGCACTGTGTGTGTGTGTGTGTGTGTGTGTGTGTGTGTTTTTCCTCCTACACTGAGCATGACATCTCCACTTCAGCAACACTGGCGTTCACCAAACTCCCCAGCTTTATTCGCATCTGTATTCTGTAGGGTTTTATTGAGCGGTTTGTTCATACATAATTTTCCTGATTTTGAACATTTTATTCCAATTTTTTGTGTGTGTGTGTAAATGTATTTATTTTTGTCTGCTGACAGTATTTTCTGATTTGTGGAGTGATAAATAGAGATATCCAAAACCCCCTCTGTAAAAACCTTTGACTAATATATATATATATATATATAAAAAAATGAAACAAGGATTTTTTAACCTGACTTCATTCCAATTTTTGTTTTAAAAATGTACGCAAATAAGTGCATTTTTAATTAGAAAACACCCTATTTACATATTAAACATGACATTTCAGAACACATGTAATACACATTTTTTTTGCAATTATCAGTGTATTCAATCAACTGGTGAAGTATGGTGATATCTATTAATTATTTTATAATTATAACTAATTATTAGATGATATAAATTAGTTATTATTCTTACTCCTATTCACCTGGGGTGTCTCGCCTTAAATTAAATAAATGTATCTATAAAATAAATAAATAGATTTATTTATAAATAAGATAAAATTTCAAAAACATAAATAAATATTATTTATTTATTTATTTAAAAATAAATAAACAAATAAATAAAAATGACAAAAACACAAATATATTTTATTTATCTATTAAATTAAATGAATAAATGTATTTATCAAATTAAATAAATACGTAGATTTATTTATTTAAAAATATGTAGTAGAATTAAAATTGAAAGTTAAATGGTAAATAAAAATGAGTTTGCTAATTTTATTGTTATTTATATATCCATTGAGTAATGCTCTTATCTAAGTCGAATAGTTTCAGTTTCACTGTACCTGTGTGTAATCAGTCTACTCTAGTAGAATCTCAGTGCTGATGATGTCAGCTGATGAGCTCGTGTGTGTGTGTGTTAAAGGCCTATTAATAACAGCTGTTACTGTGTTTAGTGTAAAGCGGCTGCTTTGGTCTGGAAAGCCCCTGAGGACGAGCTCTGTCAGCGTTTGAAGAAGTCTTAAAGGTGACAATCTTCCAGCGGCGTCTGATACGGCCTGACCCGCGGGTCACATGACACACACACACACATAACTCCGTAAAGATCATTGTGAAAGCAGAAGGAAACACCCCTGACGAGTTCCAGACGCTTCAGCAAACACCTCCACATCAGCTCGAGAATAGAATAACACATCTGGGGAAATATTGATGCTTTTACTGTGTATTTATGAATCGTGTTTTGTAAATGTATTATTTTTGATTCTGATCTGGCTCTATACCCGAGCGCCTGATCAGATCCGTGTGTGTGTGTGTGTGTGTGTCCATCTAACACTCAGATCCGTGTGTGTGTGTCCATCTTACACTCAGATCCGTGTGTGTGTGTGTGTGTGTGTGTGTGTGTGTGTGTCCATCTTACACTCAGATCCGTGTGTGTGTGTGTGTGTGTGTCCATCTTACAGTCAGATCCGTGTGTGTGTGTGTGTGTGTCCATCTTACACTCAGATCCGTGTGTGTGTCCATCTAACACTCAGATCCATGTGTGTGTCTCCATCTAACACTCAGATCCGTGTGTGTGTCCATCTTACAGTCAGATCCGTGTGTGTGTGTGTGTGTGTGTGTCCATCTTACACTCAGATCCGTGTGTGTGTGTGTGTCCATCTAACACTCAGATCCGTGTGTGTGTGTGTCCATCTTACAGTCAGATCCGTGTGTGTGTGTGTGTGTGTGTGTGTCCATCTAACACTCAGATCCGTGTGTGTGTCCATCTTACACTCAGATCCGTGTGTGTGTGTGTGTGTCCATCTAACACTCAGATCCGTGTGTGTGTGTCCATCTTACACTCAGATCCGTGTGTGTGTCCATCTTACAGTCAGATCCGTGTGTGTGTGTGTCCATCTAACACTCAGATCCATGTGTGTGTGTCCATCTTACAGTCAGATCCGTGTGTGTGTGTGTGTGTCCATCTTACAGTCAGATCCGTGTGTGTGTGTGTCCATCTTACAGTCAGATCCGTGTGTGTGTGTGTGTGTGTCTATCTTACACTCAGATCCGTGTGTGTGTCCATCTAACACTCAGATCCGTGTGTGTGTGTGTCCATCTTACACTCAGATCCGTGTGTGTGTCCATCTTACAGTCAGATCCGTGTGTGTGTGTGTGTGTCCATCTAACACTCAGATCCATGTGTGTGTGTCTCCATCTAACACTCAGATCCGTGTGTGTGTGTCCATCTAACACTCAGATCCGTGTGTGTGTGTGTGTGTGTCCATCTTACAGTCAGATCCGTGTGTGTGTGTGTTCATCTAACACTCAGATCCGTGTGTGTGTGTGTGTGTCCATCTTACAGTCAGATCCGTGTGTGTGTTTGTGTCCATCTTACAGTCAGATCCGTGTGTGTGTAAGTGTCCATCTAACACTCAGATCCTTGTGTGTGTGTGTCCATCTAACACTCAGATTCGTGTGTGTGTGTGTGTGTGTCCATCTTACAGTCAGATCCGTGTGTGTGTGTGTTCATCTAACACTCAGATCCGTGTGTGTGTGTGTGTGTGTCCATCTTACACTCAGATCCGTGTGTGTGTGTGTGTGTCCATCTAACACTCAGATCCGTGTGTGTGTGTGTCCATCTAACACTCAGATCCGTGTGTGTGTGTCCATCTAATACTCAGATCCTTGTGTGTGTGTCCATCTTACAGTCAGATCCGTGTGTGTGTATGTCCATCTTACAGTCAGATCCATGTGTGTGTCCATCTTACACTCAGATCCGTGTGTGTGTCCATCTTACACTCAGATCCATGTGTGTGTCCATCTTACAGTCAGATCCGTGTGTGTGTCCATCTAACACTCAGATCTATGTGTGTGTGTCCATCTAACACTCAGATCCGTGTGTGTGTGTGTGTCCATCTTACAGTCAGATCCGTGTGTGTGTGTGTCCATCTTACAGTCAGATCCGTGTGTGCGTGTCCATCTAACACTCAGATCCGTGTGTGTGTGTCCATCTTACAGTCAGATCCGTGTGTGTGTGTGTGTGTGTGTGTGTGTGTGTGTGTGTGTGTCCATCTTACAGTCAGATCCGTGTGTGTGTGTGTGTGTGTCCATCTTACACTCAGATCCGTGTGTGTGTCCATCTTACACTCAGATCCGTGTGTGTGTCCATCTTACACTCAGATCCGTGTGTGTGTGTCCATCTTACACTCAGATCCGTGTGTGTGTCCATCTTACACTCAGATCCGTGTGTGTGTCCATCTTACAGTCAGATCCGTGTGTGTGTGTGTGCCCATCTTACAGTCAGATCCGTGTGTGTGTGTGTGACAGTGTGTCCATCTTACACTCAGATCCATGTGTGTGTCCATCTTACAGTCAGATCCGTGTGTATGTGTGTCCATCTAACACTCAGATCCGTGTGTTTGTCCATCTTACAGTCAGATCCGTGTGTGTGTCCATCTAACACTCAGATCCATGTGTGTCCATCTTACAGTCAGATCCGTGTGTGTGTGTGTGTGTGTGTGTCCATCTTACAGTCAGATCTGTGTGTGTGTGTGTCCATCTTACAGTCAGATCCGTGTGTGTGTGTCCATCTAACACTCAGATCCGTGTGTGTGTCCATCTAACACTCAGATCCATGTGTGTGTGTGTGTGTGTGTGTGTCCATCTTACAGTCAGATCTATGTGTGTGTCCATCTTACAGTCAGATCCGTGTGTGTGTGTGTCCATCTAACACTCAAATCCTTGTGTGTGTCCATCTAACACTCAGATCCGTGTGTGTGTCCATCTAACACTCAGATCCGTGTGTGTGTGTGTGTGTGTGTGTGTCCATCTAACACTCAGATCCGTGTGTGTGTGTGTGTGTGTGTGTGTGTGTGTGTGTGTCCATCTTACAGTCAGATCCGTGTGTGTGTGTGTGTGTCCATCTAACACTCAGATCCGTGTGTGTGTGTCCATCTTACACTCAGATCCGTGTGTGTGTCCATCTTACAGTCAGATCCGTGTGTGTGTCCATCTAACACTCAGATCCGTGTGTGTGTCCATCTTACAGTCAGATCCGTGTGTGTGTGTCCATCTTACAGTCAGATCCGTGTGTGTGTGTGTCCATCTTACAGTCAGATCCGTGTGTGTGTGTCCATCTTACAGTCAGATCCGTGTGTGTGTGTGTGTCCATCTAACACTCAGATCCGTGTGTGTGTCCATCTTACAGTCAGATCCGTGTGTGTGTCCATCTAACACTCAGATCCATGTGTGTGTGTGTGTGTGTCCATCTTACAGTCAGATCCGTGTGTGTGTGTCCATCTTACAGTCAGATCCGTGTGTGTGTGTGTGTGTGTCCATCTTACACTCAGATCCGTGTGTGTGTGTGTGTGTGTGTGTGTGTGTGTCCATCTTACAGTCAGATCCGTGTGTGTGTGTCCATCTTACACTCAGATCCGTGTGTGTGTCCATCTTACACTCAGATCCGTGTGTGTGTCCATCTTACAGTCAGATCCGTGTGTGTGTCCATCTTACACTCAGATCTATGTGTGTGTGTGTCCATCTAACACTCAGATCCGTGTGTGTGTGTCCATCTTACAGTCAGATCCGTGTGTGTGTGTGTCCATCTTACACTCAGATCCGCGTGTGTGTCCATCTTACACTCAGATCCGTGTGTGTGTCCATCTTACAGTCAGATCCGTGTGTGTGTCCATCTAACACTCAGATCTATGTGTGTGTGTCCATCTAACACTCAGATCCGTGTGTGTGTGTGTCCATCTTACAGTCAGATCCGTGTGTGTGTGTCCATCTTACAGTCAGATCCATGTGTGTGTGTGTGTCCATCTTACAGTCAGATCCGTGTGTGTGTGTGTGTCCATCTTACACTCAGATCCGTGTGTGTGTCCATCTTACAGTCAGATCCGTGTGTGTGTGTCCATCTTACACTCAGATCCGTGTGTGTGTCCATCTTACACTCAGATCCGTGTGTGTGTCCATCTTACAGTCAGATCCGTGTGTGTGTCCATCTAACACTCAGATCTATGTGTGTGTGTCCATCTAACACTCAGATCCGTGTGTGTGTGTCCATCTTACAGTCAGATCCGTGTGTGTGTGTCCATCTTACAGTCAGATCCGTGTGTGTGTGTCCATCTAACACTCAGATCCGTGTGTGTGTGTCCATCTTACAGTCAGATCCATGTGTGTGTGTGTGTCCATCTTACAGTCAGATCCGTGTGTGTGTGTGTGTCCATCTTACACTCAGATCCGTGTGTGTGTCCATCTTACACTCAGATCTGTGTGTGTGTCCATCTAACACTCAGATCTATGTGTGTGTGTCCATCTTACACTCAGATCCGTGTGTGTGTCCATCTTACAGTCAGATCCGTGTGTGTGTGTCCATCTTACAGTCAGATCCGTGTGTGTGTGTGTCCATCTAACACTCAGATCCGTGTTTGTGTGTCCATCTTACAGTCAGATCCGTGTGTGTGTGTGTGTGTGTGCCCATCTTACAGTCAGATCCGTGTGTGTGTGTCCATCTTACACTCAGATCCGTGTGTGTGACAGTGTGTCCATCTTACACTCAGATCCGTGTGTGTCCATCTTACAGTCAGATCCGTGTGTGTCCATCTAACACTCAGATCCATGTGTGTCCATCTTACAGTCAGATCCGTGTGTGTGTGTGTGTGTTTGTCCATCTTACAGTCAGATCCGTGTGTGTGTGTTTCCATCTTACAGTCAGATCCGTGTGTGTGTGTGTGTCCATCTAACACTCAGATCCGTGTGTGTGTGTGTCCATCTAACACTCAGATCCGTGTGTGTGTGTGTGTGTGTGTCCATCTTACAGTCAGATCCGTGTGTGTGTGTGTGTGTGTGTCCATCTTACAGTCAGATCCGTGTGTGTGTGTGTCCATCTTACACTCAGATCCGTGTGTGTGTCCATCTTACAGTCAGATCCGTGTGTGTGTGTCCATCTTACACTCAGATCCGTGTGTGTGTCCATCTTACAGTCAGATCCGTGTGTGTGTCCATCTTACACTCAGATCTATGTGTGTGTGTGTCCATCTAACACTCAGATCCGTGTGTGTGTGTGTCCATCTTACAGTCAGATCCGTGTGTGTGTCCATCTTACAGTCAGATCCGTGTGTGTGTGTCCATCTTACACTCAGATCCGTGTGTGTGTGTCCATCTTACAATCAGATCCGTGTGTGTGTCCATCTTACAGTCAGATCCGTGTGTGTGTCCATCTAACACTCAGATCCGTGTGTGTGTGTCCATCTTACAGTCAGATCCGTGTGTGTGTGTTCATCTTACACTCAGATCCGTGTGTGTGTGTCCATCTTACAATCAGATCCGTGTGTGTGTGTGTGTGTGTCCATCTTACACTCAGATCCGTGTGTGTGTCCATCTTACAGTCAGATCCGTGTGTGTGTGTGTGTCCATCTAACACTCAGATCCGTGTGTGTGTGTCCATCTTACAATCAGATCCGTGTGTGTGTCCATCTTACAATCAGATCCGTGTGTGTGTGTCCATCTTACAGTCAGATCCGTGTGTGTGTGTCTATCTTACACTCAGATCCGTGTGTGTGTGTCCATCTTACAATCAGATCCGTGTGTGTGTGTGTGTGTGTGTGTCCATCTTACACTCAGATCCGTGTGTGTGTCCATCTTACAGTCAGATCCGTGTGTGTGTGTGTGTCCATCTAACACTCAGATCCGTGTGTGTGTCCATCTTACAGTCAGATCCGTGTGTGTGTCCATCTAACACTCAGATCCATGTGTGTGTCCATCTTACAGTCAGATCCGTGTGTGTGTGTGTGTGTGTGTGTGTCCATCTTACAGTCAGATCCGTGTGTGTGTGTGTCCATCTTACAGTCAGATCCGTGTGTGTGTGTGTCCATCTAACACTCAGATCCTTGTGTGTGTGTCCATCTAACACTCAGATCCGTGTGTGTGTGTGTGTGTCCATCTTACAGTCAGATCCGTTTGTGTGTGTGTGTGTCCATCTAACACTCAGATCCGTGTGTGTGTGTGTGTGTGTGTGTGTGTGTGTGTCCATCTAACACTCAGATCCGTGTGTGTGTGTCCATCTAACACTCAGATCCGTGTGTGTGTCCATCTAACACTCAGATCCGTGTGTCTGTCCATCTTACACTCAGATCCGTGTGTGTGTGTGTGTGTGTGTCCATCTTACAGTCAGATCTGTGTGTGTGTGTGTGTGTGTGTGTCCATCTTACAGTCAGATCCGTGTGTGTGTGTGTGTGTGTGTCCATCTTACAGTCAGATCCGTGTGTGTGTGTGTGTGTGTGTCCATCTTACACTCAGATCCGTGTGTGTGTGTGTGTGTGTCCATCTTACAGTCAGATCCGTGTGTGTGTGTGTGTGTGTGTCCATCTTACAGTCAGATCCGTGTGTGTGTGTGTGTGTGTGTGTGTGTCCATCTAACACTCAGATCCGTGTGTGTGTGTCCATCTAACACTCAGATCCGTGTGTGTGTGTCCATCTAACACTCAGATCCGTGTGTGTGTCCATCTAACACTCAGATCCGTGTGTGTGTGTGTGTGTCCATCTTACAGTCAGATCCGTGTGTGTGTGTGTGTGTGTCCATCTAACACTCAGATCCATGTGTGTGTGTGTCCATCTAACACTCAGATCCGTGTGTGTGTGTGTGTGTCCATCTTACAGTCAGATCTGTGTGTGTGTGTGTCCATCTTACACTCAGATCCATGTGTGTGTGTGTGTGTGTGTGTGTCCATTTTACAGTCAGATCCGTGTGTGTGTGTGTCCATCTAACACTCAGATCCGTGTGTGTGTGTCCATCTTACACTCAGATCCGTGTGTGTGTGTGTGTGTCTCGATTCCCTCGTCCAGCTGGAGTTGGTCTCTCTCGGTGTGTGTTTGCTTTGGCCTGTGTGTGTGTGCCAGACAGTCATTAATATTCCTCCTCAAAGACTCGCACACACAGATTTGTGGCCCTGAAGCTGATATTTGCCCTCGCGGTCGTGGAGAGATGAAGCAGCTTGTGTGTGTGTGTGTGTGTGTGTGTGTGTGTGTGTGTGTGTGTGGAGAGATGAAGCAATGAAGCAGCCGGAGTGTGTGTTCTCGCTGAACTGGGGAGAGAATCGGGTGTTGAAAGTTTTGCTCTGAGATTTCACAAAGAAACGCAAAAATATGTTCCAAGAGCTTTTTATTTTTATTACAGCAGTTTTCACATTCCATCACATTTAGATGGACCCAAAATCCTACACTTCACACACACATCACACACACATCACACACAATCCTACACATCACACACACATCACACACAATCACACACATATCACACACATCCTACACATCACACACAATCACACACACATCACACACATCCTACACATCACACACAATCCTACACATCACACACATCACACACATCACACACAATCACACACATCACACACAATCACACACCACACACACTCAACATCTGAATACATACGCTGAAAAAACAACAACAAAAACAATGACCCCCACAGCTGATCGACACACACCAATGCTGCGTTCTCTACATGTCAATCATTTGTTAACACACAAGTATTCGTGACTTCAGTGAGCTCAATGTTTCAGCCTTTGATTATTACGTTGTTTAAATTATTAGATTTTTAGCTAACTGTGATTTTGTAAACATTTCTGAAACGCATAACTCAGACAGACTCCTCTGATAACACATCACTGTAATGTGGACTCAGAGTTTCTGTAAAGCTGCTTTGAAATGATGTGTGTTGTGAAAAGCGCTGTACAAATAAATGTGAAGTGAATTGAATTGAAACTGTAGCAACCATTAAATAAAAGAAAAAGGGCAGAAAAGACATCAATTGAGAAGCAACACAATACATGATAAATAATGCCAACCACTTCAGTAACAGCCCTTCCCACAGTTCTACAAACACTAGATTTATATTTAATACTCCGCTGTAGATTACGGACAAATCCGCCTATTGGTTTTCGCTTCTTATATCATTTCTTTAATTTTATTATTCAACTACATACAATAGAAACATGAGGATGGTATATTTGAGTCCAGAATAGTCTCATTCCCAATATGGGTATTTCTATTCAAACTATTACTTCTTTAATTCCTTATTTCTCAAGTCTTTCCTTCTCTTCATTATAATGTCTAGGTCTGGTCTTACTGGAGAATCTGCTCTATAACTCTATATAACTTGACATATTTCTCTAAGTTTCATTGTTAATCTCTCCATCATGTAGATTTCATACATTATTCCCAGACGATCATTCCTTTCTGACATTAAAGGTTATAACCGTTCTCAGGTTAGAGCTTTTCTGCTAGCAATCCTTACAATCCTCATCAGATCTGCTTTTGAAAACGTTTTAAAAACAAACACGTCACATTGTATCATTCTTCCAACATTATAGAACGTCACATTGTATCATTCTTCCAACATTATAGAACGTCACATTGTATCATTCTTCCAACATTATAGAACGTCACATTGTATCATTCTTCCAACATTATAGAACGTCACATTGTATCATTCTTCCAACATTATAGAACGTTACATTGTATCATTCTTCCAACATTATAGAACGTCACATTGTATCATTCTTCCAACATTATAGAACGTCACATTGTATCATTCTTCCAACATTATAGAACGTCACATTGTATCATTCTTCCAACATTATAGAACGTCACATTGTATCATTCTTCCAACATTATAGAACGTCACATTGTATCATTCTTCCAACATTATAGAACGTCACATTGTATCATTCTTCCAACATTATAGAACGTCACATTGTATCATTCTTCCAACATTATAGAACGTCACATTGTATCATTCTTCCAACATTATAGAACGTCACATTGTATCATTCTTCCAACATTATAGAACGTTACATTGTATCATTCTTCCAACATTATAGAACGTCACATTGTATCATTCTTCCAACATTATAGAACGTCACATTGTATCATTCTTCCAACATTATAGAACGTTACATTGTATCATTCTTCCAACATTATAGAACGTTACATTGTATCATTCTTCCAACATTATAGAACGTCACATTGTATCGTTCTTCCAACATTATAGAATGTCACATTGTATCGTTCTTCCAACATTATAGAACGTTACATTGTATCATTCTTCAAACATTATAGAACGTCACATTGTATCATTCTTCCAACATTATAGAACGTCACATTGTATCATTCTTCCAACATTATAGAACGTCACATTGTATCATTCTTCCAACATTATAGAACGTTACATTGTATCATTCTTCCAACATTATAGAACGTCACATTGTATCATTCTTCCAACATTATAGAACGTCACATTGTATCATTCTTCCAACATTATAGAACGTCACATTGTATCATTCTTCCAACATTATAGAACGTCACATTGTATCATTCTTCCAACATTATAGAACGTCACATTGTATCATTCTTCCAACATTATAGAACGTCACATTGTATCATTCTTCAAACATTATAGAACGTCACATTGTATCATTCTTCCAACATTATAGAACGTCACATTGTATCATTCTTCAAACATTATAGAACGTTACATTGTATCATTCTTCCAACATTATAGAACGTCACATTGTATCATTCTTCCAACATTATAGAACGCCACATTGTATCATTCTTCCAACATTATAGAACGTCACATTGTATCATTCTTCCAACATTATAGAACGTCACATTGTATCATTCTTCCAACATTATAGAACGTCACATTGTATCATTCTTCCAACATTATAGAACGTCACATTGTATCATTCTTCAAACATTATAGAACGTTACATTGTATCATTCTTCCAACATTATAGAACGTCACATTGTATCATTCTTCCAACATTATAGAACGCCACATTGTATCATTCTTCCAACATTATAGAACGCCACATTGTATCATTCTTCCAACATTATAGAACGTTACATTGTATCATTCTTCCAACATTATAGAACGTCACATTGTATCATTCTTCCAACATTATAGAACGTCACATTGTATCATTCTTCCAACATTATAGAACGTTACATTGTATCATTCTTCCAACATTATAGAACGTTACATTGTATCATTCTTCCAACATTATAGAACGTCACATTGTATCATTCTTCCAACATTATAGAACGTCACATTGTATCATTCTTCCAACATTATAGAACGTCACATTGTATCATTCTTCCAACATTATAGAACGTCACATTGTATCATTCTTCCAACATTATAGAACGTTACATTGTATCATTCTTCCAACATTATAGAACGTCACATTGTATCATTCTTCCAACATTATAGAACGTCACATTGTATCATTCTTCCAACATTATAGAACGTTACATTGTATCATTCTTCCAACATTATAGAACGTTACATTGTATCATTCTTCCAACATTATAGAACGTCACATTGTATCGTTCTTCCAACATTATAGAACGTCACATTGTATCGTTCTTCCAACATTATAGAATGTCACATTGTATCGTTCTTCCAACATTATAGAACGTTACATTGTATCATTCTTCAAACATTATAGAACGTCACATTGTATCATTCTTCCAACATTATAGAACGTCACATTGTATCATTCTTCCAACATTATAGAACGTCACATTGTATCATTCTTCCAACATTATAGAACGTTACATTGTATCATTCTTCCAACATTATAGAACGTCACATTGTATCATTCTTCCAACATTATAGAACGTCACATTGTATCATTCTTCCAACATTATAGAACGTCACATTGTATCATTCTTCCAACATTATAGAACGTCACATTGTATCATTCTTCCAACATTATAGAACGTCACATTGTATCATTCTTCAAACATTATAGAACGTCACATTGTATCATTCTTCCAACATTATAGAACGTTACATTGTATCATTCTTCAAACATTATAGAACGTTACATTGTATCATTCTTCCAACATTATAGAACGTCACATTGTATCATTCTTCCAACATTATAGAACGTTACATTGTATCATTCTTCCAACATTATAGAACGTTACATTGTATCATTCTTCCAACATTATAGAACGTCACATTGTATCATTCTTCCAACATTATAGAACGTTACATTGTATCATTCTTCCAACATTATAGAACGTTACATTGTATCATTCTTCCAACATTATAGAACGTCACATTGTATCGTTCTTCCAACATTATAGAACGTCACATTGTATCGTTCTTCCAACATTATAGAATGTCACATTGTATCGTTCTTCCAACATTATAGAACGTTACATTGTATCATTCTTCAAACATTATAGAACGTCACATTGTATCATTCTTCCAACATTATAGAACGTCACATTGTATCATTCTTCCAACATTATAGAACGTCACATTGTATCATTCTTCCAACATTATAGAACGTTACATTGTATCATTCTTCCAACATTATAGAACGTCACATTGTATCATTCTTCCAACATTATAGAACGTCACATTGTATCATTCTTCCAACATTATAGAACGTCACATTGTATCATTCTTCAAACATTATAGAACGTCACATTGTATCATTCTTCCAACATTATAGAACGTCACATTGTATCATTCTTCAAACATTATAGAACGTCACATTGTATCATTCTTCCAACATTATAGAACGTCACATTGTATCATTCTTCCAACATTATAGAACGTTACATTGTATCATTCTTCCAACATTATAGAACGCCACATTGTATCATTCTTCCAACATTATAGAACGTTACATTGTATCATTCTTCCAACATTATAGAACGCCACATTGTATCATTCTTCCAACATTATAGAACGTTACATTGTATCATTCTTCCAACATTATAGAACGTCACATTGTATCATTCTTCCAACATTATAGAACGTTACATTGTATCATTCTTCCAACATTATAGAACGTCACATTGTATCATTCTTCCAACATTATAGAACGTCACATTGTATCATTCTTCCAACATTATAGAACGTCACATTGTATCATTCTTCCAACATTATAGAACGTTACATTGTATCATTCTTCCAACATTATAGAACGTTACATTGTATCATTCTTCCAACATTATAGAACGTCACATTGTATCATTCTTCCAACATTATAGAACGTTACATTGTATCATTCTTCCAACATTATAGAACGTCACATTGTATCATTCTTCCAACATTATAGAACGTCACATTGTATCATTCTTCCAACATTATAGAACGTCACATTGTATCATTCTTCCAACATTATAGAACGTTACATTGTATCATTCTTCCAACATTATAGAACGTTACATTGTATCATTCTTCCAACATTATAGAACGTCACATTGTATCATTCTTCCAACATTATAGAACGTTACATTGTATCATTCTTCCAACATTATAGAACGTTACATTGTATCATTCTTCCAACATTATAGAACGTCACATTGTATCATTCTTCCAACATTATAGAACGTTACATTGTATCATTCTTCCAACATTATAGAACGTTACATTGTATCGTTCTTCCAACATTATAGAACGTCACATTGTATCATTCTTCCAACATTATAGAACGTCACATTGTATCATTCTTCCAACATTATAGAACGTCACATTGTATCATTCTTCAAACATTATAGAACGTCACATTGTATCATTCTTCCAACATTATGGAATGTTACTAAAACAGTGTTTTTCATGCATCTGTCAATTTCGAGACTTTGGCCTTTTTGGCTTTTCATAAAGTGTTTTTTCAAGAAACATCCAAAATACCGTTTTGGTTCCTCGCCACTGTCGCCATTTTCCACCTTTGTTGCCATTGGCTTTGGCTTTGGCTTTGGCTTGTTTAGTTGGGGACATTAAATTTAACATTTAATTTAATATTCAGCAATATTATTGATCTCCTGCATTGACAGCATTATATGAGAACTGAACTGAGCTGGACGATGACATCACGGTTTCTCCAGAGCGGATATATATATATATAAATTAACTAAAATAATAACTTTTTTACAGAAATGAAGCATCACTGAACTGACTTAAGCTGGACTGACGCTATTCTCTTCTGGAAACACACTCTGTTGTATAAATATAAGTCTATAAGTGAAGCTGAGTGACTTTAGCTGCATCTTTTAGAGCACTTGCTCTGTGTAGATCTCAGTTACAGTGTGTACTGTCTCTTTAAAGGCCGTTGAGTCAGAAATCTCCAACAAACTTTACCGGTTTATTCTTATCTATATTCTGAAGGGTTTTACTGAGGGGTTTGTTCAAATAATTTTCCTGGTTTTATACCCAAAAGAATGAAAATGTATTTATTTTTGTCTGCTGACAGTATTTTCTGATTTGTGGAGTGATAAATAGAGATATCCAAAACCCCCTCTGTAAAAACCTTTGACTAATATATCAAAGAAATTACTTCATCCAATGTTCAGATTTTTTGTTCTAGAAATGTATGCAAATTAGTGCATATTAATTAGATAACACCTCATTTGCATATTTAAACAACATTTCAGAAAACATGTAATACAATTTTTTTGTTGCAATTATTAGTGTATTCAGTCAACTGGTGAAGTACGAGGTGTCTCGCCTTAAAAACGTCCAACTAAAATATATGTTTTTTTGTTCCTTCATTTTTGTGCTAACGTTTACAGAATATCATTAAACACCAGGAAACTTACTATCTATTATCAGCTTTCCTGAAGCTCAAGGTCATGGGGTCGATCCCCAGGGGAAGCAGGAACTGATGAGAATGTAAATGTGTGGCCTGAAATGCAGTGTGAGTCTCTTTGGATAAAAGCGTCTGCCGAATGCATACATGTTAATGTAAAAACTGAAGAATGTTTGTTCATAACTCTGAGAACTGGTTCTGTTCTCACACACACACACACACACACACAGACACTTTGGGTGGGGAGGGGGGATGTCTCAGACAGTCTGTGGATGTCAGATGAAAGTCCCAGTGTGTTTTATGACTCTAAGAGCCTCATTTAGCATGTGAAGATAAGCTCAGATCTGCTTCTGTGGTGATACAAATATCTCAAAAAATGATGTCAGTTTAATGTTTTTCATCTTTATTTTATTTTATAATTATTATTTTTACGATTATGCTAATATAACTACATTTAAATAATTTCAAAGGCAAAATTCACACGACTTTTTTTTTTTTGCTGTAATATTGAAATTTATTATAATGATTTATGTGTGCACATCATTATTGTGTTAATAATGTTGAATCAGAATCAGTTCCTCTTCTCTTCTCTGATGATGTGG
>JARWKJ010000024.1:31328844-31331344 GCA_029959095.1 Rhinichthys osculus
AGCACACACACACACACACACACACAGGTTCCTAGCCGACGACGAAGACTTGACAGAGCCATCAAGTGTTAGACAGTATTCTGGGTTATTACGTTTTGTCCAATTATTAGAATCTCTGTTTTTTCAGAATTTAGTAGTAGGAAATTACTAGTCATCCAGTTTTTTATATCAGCTCTGCATTCCGTTAATTTTGTGAATTGGTAAGTTTCGTCGGGGCGTGAAGAAATATAGAGCTGAGTATCATCAGCATAACAGTGAACACTAATGCCATGCTTCCTAATGATATCTCCTAAGGGTAGCATGTACAGTGTGTGTGTGTGTGTGTGTGTGTGTGTGTGTGTGTGTGTGAGTGTGAGTGTGTCTGAGGGTAGCATGTACTGTGTGTGTGTGTAGCATGTACAGAGTGTGTGTGTGTGTGTGTGTGTAGCATGTACAGAGTGAACAGCAGCGGTCCTAGTACTGAGCCTTGTGGTACGCCATACTGAACTTGTGATCGATAAGACATCTCTTCATTTACTGCTACACACTGATAACGGTCAGTTAAGTATGATTTAAACCATGCTAATGCAACTCCACTAATGCCAACATAATTTTCGAGTTTATTTAAAATAATGTTTGTGGTCAATAGTAACAACCAAAGCATCATCCTGGGAAACACATAGAAACTTCCTGGTAACCAAAGCAACCTCCTTGCAAACACATAGCAACTCCCTGGTAACCATAGCATCATCCTGGCAAACACATAGCAACTCCCTGGTAACCAGGCAACACTCTGGCAAACACATAGCAACTCCCTGGTAACATCATAGCAACTCCCTAGTAACCAAAGCATCATCCTGGCAAACACATAGCAACACCCTGGTAACATCATAGCAACTCCCTGGTAACCAAAGCATCATCCTGGCAAACACATAGCAACTCCCTGGTAACATCATAGCAACTCCCTGGTAACCATAGCATCATCCTGGCAAAAACATAGCAACTCCCTGGTAACCAGGCAACACTCTGGCAAACACATAGCAACTCCCTGGTAACATCATAGCAACTCCCTAGTAACCAAAGCATCATCCTGGCAAACACATAGCAACACCCTGGTAACATCATAGCAACTCCCTGGTAACCAAAGCATCATCCTAGCAAATACAGTAACCAGGTATGTTTCTTTAGAAGATTAAGAGAGAGCACTGTGATGTTTCCAGAAGCAGAAGCGTCCCGGATCAGAGATCTCTCCTCTTTTCTCCAGGACAGACAGGAGGAGCAGAATCACACGCTGAGGGTCAGAGGTCAGAGGTCATGCGCTGCTTCATCATAGAGATATCACAGAGGGAAAGGGGTTCGCCTGTGACCTGTCTGACCTCCAGAAAGTGAGACTTTACTCACAACGAGCCGGCAGTGTGACTCACGTCCAGCTCATGAAGCTCAACGTCTGTTTACAATTTACTGACTGCAGGAACTTCCTGTGCCTCGCTCTCGCTCGCTCATGACACACACACACACACACACGCACGCACGCACACGCATGACGGATCCTTCCTGTGGAACACATGTCTGAGGAGGACCCCGCTAAACTTATCATAGACATTTCATTTGTAATACATCACACATATATATTTATATATTAATATATATATATATATATATATATACCGGTATTTATATTTATATATATATATATATATATGTGTGCATGTGTATATAAATAACTTTTTATAAGCATTTCATTTTTATATATGATTATTACTTTTAGATCATTTGATTTACATTTCCAATAAATATCATATACTTAAATGTAACTAGTAAAACCAAGCCTTTGTGATTAAAATATACCAGGGTTATTCTTCATTCAGTTAATATGACTATCTATATGTGAATCTTTAAATTAATATAATATATTAATATAAATTAAATATAATATTTAAGCTTATTAACTTTTAATATTTAAACTTTTATAATTATTAGCCTAACTGTGTTATATTACTGTAGTTCTGAATGTAATTTTCTGTCTGTTGTACTTTATTAAAATTCTATTTAAAACCCTATAGAAGGAAGCACAGAAGTCCATATATGGGAATGTGTGTGTTCTGGAGATTCGGCCGCTATCAGTTATTTCCAGATGTGTGATGAAGCTCTGCATCCGTTGCTCTCTCGTCTCGTCTCGTCTCCAGGGACTGAGAGTCATGAGAATCATCATCAGCTGCAGATCGCCAGAAGCGAGGGAATGTGTGTGCCTTACAGTAACACACTCGCTCACACTGACGTCACACACACTTCCCCTGAAGCTGAGCGGTCAGCGGTTAGTGCAGGTCAGTTCATGTCCAGACACTTGTCCAGCGCATCTATCTAAACATACATAAAACAACATATATTTACTTACGAAGCAAAATGATTCAAGATTTTATGTCTTCATTTCAGAGGAATGATGTTTGAAACTGAAAACGCAGTTTGCCAGTGGGGGAAAATCTCTATTTCAAAAAGAAAAACAGGATTTTTTCACAAAACT
>JARWKJ010000024.1:31336344-31376344 GCA_029959095.1 Rhinichthys osculus
AAATCATCTAAATCTACAACTAAGCTAATGAAAGAGATGCTTCCAGAGGTCAAAGATGCTCTTCTTAATATCATTAATTCATCTTTGTCACTAGGATATGTACCAAAAACTTTTAAGCTGGCTATGATTAAACCACTTGTTCACGAGTTCACACTTACATACAATTAGAGTGGATAAGGTTTAATGCGTATGTGGCGTGCTGTCCGGGGGAGGGCTCCGAGCTCGGAGTGGGGCCCGGACCCAGAGTACTCCCCCATATCCAGATCAGACGGTGGACCTGCGCCTGCACACGTCCACAACGCATCCCTGCAGTGCAGCCTCATCAGCGCTGTGAAGGCCTCATGGACACCGCAACATCTCGTCTCCATCCCGGCGTGAGTCCCACCTCCAACCAGAGGGACCTGGATCCAATATGACCTCTGACCTGTATTGTGGCCTGAATCATAATCACACACTGTTGGCTCATTGGCCAGAGGAGAACTGAGCGACTGAGTCTGGGTTATCTCAAGGGTTTTTCTCCATTCTGTCACTGATGGAGTTTTGGTTCCTTCACTGTCGCCATTGGCTTTTGGCTTGCTTAGTTGGGGACATTTAATTTGATGTTTAACAATATTATTACAACATTATTTTCCTGTTATCTCTGTAAAGCTGCTTTGAAACAATCTATATTGTAAAAAGCGCTATATAAATAAAAGAGGCTTAACTTGACTTTTATGATGGATGGGTGGATACACGCACTTTTATGATGGATAGATGCACTTTTATGATATGATGGATAGATGCACTTTTATGATGGATAGATGCACTTTTATGATGGATAGATGCACTTTTATGATATGATGGATAGATGCACTTTTATGATGGATAGATGCACTTTTATGATATGATGGATAGATGCACTTTTATAATGGAGAGATGCACTTTTATGATGGATAGATGCACTTTTATAATGGAGAGATGCACTTTTATGATGGACAGATGCACTTTTATGACGGACAGATGCACTTTTATAATGGAGAGATGCACTTTTATGATGGACAGATGCACTTTTATGACGGACAGATGCACTTTTATGATGGATAGATGCACTTTTATGATGGACAGATGCACTTTTATGACGGACAGATGCACTTTTATAATGGAGAGATGCACTTTTATGATGGACAGATGCACTTTTATGATGGACAGATGCACTTTTATAATGGAGAGATGCACTTTTATGATGGACAGATGCACTTTTATGACGGACAGATGCACTTTTATGATGGATAGATGCACTTTTATCATGGATAGATGTACTTTTATGATGGACAGATGCACTTTTATGATGGATAGATGCACTTTTATGGGCTTCAAAACAGAAACGGCCATTCACTGCCATTATAAAGCTTGGAAGAGCCAGGACATGTTTATTATAACTCTGATTGTATTCGTCTGAAAGAAGAGTGTCACACACAGCTAGGATGACTGGAGGGAGAGTAAATCATGGGCTAATTTTTTATTTTTTTGGGGGGTGAACTATCCCTTTAACTCACTTCATTTGAATAATTAAGACTTAATATCTTCAATAATTTTGCTTCTCCAGTAAATGTGTCCTGATTCAAGAATCTTTAGATATTTGTGCTGGAAAACAAGTGTGGCATAAACATCAGTTCCTTAAAAACACTTGACATTTGACTCGTATCTAAGCGGATCGGAGTTCAGTAAGCCGAGCGCAGTCTTTGTTCATGTTTACAGGATTGCAGTTTCAGGGCTGCGGGGAGAATCTGTGTGTGTGTGAACTCTCATTCTGCTTTAATCGTCGGGATCAAATATCCGCTTACAGTTTCCTTCAGCATGATGAACACGACAGACAGTGGAATGTGATCATGTGATCCGTGTTGAGTTATTAAGACAAGAGTAATAAACATTCAGACTGAACACAGATCCTCGTGTGTGTGTGT
This sequence comes from Rhinichthys osculus, assembly GCA_029959095.1. NCBI lineage: Eukaryota > Metazoa > Chordata > Actinopteri > Cypriniformes > Leuciscidae > Rhinichthys > Rhinichthys osculus. The sequence goes on from JARWKJ010000024.1 coordinate 31,338,288, forward strand.
GTGAGGGGGTGTGAGTGAGTGTGTGTGTGTGTGAGAGAGAGATCCAGACAGTGATCAGGACGGGACATTTACACATTTCCGATGGATAAACACGAGTGGAATGATTTGTTTATCGTCTGGAGAGTCTGAGTCTGTTTCTGATTACAGTCAGAATTCCTTTGATTTCAGTTCAGCTCTTTGAAGCACAGATGAACTAATGCTGATGTCAGTGTGAGTGTGTGTGTGTGTGTGTGTGTGTGTGTGTGTGTGAGTAAATGCTGGAGCGCAAGCAGGATGGATTCTGATTGGCTGTCAGTGTTTTTATCGTTCAACAATCGCTCTGAAAGTGATTCCAGTGATGTAGTTTCTCTGTGTCGTTAACGTTATAGTTGTTCAGCGTAAACTCCGCCCCAAAGCCGATTTCTAGAGATGTCATTGGTCCTGCCAGTGCCAGTCTCAGTGCTGATTGGCTACACAATCCTGAGCCCTAAACCTCAACCAATGAACACAGGAGATGCATTGAACTGGTTTGGAGGGGGAAAACACTTAACTTACCCAAAAAATGTTACTCTGATCCAGTTCCATTTTTCCTCATTCCAGACTGGGGCGGTTCTGACACACACACACACACACACACACACACACACACACACACACACACACACACACACACACGATGATGATGATGATGAAGACTGCTATTGTTTCAGAGATTCCACAGAGACAAAGACGCTCTTCAAACATGTGATCTCTTCTCGTCTCTGGTAATTACACCTTCATGTGAAAACAAGACCGTCCTACACATCATAACGACAGGATTTACAGTAATTATATAAATACAACCGCTGCTATTATAAATGCATAATTGGCCCTGTGTGGCTCGTACACAAACAGAACCTGATATAGAAAGAAGGAGCGCAGAAACACAAGTTCAGCTCGTTCTCTTGATCTCACACACACACACACGCCTCATTGTGCTGTAAAACCTACAGAAACGCTTCAGAATCCGAGGTCATGATGACATCATCACACGCACACATGAAGCTGACCTCCGGGGTCACGACGAGGTCATGATAGTGTTACCCCTGACACGCTTGAGCAGCTTTAGGAGCTTTTATTGAAGGATGAGCAGATTAAACTGCACTGGACCCGATAGAGAAGATGTTCCTCATCTCACACGTGAAGAGGCGTTTACACAGAAGACCTGAGGCAGAAACACCTCACACTGACACTCAACACGCTTATAATGTTACCAAAGATTATGTTTCAAATAAACGCTGTTCTTTTGAACTTTCTATCCATCAAACAATCCTGAAGAATAAAATGCATGACGGTTTCCACAAACATATGAACTGTTCAACATTGATTATAATAATAAATGTTTCTTAAACATCAAATCATCATATTAGAATTACAGAAATAAATTACACTTTACTATATATTTACATAGTAAACAGCTGATTTACATTGGAATAATATGTGATTTTTACTGCGTTTTTAATTAAATAAATTCAGCTTTGATCACAGGAATTAATTATAATTTAATATATATTTATATAGAAAACAGCTGTTTTACATTGTGATAATATTTTGTGATTTTTACTATATTTCTAATTGAATAAATTCAGCTTTGATCAAAGGAATAAATTACAGTTTGCTATATATTCACATAGAAAACAGCTGATTTACATTGGAATAATATATAATAATTTTTTTTTTTACTGTATTTTCAAATGAATGCAGCCTTGAGCAGAATAGAAGGCTGCATTATATATATATATATATATATATATATATATATATATATATATATATATATATATATATATATAAACAGTGGAAACTGCAGTCAAACGAACAGCAGCGGGTCATTTCCTGTAGCGCTACTTCCTGTTTGAACAGATGATGTCATTGTGCTGGAGTCCCTCTGTTACTGTGTGTCTCTAATTAATCTGCGGTCATTACTCTAATTATTGATTATTCATGCTGCTTTAATAAGCTTATAAAACACCTAAACATTCTTACATCAAGACACATTTAATTCAGCAGCAAAATGACTTCACATAGTAAGTCTGGTTTTTAAATTATTACAATTATCAGTGAGTTCATGCATAATTGGGTCAAAAATAAATATAAAATAAATAACTGCCGATTGGGTCAGAAAAATAATCTTAATTAAAAGGGGAAACTATTGTTCTGCTCCCACTGCCAGATATTTGTTCTTGTTTTCAGCACAAACTCACTTAATTTGAATAATTAAGACTTAATATCTTCAGTCATTTTGCGTCTCCAGTAAATACATCTTCATTTAAGAATGTTTAGATATTCGTGCTGGAAAATAAGGCTACAATATTGAGGAAGAAGCTCATTGTTTGCGGTCCAGACCACATGTGAGATTCCTAACACGTCTAAACACAAATTTGAATATGGTCTAATATTAGCCAGTAGTTTACGCACACTTAAAACTGATGTCAGCGAGACAGAGCATTTCCTTTTCAGTTTATCATGCAAACTACTTTGGGTATTTTGTATTGATGTGTATCATGATGATGATTTTGACCTAATTTGGTAATGTTGAAGTAGTGAGGAGGAACACACACCGCAGACGATATAACACAGACCTTTTATTTAGGAAAATACTTCATAAATAGATTTACACAGTAGTTGTGGTACAGTTCCTTCATATAGTAGTGGCAGCTCATACATGACGTGTGTGTGACTGTGGGTTTGTCATGTGTGTGTGTGTGTATCTGGAAAGCAGAAGGTCCGTGACTCAGACTGATAGGAGGAAGCTCAAACACGCCTCTATTAATATCTGTGGTGATGATGTGCGCTTCCCTCAGCCGGGATCTCCTGTCTATCTTTATCCCCGCTCATGATATACACACCAGGGTCGGACTTATTCCAGGCTGGAAAATCTAAAAAAAGACCAAACAAACATTGCGGTCTGTGTGTGTGTTTATGTGTGCGGAGCTAAACGTGATCGCCAGTCAAACACGACTCAGAGTTACTGAGGCTGAAGGGATAAATCAGCAACACCAGGATAGGAAGCTGAGCTCAACAACAGGAAAGTGGTGCAGGTGTTCCCGTAAACGCTTCCTCCGTCCGATGACATTCCTTCGGCTGATGCACAACATGCTGAAAACAAGCTCGAGATCTCCGAGTGCATCTAGTGTTTGCACCATGTTTTGCATTGGTCAAGGGCGGGTTTCGCAATATGCAAACATATCGCAGGTACATTTCACTCCAATAATCACAAATCACAGTCAATAAAGTGCATGCAATATACATCAGAAAGTGTAGTGTTGCTGCCGACTCGTGCAGTTTGAGTCTGGTTTTAAATGCAATGTCATGTTTATACAGTGTAAAAAGTGTTCAGTTCACTTGCTTAATAATTTTAAGGCAACAGGCTTACTTGACTTAATTCTTAATTGAAAAAAATTAAGTAACGTGAAATTGACAGTTCCACATTACTTAATTTTTTTTGATTCAGCATGAAGTTCATATACTTAACAATTTGAAAGTAATTTTTTTAAGTTGAGTCAACTAATCCCTTTTTACAGCGAATGGTTTGTGCATTTATGGTGGTGCATTTCACATTGAATTGGTTCCAGATCGCCCACGCATCACATACTGAAACCTGGTGTCATGCATTCGGCTCTAGTCAGGTGAGAACGCTCTGGTTTCTTTTCCCTCTTTCGCCTTTAGATTCAAGCTTTGAAGCCTCTCTTGAATCTATGCCTCTTTGAGTGACAGAGCTTTAACGTGACGGCCAACACCAGCGCCATTCCCAGCACAAGCACCACGATCACGCTAATCCACAGCACTTTCCCGTCGGCAGACTCGCAGTGCTCCGGCTGCACGGCGCTCACGCTGATCTCCACGCTCTCCGAGTCTCGGGAATACCAGCACGTCGCTCCGGAGAGATCCGGCACCGTGAGTCTCTCCTGCCGGAGGAGCGTGAGGAGGTGCGGGTTCATGCAACAGCTCAACGGGTTCGATCCCACGTATAAAGTTCGGAGCGTTTCTTGCAGCGTTACTTCATGAAGCGTTACTAAACTGTTGTTTTGCAGGTTTAATGACTCGAGGGAGGAATCCCCGCTCCATAGGGAGACTCCCGTGAGCCGGTTCACTGACAAATCCAAAGATTTTAGATTCGGGAAAAGAGTGAAGTCAATTGTTAGGGATTGAAGTTGGTTTCCCTTTAGAGAGAGATGAGAAAGAGACGCCTCCAGACCGGAGAACGACGCCGGGATAACGTCAACGCCGGGATTCTGGGATAAATCCAGGATTAGCAAGGGGCTTCCCTGGAACGATCCCGGTGGAACCGAGAACAACCCGTTTTCCGAGAGGTACAGATACCTGAGAGTCGGGATTGAGGAGAGTTGGACGCAGCCGAAACTCGGATTTTCCAACGGAGAACAGATGCTGAGCTGGTTCTGCTGAAGATGAAGGCTTCGGATGCTGGGAAGCCTGAGGAAAACCCCGGCGTCTAACGTTTGGAGAGCGTTTCCCCCGAGGCGGAGCTCGTGTAGCGCGGCCAGCGCGTTCAGCCCGAAGGAAAGGTTCTGGAGATTGTTAGAGCTGATGTCTAGTGTCTCCAAAGAGTTCAGACCGTCGTCCACAATGAAGCTTTCTAAGCAGTTATTGCTGATGTTCAGGGTTTCCAGCGCAGTCATACTGGTGAAGAACGAGGGCGGGACCACTTTGAGCTGGTTGAAGCTCAAGTCCAAGTAAAGCAAGCTGGGAAAATCCTGGTGCCTCTTATTGACGCACAATGAAAGAGGTTTATCAGGATCCGTCATTAGATGTCCACTATCCTTCAGGTTCTCCAGCTCTTCTAATGGACCGGAGCAATTTACACTCCTTAGGAGATTTCTAGACAAGTCCAGGTATATGAGCTTGTTCCTTTGGGGAAGGACGGGGAAGTAGAGGATTTTGTTTTCTCTCAAGTCCAGATACTGAAGCTCAAACTCCTGATCCGAGTCGTCGGCCTGGAAGTTAGTCAAGCTGTTTTTGCTCAGGTTCAGCGTTTTGAGCTGAACGAGGTTGAAATCTGTAATGCATGAGATGGAGTTCATGGACAAATCGAGATTGGAGAGTCCCGTCAAGGACTCGAATGCGCCTTCTTCGATCTCTATGATTACGTTGTTGTTTAAGTCGATGTTTTTTAAAGCTTGAGATCCGTTGAATGTGGATCGGCCTATCTTAGTGATGCTGTTCCCATCCAAAGAGAGGCTGGTGAGAACCGGGGCGTCGTTTAGGAAGAAGTCGCTCATATCCGTGAACAACCCGTTTCCGGATAGATCCAGTCGGCGCACGGATGTGAGCGTCCCGACGTGTGTTTTCAGAGACGCGTAAAGATCCAGGGAGTTTTCCGACAGATCCAGCTCCTCCAGAAGGCTCATGTCTTGGAAGAGTCCCGGCTGGATGAACTGGATCTTGTTTCCATGAAGGTTGAGATGTCGGATGGTGGAGGAGGACGGCAGGTCTCGGTCCGTGAGGTTCTGGAGGAGGTTTCGGGACAGATCGAGCCGGTGGATGGTGTCCGGGATTTGCTTCGGGATCCGTCTAAGGTTCAGATTGCTGCAGTTGAGGTCCTCCTGGATCTGGAGAAGAAACAGTGCTATTAGTCAACATCAGTGGCGGAGCCAGGGTTTCGGTGCATGTCTCTTTAAATGATAATGAGGTGCATGTCTCTTTAAATGATAATGAGGTGTATGTCTCTTTAAATGATAATGAGGTGTATGTCTCTTTAAATGATAATGAGGTGCATGTCTCTTTAAATGATAATGAGCAACTTAACCCCCCCCCCCCCCCCCCCCCCCCTCTCTTCTGATGGGGACGTGTCGACACAAGACACTAAAGTGATGCCTTGGCGGACAGTATAGCAAACGGAAATATGCTAATACGGGAAATATGCTAATACGGGAGAGTCCGTCAGCGGTTGTGGGCGGAGCATGAGCATTATGACATCATATTGCTCAGAAAATCCAACCGGCCTGATTATTGAGAGTGTTTAGGCTTTTTGAGGATTAAGAAAAAGGAGTGAATTGATTTTCTTCGTTGTGTGGTGGTTGCGTCCACACACTGCACACACACATTTATATGCAAACACCTTATTAAAGTGAATTTTGCATCCAAAGAGCTCTTTAAAAAAATCACATCAGTTTGTACCTTATAGGCTATTGTGATCTCACACATAGCAGAATATTTTAGTCATGTGACGCATATATAACAAATACATACATACAGTTTTAACACAGCTTTAATCACCTTTTTGATTATTTCATGAGAACTACAACATCACACTGCAAAAAAAAAATGCTTTTCTTACTTAGTATTTTTGTCTTGTTTCCAGTCCAAATGTCTAAAAATTCTTACATCAAGAAGCATTTACTATACGAGTGAAATGCCATGAGATATTATGTCTTGTTTTCTGGGGGAATAAAACTAAAGTAAGAGTTGTTGCTTAAAGAAAGTGTAAGGAAAAATGATGTGGACGTCAGAATGAACAGATCGTCCAAATCTTACACCTTTTATAGTTCACCAGTCTGCATGTTAGTGAAGTGAGACGCCGAGTCTGAGACGGGTCCATTCGCTCAGGATGTAATCAACCCTAATGGGGACTTCCTTCATCTCTAAGCTAATTAAGCCATTTTAGGGATGAGCTCATTCTTAAATATATTTTGGAGTGGAAGCAGACTTCTTACAAAAGCAAAATGATCTGCCAATGGGGTCAGAAAAATAATCTAGTTTCTGTTTAATTAAGATAATTTTTCTGACCCCATTGGCAGATCATTTTCAACAACTCACTTAATTTTGATGTATTTCCCCAGAAAACAAGACATGTACTTCAGTAAATGCATCCCGATTTAGGCATTTTTACATTTGGACTGGAAACAAGACAAAACATTTTTTTTTGCATTCCGCTGTTTCCTGGAACATCTCAACACAATGGCTCAGTTTTCTGACTGGATCAGCGCTCTCGGCACATCTATAGGCCCTGCTCTTTATAACCCTCCGCTTCCGGCAGAGATCGACGAGAGGATGGAGACATAATGGAGTGTGATGTGTTCATCCGACACACACTTCCTCCCTGATGTCCAATCACAGGCCTCCTGAACTCCTCCTGAACTCTCTCACCTGGAATCATCAGGTCTTCAGGAGAGACTGGACGTCTTTGCTAACATCGTTCAGGAGTGCACACAGTCAAACCGAAAGTTATTCACACACCAGACACCATTTTTGATATTGTTCCACTAGTGTGTGCAGGACACTATAGTTCATTTATGTAAGTGAGGAGAGCAAAATAAAGTAACCTGTGACATATTATACACAACTAGCCAGTAAAACTACCAGTGACATTTGTGACCAGAAATGATTCCTCCACTTTGAGCTGATGATGTTCTGCTGAAGTGTGTTTTCTGTAATCGCTAATGCTCTTTTTACACACAGACTGAACAACATGAAGCATTGCTTGGTCACTGGTTGAGCTAAACTGGTATTATCTAATTGTGGAGTTAAATTTAACAGCTGACAGATATTCAACATAATTCATGTGTGAGAGTCTAACAGAAGGACGGACAAAACCAGTCAAATATCAGCTGATTTATCATATTTTATTACCATTAATTATAGCGAGTAAACTGTGATAATATGAGATGTTGAAGGAGTCTGGATAATGTTGGTTTGACTGTGTGTTCATTAAAGCTGAAGCGTTTTCTAAGCTCTGAGTGAACGAGCGAGTCGCCAGTTGTCATGTAGAGCTAACATGATTATAGATTTAATGAGAATGCTCTTCCTCAGTGTTTCTGTCTCGAGTTCCAGCTCAAACATCTAAAGTTTCTTAAATCAAGACACATTTACAGGAGAAGAAGCAAAATGACTGAAGATATTGAGTCTTGGTTGTGAAAAATGCATCAAAATAAAGTGAGTTTGTGTTTAAAACATCAAGAACTAAAATCTGTCAGTGGAGTCAGAAAATCATCTTGTTTTTCCCTTTGAATTAAGTTTATTTTTCTGACTCCACTGACAGATATATTATATATAAGCATAAATTCACGTCATTTTGATCATATTTTCTCAGTAAACAAGACTTAATATCTTCATTCATTTTGTGTCTCCACACTGAAAAAAAAAAGTCAAATTTACTTCATTTTTCTTTCGCACTTTTTTGCATGCAGATTTCTAAAGTAATTTCACAAATGGAATTAAGTAAACTCTATTTAACTAAGTTAAGTAACATCAACAAACAAAATAAGTAACTTTAACTTGTCCAATAAAAGGTTGAGTAATTTCTACTTGGTTGAAGTTTCCTTTGCAATAGTTTTAACTCAAAACAATATCTTCTTTTCCCTTTGAATTAAGATCATCTGTAACACTCAACAAAAAGGTTCATTAGTTAACATTAGTTATTGTATTAACTAACATGAACTAACAATGAGCAATACATGTGTTACTGTATCTGTTAATCTTTGTTAATGTGAGTTATTAATAATCCAGCTGTTCATTGTGTTCATGTTAGTTCACAGTGCATTCACTAATGTTCACTAATATAACCTTTGATTTTAATAACATATTAGTAAATGCTGAAATTAATATTAACTAAGATGAATAAGTGCTGTAGAAGTGTTGTTCATTCTGAGTTCATGTTCACTAATGAACCGTAGTGTAAAGTGTTACAGATGATTTTCTGAGTCCACTGGCAGAGTTTAGTTCTTAAACTAAGTTTTAAACACAAACTCGCTTCATTTTGATGCATTTCTCACAATGCAAGACTATGCGCTTAATTTAAGTATGTTTTGATATTTGTACTGGGAAACGACAAAAATGCTAAGTTAGAAATTAATGTCCTGCTGTGCAAGACTTGGCCGTTTTGAGACTCTACAGAAGACGCATCGATCTATTCCAGACAAACAACGGAGATCTCACTGTTAGTTTCTGTCATGTTGACATTTGAACAAAGTCCGTTTCACTCAAGCAACTGAGTTATACACACCTGACCGAGTTACACACACCTGACCGAGTCACACACACCTGATGGAGTCACACACACCTGATGGAGTCACACACACCTGATCGAGTCACACACACACCTGATGGAGTCACACACACCTGATCGAGTCACACACACACCTGATGGAGTCACACACACCTGATGGAGTCACACACACCTGATGGAGTCACACACACCTGATCGAGTCACACACACCTGATGGAGTCACACACACCTGATGGAGTCACACACACCTGATCGAGTCACACACACCTGATGGAGTCACACACACCTGATGGGTTTCTCTGCACAGAAATGCAGTGGGTCGGAGTGACGGAAGGAGACACTCACCTGTCGACAGGCCGAGGCTTGAGCTGGACGTCTGAAGGCCAGGACCGGCTGGACCACGAGCACCAGTATCCACAGACACGGACCCATGATGCTACACACACACACACACACACACACACAGATGAAGCACAGCCATGACATCACACTGCGCTCGTCACAGCTTCTGTTTTTAACAGATGATGTGGAAACACATGTGTCACTGTCTCAAACATGATCTAGTTTCTGTCAGATATTCGACGTGCACAGAAACACCCACATGTTGACAACAGCAGAAATATATTAAAGGTTAATCATTGTTTCCACATTATGTGTTGAACATTATCAAAATGATGTTTCAGAACAGTGATTACTCATCCTGCACCAATCAAAGACGAGAAGAACCGCAAGATCAGAAAACAAAACATTAGTCTGATCCTCCAGACAGAGACTGAACTATCATAAGTGTAAAGATCATCAACTATCATAACTGTAAAGATCATCAACTATCATAAGTGTAAAGATCATCAACTATCATAACTGTAAAGATCATCAACTATCATAAGTGTAAAGATCATCAACTATCATAACTGTAAAGATCATCAACTATCATAAGTGTAAAGATCATCAACTATCATAACTGTAAAGATCATCAACTATCATAACTGTAAAGATCATCAACTATCAAGATCATCAACTATCATAACTGTAAAGATCATCAACTATCATAACTGTAAAGATCATCAACTATCATAACTGTAAAGATCATCAACTATCATAACTGTAAAGATCATCAACTATCATAACTGTAAAGATCATCAACTATCATAACTGTGTAAAGATCATCAACTATCATAACTGTAAAGATCATCAACTATCATAACTGTAAAGATCATCAACTATCAAGATCATCAACTATCATAACTGTAAAGATCATCAACTATCATAACTGTAAAGATCATCAACTATCATAACTGTAAAGATCATCAACTATCATAACTGTAAAGATCATCACTGTAAAGATCATCAACTATCATAACTGTAAAGATCATCAACTATCATAACTGTAAAGATCATGAACTATCATAACTGTGTAAAGATCATCAACTATCATAACTGTAAAGATCATCAACTATCATAAGTGTAAAGATCATCAACTATCATAACTGTAAAGATCATCAACTATCATAAGTGTAAAGATCATCAACTATCATAACTGTAAAGATCATCAACTATCAAGATCACCAACTATCATAACTGTAAAGATCATCAACTATCATAACTGTAAAGATCATCAACTATCATAACTGTAAAGATCATCAACTATCATAACTGTAAAGATCATCAACTATCATAACTGTAAAGATCATCAACTATCATAACTGTGTAAAGATCATCAACTATCATAACTGTAAAGATCATCAACTATCATAAGTGTAAAGATCATCAACTATCATAACTGTAAAGATCATCAACTATCATAACTGTAAAGATCATCAACTATCAAGATCATCAACTATCATAACTGTAAAGATCATCAACTATCATAACTGTAAAGATCATCAACTATCATAACTGTAAAGATCATCAACTATCATAACTGTAAAGATCATCAACTATCATAACTGTAAAGATCATCAACTATCATAACTGTAAAGATCATCAACTATCATAACTGTAAAGATCATCAACTATCATAACTGTGTAAAGATCATCAACTATCATAACTGTAAAGATCATCAACTATCATAACTGTGTAAAGATCATCAACTATCATAACTGTAAAGATCATCAACTATCATAAGTGTAAAGATCATCAACTATCATAACTGTAAAGATCATCAACTATCATAACTGTAAAGATCATCAACTATCAAGATCATCAACTATCATAACTGTAAAGATCATCAACTATCATAACTGTAAAGATCATCAACTATCATAACTGTAAAGATCATCAACTATCATAACTGTAAAGATCATCAACTATCATAACTGTAAAGATCATCAACTATCATAACTGTAAAGATCATCAACTATCATAACTGTAAAGATCATCAACTATCATAACTGTAAAGATCATCAACTATCATAACTGTAAAGATCATCAACTATCATAACTGTGTAAAGATCATCAACTATCATAACTGTAAAGATCATCAACTATCATAACTGTAAAGATCATCAACTATCATAACTGTGTAAAGATCATCAACTATCATAACTGTAAAGATCATCAACTATCATAACTGTGTAAAGATCATCAACTATCATAACTGTAAAGATCATCAACTATCATAACTGTAAAGATCATCAACTATCATAACTGTAAAGATCATCAACTATCATAACTGTAAAGATCATCAACTATCATAACTGTGTAAAGATCATCAACTATCATAACTGTGTAAAGATCATCAACTATCATAACTGTAAAGATCATCAACTATCATAACTGTAAAGATCATCAACTATCATAACTGTAAAGATCATCAACTATCATTAGTGTAAAGATCATCAACTATCATAACTGTACAGATCATCAACTATCATAACTGTGTAAAGATCATCAACTATCATAACTGTAAAGATCATCAACTATCATAACTGTGTAAAGATCATCAACTATCATAACTGTAAAGATCATCAACTATCATAACTGTGTAAAGATCATCAACTATCATAACTGTAAAGATCATCAACTATCATAAGTGTAAAGATCATCAACTATCATAACTGTAAAGATCATCAACTATCATAACTGTGTAAAGATCATCAACTATCATAACTGTAAAGATCATCAACTATCATAACTGTAAAGATCATCAACTATCATAACTGTACAGATCATCAACTATCATAACTGTGTAAAGATCATCAACTATCATAACTGTAAAGATCATCAACTATCATAACTGTACAGATCATCAACTATCATAACTGTAAAGATCATCAACTATCATAACTGTGTAAAGATCATCAACTATCATAACTGTAAAGATCATCAACTATCATAACTGTAAAGATCATCAACTATCATAACTGTAAAGATCATCAACTATCATAACTGTAAAGATCATCAACTATCATAACTGTAAAGATCATCAACTATCAAGATCATCAACTATCATAACTGTAAAGATCATCAACTATCATAACTGTAAAGATCATCAACTATCATAACTGTAAAGATCATCAACTATCATAACTGTAAAGATCATCAACTATCATAACTGTAAAGATCATCAACTATCATAACTGTAAAGATCATCAACTATCATAACTGTAAAGATCATCAACTATCATAACTGTGTAAAGATCATCAACTATCATAACTGTAAAGATCATCAACTATCATAACTGTGTAAAGATCATCAACTATCATAACTGTAAAGATCATCAACTATCATAAGTGTAAAGATCATCAACTATCATAACTGTAAAGATCATCAACTATCATAACTGTAAAGATCATCAACTATCAAGATCATCAACTATCATAACTGTAAAGATCATCAACTATCATAACTGTAAAGATCATCAACTATCATAACTGTAAAGATCATCAACTATCATAACTGTAAAGATCATCAACTATCATAACTGTAAAGATCATCAACTATCATAACTGTAAAGATCATCAACTATCATAACTGTAAAGATCATCAACTATCATAACTGTAAAGATCATCAACTATCATAACTGTAAAGATCATCAACTATCATAACTGTAAAGATCATCAACTATCATAACTGTAAAGATCATCAACTATCATAACTGTGTAAAGATCATCAACTATCATAACTGTAAAGATCATCAACTATCATAACTGTGTAAAGATCATCAACTATCATAACTGTAAAGATCATCAACTATCATAACTGTAAAGATCATCAACTATCATAACTGTAAAGATCATCAACTATCATAACTGTAAAGATCATCAACTATCATAACTGTGTAAAGATCATCAACTATCATAACTGTAAAGATCATCAACTATCATAACTGTAAAGATCATCAACTATCATAACTGTAAAGATCATCAACTATCATTAGTGTAAAGATCATCAACTATCATAACTGTACAGATCATCAACTATCATAACTGTGTAAAGATCATCAACTATCATAACTGTAAAGATCATCAACTATCATAACTGTGTAAAGATCATCAACTATCATAACTGTAAAGATCATCAACTATCATAACTGTGTAAAGATCATCAACTATCATAACTGTAAAGATCATCAACTATCATAAGTGTAAAGATCATCAACTATCATAACTGTAAAGATCATCAACTATCATAACTGTGTAAAGATCATCAACTATCATAACTGTAAAGATCATCAACTATCATAACTGTAAAGATCATCAACTATCATAACTGTACAGATCATCAACTATCATAACTGTGTAAAGATCATCAACTATCATAACTGTAAAGATCATCAACTATCATAACTGTACAGATCATCAACTATCATAACTGTAAAGATCATCAACTATCATAACTGTGTAAAGATCATCAACTATCATAACTGTAAAGATCATCAACTATCATAACTGTAAAGATCATCAACTATCATAACTGTAAAGATCATCAACTATCATAACTGTAAAGATCATCAACTATCATAACTGTAAAGATCATCAACTATCATAACTGTAAAGTAACTCTATAACTCTATAACTCAATACTAAACTAACATATGTTGTTACTCGAGTGCTCCTGCCTGGCTTTCCGGCACACACATCTAAACATTATAAATATGTGAAATCAAGATACATTTACAGGAGAAGCAAAATCACTGAATATTAAGTCTTGTTTACTGAAACATTTATCAAAATTAATTGAGTTTGTGCTTAAAAACAGAACAAATATCTGCAATGATGTCAGAAAAATTCAAAAGAGAAAACGAGATCAGATGTGTGTGTGTGTGTGTGTGTGTGTGTGTGTGTGTGTGTGTGTGTGTGTTCTGTCTTTGGCAGATGTGTGTGTGTGTGTGTGTGTGTGTGTGTGTGTGTGTGTGTGTTCTGTCTTTGGCAGATGTGTGTGTGTGTGTGTGTGTGTGTGTGTGTGTGTGTGTGTGTGTGTGTGTGTGTGTGTGTGTGCTGTCTTTGGCAGAAGTGTGTTCTGTTTAAGCACAAACTCAACTGGACATTTCTCAGTAAATAAGACTTAAGTAAGAACATATTTTTTTGCAGAGTAATATCATTATTCAGTCCAATAACTTCCGTCATGAAACATCAGCTGTAGTGTGGTTATATGTGTCATCTCAGTACTGTTACCTCAGAAGTGAAGTGTTTGTGTGTGTGTGTTACCATAGTAGTGTGTTACCTCAGTCGTGTGTGTGTATGTGTGTGTGTGTGTGTGTGTGTGTGTGTGTGTGTGTGTGTGTGTGTGTGTGTGTGTGTGTGTTAGCTCAGCAGTGTTACCTCAGTAGTGTGTGTGTGTGTGTGTGTGTGTGTGTGTGTGTGTGTGTGTGTGTGTGTGTGTGTGTGTGTGTGTGTGTGTGTGTGTGTGTGTTACCTCAGTAGTGTGTGTGTGTGTGTGTGTGTGTTACCTCAGTAGTGTGCTTCTCCAGTGCTGTTCTCTCTCATGCTGCTCTCCTCAGTCTGGCTCAAGCTCAGGACTCTCTCTCTCTCTCTCTTTCTCTCTCTCTCTCTGCTCGATACACATCCTGTGAGAAGAATATCCCTGCAAATACTCACTTGTTTTTTTCCTTCTGAGCTCAAGCCTCTAGGATTGGTCAAATCTGACCTCTCCCTCCCTCTTTCTCTCTCTCTCTCTCTCTCTCTCTCTCTCTCTCTCTCTCTCTCTCTCTCTCTCTCTCTCTCTCTCTCTCTCTCTCTCTGTGTGTTCCTAAAACACGGTTAGTAACAGTACTGTAAACTCGTAGTAATGAACATGCCCCTCACTCGAACACGTGTAGCTCCACAGCCTCCTCATGATATTTCATCGGTCATGTAAGCAGTCAGTGAGTGTGTGTCTGATTAATGCCCTGTTTCTGTTTAAATTAATATTAGCTGGCTTGGAAGGATTTATGCGTTAGTCGTTTATTTCTGTTTATTTCTATTCTAATTTCTATTTCTATTGCATTCATTTGTAATTATAATATTTTTTTTAACTGTCTTTAAAAAAAAAAATTATCTGCTTTACAGAAGAATTAGAATTTCTCATATTTGATTGTTTTTGCATCTTGACTCTGTTATTTTCCTGAAGCTGCTTTGAAACTATTGTATAAAGCGCAATAGAAATAAAGCTGAGTTCCAAGTTAACGTCGTTTAAAATAAACCTGTTGAGTAGTTAATGCAAATTGCTGCGTGCGTCACTGTGTGTGTGTGTGTGTGTGTGTCTCATATGACCGCGTGTTCCCACAGCATCTTCAGGGATTCCCGGGATTCATTCAGGATTCCCGCGGGAAAACTCTTGCTCTTTCCTCAAGCGCTTTGCTTTTGGTTTTTATTTCAGTTTTTCCCGTATAGTTCATCTTCTGTCGAGTCAAAGCAGAAAACAGCAACTCTGATTATTAAATAAATTGTTTAAGTGGGCTAATGCAACGCCAATCCCCCCCCCCCCCCCCCCCACACACACACACACACACACACACACACACACACAAAAAAAAACACGAGTTGACATTTTTATAATAAGCAGGTGTGTGTATAATACACTAAATATAACAATAATACACCCATTGTCAACAGAACACGGATAAATAATAGTTAATGGTTTGCTAGCAAGAGAAAAAGATAAATGAGAAGGATAGGAGGAAAAAACGCTTTAATTGTGTGTTTGTCTGTCGCCCAGCTGACAATGAACACACTTTCAAGATGTTTACTGTCATCTGTAGGCCTACTTCAGTACAATTAAATTATTATTCTGTCCACTCTGTGATATTTCCTTTTCCTTAGCTGTTTAGGATAACTTTCTTAAGGATATGTAGGAGATCTGGCTCTTCTTTATCTGTCTCTCTTCACAGCATACGGACGGATATATTACTATTTACAGGCCAGAAGCGCCATCTACAGGCCAGAAGCTCCATCTACAGGCCAGAAGCTCCATCTACAGGCCAGAAGCGCCATCTACAGGCCAGAAGCTCCATCTACAGGCCAGAAGCGCCATCTACAGGCCAGAAGCTCCATCTACAGGCCAGAAGCGCCATCTACAGGCCAGAAGCTCCATCTACAGGCCAGAAGCTCCATCTACGGGCCAGAAGCGCCATCTACGGGCCAGAAGCGCCATCTACATTTACATTTTACATTTACATTTAGTCATTTAGCAGACGCTTTTATCCAAAGCGACTTACATCTGAGGACTAACCAAACGAGTCATCGTGAAGAGACAATAGCAACCCAAGAAGTGCTCAAAATACAAAGTTCAAACATTGCTCAGAGTAGCATAAACCAGACAAGTGAGGATTTAAAGTTTTTTGTTTTTTTTGTTTTTTTTTGAAGTTTAAGTTCACTTTCATCTACAGGCCAGAAGCTCCATCTACAGGCCAGAAGCGCCATCTACAGGCCAGAAGCGCCATCTACAGGCCAGAAGCGCCATCTACAGGCCAGAAGAAACATCTACAGGTCAGAAGCGCCATCTACAGGCCAGAAGCGCCACCTACAGGCCAGAAGCGCCATCTACAGGCCAGAAGCTCCATCTACAGGCCAGAAGCGCCATCTACAGGCCAGAAGCTCCATCTACAGGCCAGAAGCTCCATCTACAGGCCAGAAGCTCCATCTACAGGCCAGAAGCGCCATCTACAGGCCAGAAGCTCCATCTACAGGCCAGAAGCGCCATCTACAGGCCAGAAGCGCCATCTACAGGCCAGAAGCTCCATCTACAGGCCAGAAGCGCCATCTACAGGCCAGAAGCTCCATCTACAGGCCAGAAGCGCCATCTACAGGCCAGAAGCTCCATCTACAGGCCAGAAGCGCCATCTACAGGCCAGAAGCTCCATCTACAGGCCAGAAGCGCCATCTACAGGCCAGAAGCTCCATCTACAGGCCAGAAGCTCCATCTACGGGCCAGAAGCGCCATCTACGGGCCAGAAGCGCCATCTACATTTACATTTTACATTTACATTTAGTCATTTAGCAGACGCTTTTATCCAAAGCGACTTACATCTGAGGACTAACCAAACGAGTCATCGTGAAGAGACAATAGCAACCCAAGAAGTGCTCAAAATACAAAGTTCAAACATTGCTCAGAGTAGCATAAACCAGACAAGTGAGGATTTAAAGTTTTTTGTTTTTTTTGTTTTTTTTTGAAGTTTAAGTTCACTTTCATCTACAGGCCAAAAGCTCCATCTACAGGCCAGAAGCGCCATCTACAGGCCAGAAGCGCCATCTACAGGCCAGAAGCGCCATCTACAGGCCAGAAGAAACATCTACAGGTCAGAAGCGCCATCTACAGGCCAGAAGCGCCACCTACAGGCCAGAAGCGCCATCTACAGGCCAGAAGCGCCATCTACAGGCCAGAAGAAACATCTACAGGTCAGAAGAAACATCTACAGGCCAGAAGCGCCATCTATAGGCCAGACGGGGTCTTCAACCCCGTCACACTTTTCTCAACCTTGTCACAGTCATATATTTATTTATTTTTTAAAATAATGGGGAAGGGAATGAAAAATTGCCCATTAAATATGCATTTCTTGCTGATTACCACCTAACTAACACAATAACATAGTGGTTTTAGTTAAACAAATTTTGTCTGTGTTCTTTATTGTTGTAAAAAAAAAAAAAAAAAAAAATTAGATGTTTATTTTTAACTCCAGTAACATTTTTATGAGGGACACGTTTGTTTTATAACACGTTTTGTGTAAAATTGTTTTTAAACCAATTACAGGGTTGAGAATAAAAGTGTTCTAAAAATAAAATATTATAAAAAATAATAATTTAATGCCTGAGGTGGGAAAATATGATTTTCTGGAGGTTTGATATGTGCCTAATGATGTAGGATATTTAGAAAAGTAATCATATGCAGTTTAAAATAAAGATCAACAGAGGATTATCATATTTTTTTTATAATAATCATGTGTCTCCCTCTAGCGGACACTTCAGTACATGACACGTGACCAACGCTTGAGAGATTTACAAGATTTTCACAAATAAATAAAAATGACAAAAGAAGATCCGCACAGGAGAAATAGGCCAGAAAACTCAAATAAATGTGCAACACGTGTTCAAGCCTTCATCAGCGCTCATTTACAGGCTTATTACCGTATAATAATGATCATAATAACAAGAATACATCGGACACTGACTTTACCACCAGGTAAACAAAATACAATAATACACATACATGTAGCCTACATTATAACTAAACTCATAATCTATACTTTCTTAAAGAAATGACTGTCTTTTAATGTCCATAGCAGAATGCTTTTGATCTTTTATATATGGTTTTTATTAAAAACTTTAGTTGCTGGTATGAAACGCGTCAGATGTTCAGGAAGAATCCTTCAGGACAGAAAACTGGTTTAAAAGAAAGCCAACATCATTGTGATCATGATTACCCTTAATATCAGAAAACATATTGGATCATTTCCAGCTTCAGAAAGGCGTTTGAGCTTCCGTGTGTGTGTGTGTGTGTGTGTGTGTGTGTGTTTGGTGATGATGTAAAAAATCCCAACCAACCTGATCTAAAAGCGAAACTAGATCTGCTCATATATACATACATAGGCCTACGTGTCATAAATGTACAATAACCTCAAACACGGCTGCTTTTATTAAAGTTCACATTATAAGAGTTATATGCAACATTCTCCATTTGTGTTGTTATTATCTAAACCTGTCATCATCCTGCAGATCTCCTCATGAAAGCTTGTTTACAGTGAAGCGTGATTCTAGAGAACAGGGAAGGGAAGTTGATTTAAAGTGAACAGGAAATGAGTTTCTATTGTAATGAGTTTCCTTTATGCAGATGAGCTGCTGAAGCCCCGCCCACACAGGGATAAACCTGTCTCAGGTGAGTCTGCGGTCACTGACGAAGAAGCTGGAGATCCAGGCACACAGGTGAGCTCCCATAGAAATATCTATTCTAATCATCTCAACTCTGTCTCTCTGGCTGTAAACCAGTGAATAACTGTCAGTTTTTGGTTTATGCATAATGTGATTTTTTTATGTGTTTAAGGGAAAGTGTTTGTTTCATCATTTTTAATCTTCAATATTTTAAACACCTATCCCATAATTTCTATCCAGTGTTTTCTTGTAATTCATATGAGCTGATTAAACTATGAGCATGTCAACTACACAGGGTTATTATAGTTCATTAAAACTAAAACTATATATATATATATATAAAGCATTTTTGTTATTGGAATAAAATAAACACGAATATATAAGTAAATAAAATATAAGAAAACCCTGTTTATTTATTATAAATAACTTATTTTTATTTAAATGATTTATGTATTAAATGTATTATAAATATTATTTCATTTTAACTTAATTTTCATTTAGTGTAACTTTATATACACTTAAAAAAATATTTTGAAGATGTAAATAAAACAAAGATTTTATTAGACTGTTTTACAAGAAAATACTATTTCAGTTTTTCTACTTCAAAAGTTCACCTATAATTCAACAGGTTAATTGCAGTTTGTTTGTGATTGTTTGTGAAATTTAGAAACAGTTTTAACACCAAAATGTTTTCAGTGTATAGAAAATGTAAACTGAAATAACAAATAATATAAACGGCAAACAACGATGTTCTTCCTCAAAATTACTGAAGATATTGAGTCTTAATTATTAAAATGAAGTGAGTTTGTGCTGAAAACAACATCTAATAATAAATAATTGATAATAAATAATAACTAATACAGAAAAATAAATAATTGTTTTCCCTTTGAAAGTTTATTTTTCTGACTCCACTGACAGATATATTATATATAAGCATAAACTCACGTCATTTTGATCATATTTTCTCAGTAAACAAGACTTAATATCTTCATTCATTTTGTTTCTCCACACTGGAAAAACGAGTCAATTTTACTTCACTTTTTCTTTCACAAGTTTTTGCACACAGATTTTTTATATAATTTCAAGTAAACTCTACTTAACTAAGTTAAGTAAAAATTAACAAAGAAAATAAGTCACTTTAACTTGCCCAGTAAACTCAATATTTATACAAAACACATTGAAGGTCACATCCGATGGATCATTTTGGAGTAGAGAATGAACTCCATATGTCAAGTTACTAACCCTAACAACAAAAGCAGTGATAAAACAGTGTAAATACAGCTGTTCAACAGCCACAAATCATTCATTATTCAAGCGCCAGTGCAAGATGAGTAGGTTTTACTTAATTTTATAGCGTTGATATTTACAAATTGAGTACTAATATAAAATATAGAATTCTTGCCTCAACTAACTTTTTCATGTACAAATTACGCGTGTTTTTTCTGTAGTATTTACAGAATCATTTTTATCAGTGCAGTAAATATATCTTGATTTAAGAATGTTTAGATATCTGTGAAATATAAAGACAGAAACACTGAGGAGGGAAATCATTGACTAAAACTCTAATCAAATGTAAAGACTAGCGATGCACGATATATCGATCACCATATCAGTATCGGCCGATATGTGTTCATTTTTAATGTTATCGTTCTGATAAGGAAATTTGTTCGATATATTAAAGCCGATAAATAATGTATTATATCCTTCAGCTGAGACTCTTCAGATGCGACTGTTCAACATGATGATTATGAATTGCTTGAAATATGATTGAAATCACTTCAAAAAAGGAAAATGCAGTTCAGTGCAACATGTGCAGCGCAAGCCTGTCATATCGGCTACATAACATTATAATGAGAACATCATAATTGTGTGTTTGGGACGTGGCTTTTAATGGTGATACTTTTGTAATCAGGCTCTCAAAATTTCTATAAAACTTTGGATTCAGATTTATCGGCCAATATATCGGTTATCGGCTTTCAAATATAAAGAATTATCGGTTATCGGCTTTCAAATATAAAGAATTATCAGTTATCGGCTTTCAAATATAAAGAATTATCGGTTATCGGCTTTCAAATACAAAGAATTATCGGTTATCGGCTTTCAAATATAAAGAATTATCAGTTATCGGCTTTCAAATATAAAGAATTATCGGTTATCGGCTTTCAAATATAAAGAATTATCGGTTATCTGCTTTCAAATATAAAGAATTATCAGTTATCGGCTTTCAAATATAAAGAATTATCAGTTATCGGCTTTCAAATATAAAGAATTATCGGTTATTGTCTTTCAAATATAAAGAATTATCGATTATCAGCTTTCTGCTTTCAAACATAAAGAATTATCGGTTATCCGCTTTCAAATATAAAGAATTATCGTTATCGGCTTTCAAATATAAAGAATTTCTGGTTATCGGCTTTCAAATTCAAAGAATTATCGGTTATTGTCTTTCAAATATAAAGAATTATCGGTTATCGGCTTTCAAATATAAAGAATTATCGGTTATATGCTTTCTGCTTTCAAATATAAAGAATTATCGGTTATCGGCTTTCAAATATAAAGAATTATCGGTTAACGGCTTTCAAATATAAAGAATTATCGGTTATCTGCTTTCAAATATAAAGAATTATCGGTTATCGGCTTTCAAATATAAAGAATTATCAGTTATCGGCTTTCAAATATAAAGAATTATCGGTTATCGGCTTTCAAATATAAAGAATTATCGGTTATCTGCTTTCAAATATAAAGAATTATCGGTTATTGTCTTTCAAATATAAAGAATTATCGGTTATCGGCTTTCAAATATAAAGAATTATCAGTTATCGGCTTTCAAATATAAAGAATTATCAGTTGTCGGCTTTCAAATATAAAGAATTATCGGTTATCTGCTTTCAAACATAAAGAATTATCGGTTATTGTCTTTCAAATATAAAGAATTATCGGTTATCAGCTTTCTGCTTTCAAACATAAAGAATTATCGGTTATCCGCTTTCAAATATAAAGAATTATCGTTATCGGCTTTCAAATATAAAGAATTTCTGGTTATCGGCTTTCAAATTTAAAGAATTATCGGTTATTGTCTTTCAAATATAAAGAATTATCGGTTATCGGCTTTCAAATATAAAGAATTATCGGTTATATGCTTTCTGCTTTCAAATATAAAGAATTATCGGTTATCGGCTTTCAAATATAAAGAATTATCGGTTAACGGCTTTCAAATATAAAGAATTATCGGTTATCGGCTTTCAAATATAAAGAAATATCAGTTAACGGCTTTCAAATATAAAGAAATATCAGTTAACGGCTTTCAAATATAAAGAAATATCAGTTAACGGCTTTCAAATATAAAGAATTATCGGTTATCGTGTCAGCCAAAGTTTTCATATCAGTGAATCCCTAGTATAGACTAACACAGCAACTGTTGGTTCCTCAGAATGGGCTTCGACAGCAACGGCGAGCTGATGGACAGCAGGTCAAAGGTCGGCTTCTGCTCGGGCTCGTGTCACGCCGCGCACATCCTGCAGGTTCTGAACGGATACAGACGGAGCGGCACCTTCACAGACGTGGTTCTGCAGGTGGACGGATGTGAGTTCCCGTGTCACCGCGCATCCCTGTGCGCTAGCAGCGAGTTTTTCCGCTCGATGCTCAGCAGCGGCTTCCGGGAGAGCCGGCAGGCCGTGGTCACGCTCAAGGGGATCTCCGGGAAGGCCATGGATCAGCTGCTGGACTTCATGTACGAGGGCCGGCTCACGCTGGACGAGGAGAACGTGGAGAGCGTGTTCCAGGTAGGGGTGTAAATCGGACACCATACGATATCGATTCTCTCAGCCAGCGATAAGATATTTGCAGATACCTCAAAAAATTCTGTGATATGATTACGATTCGATTCAGGGCTATATCGATTGACTTATCGATATTTAGATATTAAGTTTACACAACCAGTTACATTTTTATTAACTCACAAATGCAGCCAAAATATAAACATGAACATTTGTTAATCTTTGTAACGTTAATCTGGCGTATGCCTATGGACTGAACACGTGCGCATGTGCCCGCCGTCAGTGTTTTCCCAGATTAGCGACTTTTAAGTTTGCGCGGAGATGATAACGTTTTTAAAAAATTTCACCGCTTGCACCTTGGAACCTAACACTGTTCTCGTGCGAATGAACAGGCCGGAGCGCATTAAGTGTTTTCTGTGTCGTGTTAGCGGCCGCTAAGTTAATCACTAATGATCTTTACAATGGAAGTGAATCAATTAAAACTAACTTTATCTGGACAATAACTTTATTCTAGAGCTGCTGTAAAGCCTAAAAACTCTCTGTTACTGTAATCTCCTGTTATCACTGTAAAGCTGCTGTGGAACATCTGTGTTGTTAGAGTGCTGTATAAATGAAGGCTTGACTTGACTATTGTTGCACGTACTTCCAGGCCGCCGACCAGCTGCAAGTATCCGAGCTTTCCCGAGCCTGCGTGCAGTTCCTCCAGGAGCGCGTCTGCCACTCGAACTGCCTCGGCCTCATGAGCTTCGCGGGCTCGTACTCCCTGCAGCCGCTGCAGGATCAGTGCCAGTCGCTCCTGTACCGGGACTTCCAGCAGGTACTCCGGCACGAGGAGTTCCTGGATCTGGGCCGGGAGCGAGTGCTGGAGCTGCTGGGATGCGAGCGGATGCTGGTGAGCGAGGAGGTTCGGGTGACGGCTGCGCTCCGATGGGTCCACCACCGGCCGGACCAGAGGACCGGAGCGCTCCGGGAGCTGTTGGAGACGCTGCGTCTGCCGCTCCTGGATCCCGGGTTCCTCGCCAGCACGCTGGAGGCGGACGAGCTGGTGCAGGAGTGCCGGGAGGTCCGGCCGATGCTTCAGGAGGCGCGCGTGTACCGGGCGTACGGGCGGGAGGTGCAGTCGGAGCGGACCAGACCCCGCCGGTGAGTCCAGATCGCTTTATTCAGCGTTTACTCTTTTTACTGTATTTTACTGTAATTTATTGATGATTTGTCAAGCATACAACATTAAATGGGTTGGTTCACCCAAAAATGAAATCCATTTATCCATCATAAAAGTGCATTATAGCATTATATACGTCCGGGGGGAGGTGCAGAAATCATCATCTAAAGAACACTTACACAATGAGCGTTTGCCTGTGGTTTAAAAAAACCATAGAAGAACAACTAGCCGAACTAATGTACACTTCAAGCATTATTAAAGACGAGTAAACACTTAGTTATTAAAAAGGACAAATAAAACATTAGCAATCGCAACAAATAGACACAACTGAACAAAGATACGATTGAAATAAACAGTGTTTTAAGATTTTCAGGTGCAGAAACTGTAACAAAAATGTAAAGTAGCACTGCAGTATATAAAATATACATTATTACAGATATAGTTACAGAAGTTATTCAGCGAAGAGCGAGTGTGTGTTAACTTCTCAGTCTTCTGTTGTGTGATTAGTGTTATTATAGAGACGGCAGGAATATTAGTGCTGTCACTTTAAGAGCTGCACGGGTCCAATACACTGACATGAGGACAGAAAACAGAGTCTCTCGCGCTTGAATGTTTAAAATCATATTGAAATGCTCACAAAAAAATAGATGAGGAATCATAACAAGTATCCGATTCCTGATCTCAAGTATTAGATTCCAGAATTGGATTTTCAATTCCCAACCCGGCCGGTGAGTCCCGCCGCTTCAGCAATTTATACAGTTTTCAGAAAACAAAGCTGAAATAAACGCAGTCTCTGCTGGTTTTGTTCTCCTTCAGGTAACTCAACATTAGCACTGAATATAAGCCCGCATGCCTGTGTGTTTGTGTGTTTCAGGAGCTGTGGCTGGGCCGAGATGATCTTCGTGATCGGAGGCTGTGATAAGAACGGGTTCTCCAGACTGTCCTTCATGGAGAAGCTGAACATGGAGTCCAGGGAATGGCTCTCGGCCAACGTTCTGCCCGGATACTCCAAATCTGAGTTCGCAGCCTGTGAACTTCAGAACGACATTTATATATCAGGTATAACAGATGTCTATAACGGTTCTCGTGCTGGAATCAGGTCTATGGAAGTAAAATAATCCCAAATGTTTTTGAAACAAAAAGCCTGTTGAATTGTACTACTTGAAAAAAATATGTATTGCATTAACCCTGCTTGTATTTTAACGCAATGTATTTTTAGGGCTTGCATTTTTATAGGCTGAAATTTAGCATGGTTGAATATTTAAGCTGTGAATATTTCAAATCAAAACATTTCAAACACATTTTCATTAGTAAAATTTCAATAATCATATTCACCTTTCATATTTCATTTCCCAAATATTCAAACTGATTAAAAATACAACCTATAATATTCAACAGGCGGTTTTCGGTCCATTTTATTTCGCTTTGCAAATTCGCTTCCACAAATTCAGTGGTTCAAATTCGACAGTAAATTCAACGTTGACATCCAGGAGCTGCAGGAAAAGTAGTAGATTACCGAGCATAATCTCCATCTGCTGTTAGTCGACCGCACCACATTGGACATTGGACATTCGCACATTTAGGGACTGTCTCTAAAGTTACATACGAAATTGGTATACACGTTTCTAACTTAAATACCATTTGAAAAGAACGACTTACAGTCATAAAACCAACTGTAAAGTGTTCATGTAGGTGTCAGGCTCAGGCATAATGCGCAATTTATGCAAATAGATTGAAGTTTGCTATTGAAGTTAGAAACGTTTAGGCCTATAGGACTTGTTACTTTAGAGACGGTCCCTAAATGTGCGAATGTCAACCCAATTTTACATTTAGTCTTTTAGCTGGCACTTTTATCCAAAGCGACTAGTTAAACTAACAATATAGAACAACAATATGAAAGTGCTACTTCCCAGTTTAATCTAATGCAGTACATGTACAATACATACTTTCCAAATAAGGTGCGAGTTTGGTCTTTTATATCACTGTAGTCCATTAAGCTACGTTAAGCTCTTTGTCCTGACGGAATTCGGGGAATCTTTGAGTATGATGATGTATTGAGGGAAACAGATTATAATCCCGTTCACTGTAGAAAAGGCTGATAACATAAGGCTACACAGGGAGAGTAACAATGAATGAAACATAAAAACAGCTTTTGTGCCTTTATCATCTTTTCCGCATATATACTGACCCAGATAATCGTCACAAAAAACATAATGCATGCTGAGTTTTTATGAATGAATGGCTTGCGCTAACTGTTGCTCTGGTCTTCGTCAACAACACGCGCTTGCACCCCCTGCTGGTGAGGTCGACTAACAGCAGATGGAGATTATGCTCGGTAATCTACTGCTTTTCCTGCAGCTCCTGGATGTCAATGTTGAATTTACTGTCGAATTTGAACCACTGAATTTGTGGAAGCGAATTTGCAAAGCGAAATGAAATGGACCGAAAACCGCCTGTTGAATATTATAGGTTGTATTTTTAATCAGTTTGAATATTTGGGAAATGAAATATGAAAGGTGAATATGGATTATTGAAATTTTACTAATGAAAATGTGTTTGAAATGTTTTGATTTGAAATATTCACAGCTTAAATATTCAACCATGCTAAATTTCAGACTATAAAAATACAAGCCCTAAAAATACAATGCATTAAAATACAAGCAGGGTTAATGCAATGCATATTTTTTTCAAGTAGTACAATTCAACAGGCTTTTTGTTTCAAAAACATTTGGGATTATTTTACTTCCATACAGGTCGGTCAGCATGTGTGTGTGTGTGTGTGTGTGTGTGTGTGTTCGGTGTTACTCTATCACCTCCGGCATCGACATGGAATGTTTTGACACGCGATTCCAGAGAGTCTTATCAGGATCGGATCAGATTCAGAGTCAAACGTGTGTGTGTGTGTTTTAGTTCAGCCAAAACATCATTCTGTCACGCGTTTGTCATGCTTCATTTACTCCTTTATTCCAAACATCAAACATGCTTGACTTTCTTTTTCTATTTTGAGAGTTGTTGTTTTCTGACAATATAGTTTCCAAAATGGGAGTTTGTGAGTTGTTGAAAGGATATAATATAATATAATATAATATAATATAATATAATATAATATAATATAATATAATATAATATAATATATACACACACTGCATTTGGAAACATAATGTGAACCAGTTTCACTTTATTTACATTCACATTTGCATAATTTCTAAAAGATTTTTCCTCTTGAATCGTCTGTGAAATTCATGTAAATGTGCGTAAAACTGAAAACCTTTGTAATAATGTGACACATTATAATTAATGATTATATTATAGCATTTTCTGCAGGGTTTAAAAAATAGGAGTTTGATGAAAGGCTAATATGTATAATATAAAACATTATAATACTTTTGGAACCTTTATTTTTAAGAGTCTTTGATGTTTCAGCAGCAGGAATATGTTTACTCATAAAACTAAAATTTAGTTTTATAAGTTAATCATATTCCTGCTGCTGAAACATCCACACACAAAGAGAACAAAGACTCTTAAAAATAAAGATTTGAAAATTTATATTGCAATCATTTTGTCATTTATGGCGATACAACATTTAGTTACTAAATTTTGTATCGCCATAAATGACAAAGTTGTGCAGTCCTGTATATAAAATTTAAAAATGACAATAATCACTAAACATTTACTAAAAACAAAAGATTCAACATTTGATCTAATTTGCATGTGACGTACAGAAGAACCGTGAACATGCAAACGTGTTGTTAAAATATTGACATTAAATCTTCAGGATCGTATTGCATGTCTAAGGGCTTGTGCTGACAGGTGTGTGTTGTGTGTGACGTGTGTGTGTGCAGGCGGGCAGCTGAACAGCGCAGACGTGTGGCGCTACATGACGCAGCTCAACCAGTGGGTCCGAGTCCGCGGGCTGAACAAAGGCAGATGGAGGCATAAGATGGTGTCCATGTGTGGGAAGGTGAGGCTCGTTTCAGCATCAAACACAAGAACGAACGAACTGACTCATTTGACTCGTTCACTGCACAGCAGCAGCAGGTGTTCTGTGGTTCATGTGCTGTGTGTGTGTGTGTGTGTGTGTGTGTGTGCAGCTGTATGTGGCCGGCGGTTATAACGGTCGCGAGCGTCTGTCCAGCGTGGAGTGTTACAGTCCGCATGAGAACACCTGGACGAGCGTCTCTGACCTGCTGATGCCCGTGAGTTCTGCCGCTCTGAGCAGCTGCGCCGGGAAACTCTACGCCATCGGAGGAGCCGTGAGCGAACACGCCAACACTAACCAGGTAAGACTAGTTAACACGTCACCACGTGAGCAAACACGGTAACTCTAACCAGGTGAGACTAGTTAACACGGCAACACATGAACGAACACGCCAACACTAATCAGGTGAGACTAGTTAACACGGCAAAACATGAGCGAACACGCCAACACTAACCAGGTGAGACTAGTTAACACGGCAAAACATGAACGAACACGCCAACACTAACCATGTGAGACTAGTTAACACGGCAAAACATGAGCGAACACGCCAACACTAACCAGGTGAGACTAGTTAACACGCCAACACATGAACGAACACGCCAACACTAACCAGGTGAGACTAGTTAACACGGCAAAACATGAGCGAACACGCCAACACTAACCAGGTGAGACTAGTTAACACGCCAACACATGAACGAACACGCCAACACTAACCAGGTGAGACTAGTTAACACGGCAAAACATGAGCGAACACGCCAACACTAACCAGGTGAGACTAGTTAACACGGCAAAACATGAACGAACACGCCAACACTAACCAGGTGAGACTAGTTTACACGGCAAAACATGAGCGAACACGCCAACACTAACCAGGTGAGACTAGTTAACACGCCAACACATGAACGAACACGCCAACACTAACCAGGTGAGACTAGTTAACACGCCAACACATGAACGAACACGCCAACACTAACCAGGTGAGACTAGTTAACACGGCAAAACATGAGCGAACACGCCAACACTAACCAGGTGAGACTAGTTAACACGGCAAAACATGAGCGAACACGCCAACACTAACCAGGTAAGACTAGTTAACACGTCACCACGTGAGCAAACACGGCAACTCTAACCAGGTGAGACTAGTTAACACGGCAAAACATGAGCGAACACGCCAACACTAACCAGGTGAGACTAGTTAACACGCCAACACATTAACGAACACGCCAACACTAACCAGGTGAGACTAGTTAACACGCCAACACATGAACGAACACGCCAACACTAACCAGGTGAGACTAGTTAACACGGCAAAACATGAGCGAACATGCCAACACTAACCAGGTGAGACTAGTTAACACGGCAAAACATGAGCGAACAAGCCAACACTAACCGGGTGAGACTAGTTAACACGCAAACACATGAGCAAACACGCAAACACGCCAACACTAACCAGGTGAGACTAGTGAACTCGCCAACACGTGAGCGAACACGCCAACACTAAGCAGGTGAGACTAGTTAACACGGCAAAACATGAGCGAACACGCCAACACTAACCAGGTGAGACTAGTTAACACGGCAAAACATGAGCGAACATGCCAACACTAACCAGGTGAGACTAGTTAACACGGCAAAACATGAGCGAACACGCCAACACTAACCAGGTGAGACTAGTTAACATGGCAAAACATGAGCGAACACGCCAACACTAACCAGGTGAGACTAGTTAACACGGCAAAACATGAGCGAACACGCCAACACTAACCAGGTGAGACTAGTTAACACGCCAACACATGAACGAACACGCCAACACTAACCAGGTGAGACTAGTTAACACGGCAAAACATGAGCGAACACGCCAACACTAACCAGGTGAGACTAGT
Organism: Rhinichthys osculus; assembly: GCA_029959095.1. Taxonomy (NCBI): domain Eukaryota; kingdom Metazoa; phylum Chordata; class Actinopteri; order Cypriniformes; family Leuciscidae; genus Rhinichthys; species Rhinichthys osculus. The sequence continues at coordinate 31,368,354 of JARWKJ010000024.1, forward strand.
TAACACGGCAAAACATGAACGAACACGCCAACACTAACCAGGTGAGACTAGTTAACACGGCAAAACATGAGCGAACACGCCAACACTAACCAGGTGAGACTAGTTAACACGCCAACACATGAACGAACACGCCAACACTAACCAGGTGAGACTAGTTAACACGGCAAAACATGAGCGAACACGCCAACACTAACCAGGTGAGACTAGTTAACACGCCAACACATGAACGAACACGCCAACACTAACCAGGTGAGACTAGTTAACACGGCAAAACATGAGCGAACACGCCAACACTAACCAGGTGAGACTAGTTAACACGGCAAAACATGAACGAACACGCCAACACTAACCAGGTGAGACTAGTTAACACGGCAAAACATGAGCGAACACGCCAACACTAACCAGGTGAGACTAGTTAACACGCCAACACATGAACGAACACGCCAACACTAACCAGGTGAGACTAGTTAACACGCCAACACATGAACGAACACGCCAACACTAACCAGGTGAGACTAGTTAACACGGCAAAACATGAGCGAACACGCCAACACTAACCAGGTGAGACTAGTTAACACGGCAAAACATGAGCGAACACGCCAACACTAACCAGGTAAGACTAGTTAACACGTCACCACGTGAGCAAACACGGCAACTCTAACCAGGTGAGACTAGTTAACACGGCAAAACATGAGCGAACACGCCAACACTAACCAGGTGAGACTAGTTAACACGCCAACACATTAATGAACACGCCAACACTAACCAGGTGAGACTAGTTAACACGCCAACACATGAACGAACACGCCAACACTAACCAGGTGAGACTAGTTAACACGGCAAAACATGAGCGAACACGCCAACACTAACCAGGTGAGACTAGTTAACACGGCAAAACATGAGCGAACAAGCCAACACTAACCGGGTGAGACTAGTTAACACGCCAACACATGAGCGAACACGCAAACACGTGAGCAAACACGCCAACACTAACCAGGTGAGACTAGTTAACTCGCCAACACGTGAGCGAACACGCCAACACTAAGCAGGTGAGACTAGTTAACATGGCAACACTAACCAGGTAAGACTAGTTAACACGCCAACACGTGAGCAAACACGGCAACACTAACCCAAACCAGGACCCAGTGTCAAGCTCCACCCCTGAACCTCACGCTCATCTGCATACACTGCATGTTGAGAGCCACACCCACATCTCAACAGCCAATCAACAACTGACGCACAGAACCAAGCCCCGCCCCACATTGGTTTTCTTTTTTGATAATCCGTTAAACTTGGATAAACGTCACAACATGGAAGATCTGCACTTTTCATTACGACATTAAGATTAAACCATTCAGATGTTAAATATTGTTTATTATTCCTGTTGATTTCTTATTAATTCAGTTTAGTTCAATAACTGTAAAGTTCCATTCAGATATAAGCTGCTCAATACTGTCATTATTCAGATCAAGTTTTGTTCTCAGTGCAGCCGAATCAATAATATTACTGAATTTTGTTCATTTGTGTCTTTTAAAGCCCATGAATGAAGTATTGATTCCTGTCACAGGTGCAGTGTTACGACCCGCTGACGGACCGATGGGCGTTTGTGTCGAACTGCCCGTTCTCTCACCGCTCCATCAGCGCCGTCACACTCAACGGCTGCATCTACGTCAGCGGAGGCTTGCTGGACCAGATCTTCTGTTACTCGCCCAGTACAGACAGCTGGAGTTCTGCTGCGGTGCTGCCCGTCAGAGTGGTGAGAGAAGCACACACACACACACACACACACACACGTCATCACTCTCTCACACACACACACACGTCAGCACTCTCTCACACACACACACACACACACACACACACACACACATGTCATCACTCTCTCACACACACACACACACACACACACACACACACACACGTCATCACTCTCTCACACACACACACACACACACACACACACACACACACACACGTCATCACTCTCACACACACACACACACACACACACATGTCATCACTCTCTCACACACACACACACACACACACACACACTCGTCATCACTCTCTCACACACACACACACACACACACACACACACACACACTCGTCATCACTCTCTCACACACACACACACACACACACACACACACACACACGTCATCACTCTCTCACACACACACACATACACACACACACACACTCACAAATCTATTTTTAGATTTAGATGGCTTTTAGATTTTAGTGATGGGTAAAGGTCCACGAGCCAGGACTCGGACTCGGGTCGCCCGAGGCACAGCGGCGCCATTGAGACGTGTTCTTGACCCGTGTGTGTGTGTGTGTGTGTGTTTCAGGAGGGCTGTGGCCTGACGGCGTGTGAAGGGAAGGTGTATGTTGTCGGGGGTCGGAGTGAGTCTTCTCCTGCCGTTGATCAGATCTGGGCGTTCGACCCAGCGAGTGGAAAACTGACCGAGGAGAAGCCACTGACCCGATGCCTGAGTTACCATGGGTGTGTGAGCGTCTTACAGCGAGTCGGACCCACTGACACACACACACACTCCTCATCAACTAAAACTGAAACACACACACACTCCTCATCAACTAAAACAGGCATCCAGTCCAACTAGATGCATCTTCAGAGGTTCTGACATGATCTCTCCACTGACAAACATGCTAACTCTGGAATGCACATTGCCATGCGAGTTATGAACTGTAATCTGATTCCATCTAGTGTTTGTGTATTCACAATATTATCTGGTTATGAACTCTGTATCGCTCACTGCTGGAAATCCCAATGTGAATCTGAATCAATTTATACTGTGAATGTTTTTAAATGCTTTGTGTTTGTAATGTTATATGCGTTTAAATAAAGTTTAGACTAAAAGTAAAGTTTTACTGTCTTTACTATGGATTTCCAAAGCTGCCAAAGCCTCTACAGCGCAGCGTTCCCTCAGGCAACGGGAAGTTTTCTTAAGCGCTATGTTCAGTACATTTTTCTTTAAATGACAGCAACCAATTAGAATGTTTGAAAAAGTATCAAAGGGTCCAGTCCAGTACGGTTTGGAGTCGCCATCAAGCACCATTTGAAGGTGGACGGCCTTTCTGACACATGGTCACAGAGCACATGCTGTGAGTTGAAAGCAAGATTATTTGCTTTAGTAATCTTATTTAAAATGGGTTACATGAACTGAACATAAAAAATATATGTGTGTGTAATGTATGAAGGTGTAGAGAAGCCTTTTGGCAGGTTTAATGAAGTTTTCTTTTATTTTTGCATGTTCACAAATTCAGTTTTTCTTTTTGTTGCCTCAGGGCAATGTTGTGTGATGAGGGGTACTTTTCAGGGTCAGGGGAGGGAAAATGTTCAATAAATCAATAAAATGTTCCCAAATGAGCCAAGAAATTATGTGGAATCATTTTTATCATGTGCCATCAAAATGCATGCAGTAGAGGGATAATAAATAAATACATATACAAAGAAATGTAAAAAATAAATGACTAATAAATGATTTTCCTTAAAATAAAATACATTTATAATAGCCTAAGGAAATAAAAGTATAAATACTAATTTCTTTGTTGTTTTTTTTCATTTCTTTGTATATTTATGTTTATTTATTACATTTATTCATATGTTTATTTATGTAGCTATTTATTTATTTATTATTTTGGCAGTTTTGGAAATCCATACTTTACATAAAGCAAAGCTGATGTGAAAATGATGACATCATCTATCATCACAGAAACACGTAATCTGAGATCAATAAATGCAGATGCTTTATTGTGTTTTAGTTGAAAAGGTTTAATATTTCGTCAGTGTGTGAACGGTGGTCCTGTAATTCAGGGTTCATGACGTCATGGAAGCTAATAGGTCTATTTAATTATACAAATGTAAAATTTTAACAAGTTAACAATCTAAATAAAAAAATTAGGCCTATTGAAAAATGAAATGTTGTCGCAAGTACGCCAACTCGGAGATGTTCTCGGACTCGGAATTACGCGTTTCTATGGCAACACAAGCAACAACAGTGGTCAGGTGGTACAAGTCGGATTTTTTAACAAATCATTTTTAGAAATTTTCTTCAAGAGTTCTGCGAGGACACTGATCTCTCAAGCCGTAATCTCTTAGACAAAAATTATGACATGATGTGAAATCGTGATAATATGTGGTGATAAATTGCTGAAATATTAACTTCTTTTCTTCAGAGCTCGTGTCCGTCAAACAGACCCGTGATTGAAGTGTCCAGAGAATCAGAATATACAGTTTTTTACAATCACTTTGTTACTATTTTCAGAACCTTGATGTCATTTTTCACAACTCTAGAGTCTAGACACAACTCACAACCAATGATCAAAATGCACATTTTCCAAAACTCTAACCCTTTTCTCAATTGCTTGGATACAATACACATAAAACTTAGATCATTTGTTCATTCAACAAAAATCACCTGTTCAATTTGACACAACTTAACATCACAGTACTACTATTTCACAAGGCATATCACATATCACATTTCAAATGAGTATCTATTAATTTCCTTACAATGATATCACTATCACCTGATACAACTGCTCAAAATGATAAGGAACTGTTGCGTTACTCTTAATGCATAGTTTTATGGAAACAGACACACAATCTTCCATGTTTACAGTAAATCATGAAAGTTTCATAAATGTTTTTTCTGAAACTTGCGAAGGCAGACTGAAACTGAATAAACTAGAACCGTAAAAGAAAATCATTACATTAAATAGAATAAACTGAAATCACAAAATCGTGAAGATAAGATTTCGCTAGCTTGAGCTAAAAGGGGATGACATTTTGTTTGGTTATTTATACTTTTTTTTTTTTGCAGTTCCTGCTTAATGTTGAGGTAAACAGCACCAGACCCGTGATGCTCTTCCAGAGAAACACAGATAGCCTATATATAACGACACATTCGTGACATTCTGAGTCCTCTTTAAAGGAAAGCGAGTTACACTGTCTTCAAAGCGCCTCAGATTACCATCATTCTTCAGAAGGAAATTCGAGCAGCTGTTATGTGTTAAATCTGGCGTTCAGAGCAACTCTAGATACCATTGTTCGTTCATCCGTCATATCAGAGTCTCGCGTTTGTCCCGAAGCTCTGGCGAATCCGCAGATCCGGCACATTTCCATCGGTATCCACATTCAGACGAAATTCAGAAGAGTTTTCCCCTCCGACTGACACTCGAATGATTTTTTCAGGTTTACAGGATGAGATTAAACACAACACTGAAGCGATGCTGCCATCACGTGCTTCCAGAACTGCTGTATACGAGTTCCTAGTCGGAAAATGGACACTCTCAAGTTGTAATATTAATATAATGTCGTATATTTATGGTTGACAGACAGCATTGAAATGAAGACATTTTAGCAGTGTTAATTTCGTCGAGGAAAAATTTTCATCATAATTTGAGCCAACTATATGTTGTTCTCTATGAAACCTAAATAAAAACCAGTTTTGAATGACAAAAACTATGACGGGAATCTATTGAAATATTCATCAACGAATATAAACGAGAGGAAGACGTTAAGGGGGGATTTGGGAAGAGATGCGACGTCTCATAAAAGGCTAAAAAAATGCATAAAGAAAAATAAATATGAAGAAGAATATGGGATGTGTATCCGTGTATTGGATCACTCGCTCTTAAAGTGACAGCGGCCTAATAAACCCCATCAAACGGTTTTTAACTGAATAACTTTAATAAGCATTCATCTATATTTCCTTTATACAAATACACAAGTCTGCTTGAAAGAATGAAGAATGCTTAATGCAAGTTGTTATAAAGAATGCAACATTAAATAAAAAGAAGACAATGTTCTTGTTGTTTTATGAGACATGGTTTTATTTAATTGTGAGATAAATAAAGACATGTTGTATATATCACAGCAGGAAACTCTCTCTCTGTGTGTGTGTGTGTGTGTGTGTGTGTGTGTGTGTCACTCATCTCAGCAGGCTGACCCGCCGGGGATGCTCCGGGCCAGAGGAAATTACAGAAATTAAACAAAAAATATTTCAATGACTACATTTTAGATCAATAATGTTATTTGTTTACAGTTTTTTTTACAGTCGCTAGGACACATTTCTCAATACTTAGGGCACTTTTTCAAAACTCTTCACACAGTTCTCCTACCCAGCGTTCAGCTCGGCACAGCAGCTCATTTCACATTCATCATGCACTGAAACTACAGAATCACTTCGTACATGTCTCAGATCAACACACTCTTCCAGAACACAGCAAAGGTTGACAGCCAACACACACACTCTGTCACCCACAAAACAATGAGCTAAAAAACACTAACAACAGGAAACTTTATACAATGATTCCTCTGTAAATGCTTTCTTTCTTCTACCTCTCTACTGTTTAGAAATCACTGCAATATATGTGACTAGAATGAGTTAGACATGATGCAGTATGCTTCAATACGACATATATTTTAAGTTTTTGGAGTAATTCCAAAGTACAAAATTTGTATACACACCATCCACTGATTCAGACACAACAGGAATCAGCTGTGGTTGGTCCAAATGTCCAATTGTTTTTACACCATTAGATTCAAAATATATTTTATTACAATATTATTGTAGAAATGTGGCAAAATGCTGTCTTATTCAGTTTTGTATTATGTTATTGTTTTGAACTTAAGTTTAACAGGTTTGAGGACAGTGTGTAAGCATGTGCAGATTGACCTGTAGGAACAGAGTTTGGCGGTTGTTGTGTCGAAGTGAGAAAAGATTTACTGTAATTTGAAAGATGTCGTCATTGAACGCATTTTGTGCCAAAGCACTGATAAATGATCCACAGTTTAGCCCACATACACTTCTGTTGTGCTCACTGTGTGAAGAGTGAAGAAAAAGTGACCTAAGTATTGAGAAATGTGTCCTAGCGACTGTAAAAAACTGTAATATGATGAAGATTTTATTTTTTATTTTCTGTCAAAAATGCCAGACGAGCACCAGAGGTTAGTAATAGATGTTTTCTCCAGGAGTTTCTAAACCCATGAGCTTTTACATGTAGATTTAGACGACTGAAACAAAAACCACTCAAATATGACTAAATGGCATTTCAGTCCAAAGACCAGTCATGATGTCATGTTGAAATCAAAGATTGCTGTCAAAATCATCCGCATTCCAGGCAAGTTTGTACAAAATGCAATACGTCCATGGAAATGCTTTGAGTTCGATGCGTGTAATGTCCTCAGATCATAGAAGTAATCGCTTTAGCACTGTAGCATGTACACAAACACACAAGTCTTCATTCAGTTTGATATATTTATATATATATGCATGTATAAAATTAAACAGATACAGCTGTTTTCATATACAAAAGGCCAATAAAAGCAGGAAGTGTGAAAGAGTTAGTTGGCGAAGGCACTCTCCCCCAGTGTTCCAGTTAACATGATCGTGCCGTCCGAGACAGAGACAGTGCAGGTCTGAGGTCAGCCGACGGGCGCAGGAATGTTCATCTCCAATAACAAAAATAATCATCTATGCAAAAACATCCAACAAAAACGAGTCCAGCATCAGGAGCTAACGGAATGACCCTGATTCTGGTTACACTCGATAGCGTTCAGAAGAGTCAGAACGCTCACAAATAAAACAAGACTTAAGTTACGACACGTCAGGAGTTTAAAAGTGTTAAGACATAAAAGTGGAATGAGTGCGGAGTGTTTGAGACGCTTTACACACACTAAACTAACACTGAAGGCTTCTCTACACCAGAACATTAGCCTAACTCTAGAACCGGTCACACATGCGCAGCTTCTGGAGCCGTTACCCATCATGCTCGCTGATGTCCGTCACATGCAAACGCAGCTGTCAATCACACCACACAACCAAACCATCGTAGTCAGTCTTCGCGAAACATTATTGAAAATCATAACAAACTGCAAAAATAATATACCATAGCTTATAAAAAAATAAAACTACTACACTAATATTTTTAATGTAATTCAGTCATGAAAAAAATCTGTT
>JARWKJ010000024.1:31383844-31398844 GCA_029959095.1 Rhinichthys osculus
AATCATTATAAATTCAAAACAGCACCACACACTACTACATTTTTTTCACATTAAAGAGAATTTGAAGGAAAATGTGTTTAATAATGTCACATAACCCTTACGGTACGGTCCCATTAGTTAACATCAGTTAAAGCATTAAAGTCCCCCTGTAGTCAATCATTTCAGCCCTTAAAACTCACTAAAACTACATATTTAAACGTTTTCTCCTTGATAACAATTTTTTCACGCCTTAAAATATCTTGAATGTAACTCGACACCCTTGCCTCATTTAGTATGCGCGGTTCTATGAATATGCACATGAGCCCCGCCTCCACTCACTCCCTCAGCTCAGAGATCCACTGGTTGACGATCACACGTTGATCTGATTGGTTACAAGGTCGTTTGTGACGTCAGAAACACCAGCGATTTCAAACCGTGTTTTTGAGACTGTCTTTGGTTCACTGCAGTTTTAAGCAGGAAATACTCAGCAATGCTGTCGACTTATGAACTTACACATGGTGTGTCTTAAAGCGTATTAAAAACACCACATAGACACATAAACAACATTAAAAGCTGGATTTACACCACAGGGGGACTTTAAATGACAATGAGTAATACTTTTGTTATGGTACTTATTCATCTTTGTCAACATTAGTTAATAAAATTACATCTGTTTATTGTTAGCTCATGTTAGCTGAGGTTCATTATGTAATATCAACAGAATAACGATTTTAATAATGTATTAGTAAACATAGAAATGGCCCTTATTAAGATTACGCAATGCTGTAGATTTTTTACATTAACTGATGTTAACTCACCAAACATTTTTACAGTCCTCATATGATGTTCATTATTGTTATGCAGCTCATCGTGTGTGTGTGTGTGTGTGTGTGTGTGTGTGTGTGTGTGTGTGTGTGTGTGTGTGTGTGTGTGTGTGTGAAATATGAGTCGAGAGGTTAGTGAGGTTCACCTGATGCGGGTTAAACTCGAGGAGCGGCTCGCCGGTCCGACACACACCGTTTGACTAGAATCTGGTTTAGTGTCAAAACCTCTCAGTCCTGACGTCATGCTCCATGCACACACACGGTTAACCGGTTAACCCACATGACCTACGACCCCATGTGAGTGTGTGAGGAAGCCACATACCCTTCGTAGTCGTGAGTGGGCTCCTGCCGGCGGATGATGAGGTACGTGACCACAGAGATGATGATGATGCCGATCACGGCCCCGATCACACCACCCACGATCACTGCAGCGCTGGTGTGAGGAAGAGCCTCTGAACACACACACAGAGGAACACTGTCACACACACACAGAGGAACAACACCGTCACACACACACACACAGAGGAACACCGTCACACACACACAGAGGAACAACACCGTCACACACTCCACTGTTTATACCATCACACACACTGCTGTTCAGACACCGTCACACACACCACTGTTCACACCGTCACACACACAAAGAGGAACACCATCACACACACACAGAGGAACACCGTCACACACACACAGAGGAACAACACCGTCACACACTCCACTGTTTATACCATCACACACACTGCTGTTCAGACACCGTCACACACACCACTGTTCACACCGTCACACACGCAGAGGAACACCATCACACACACACAGAGGAACACCGTCACACACACACAGAGGAACAATACCGTCACACACTCCACTGTTTATACCATCACACACACTGCTGTTCAGACACCGTCACACACACCACTGTTCACACTGTCACACACACACAGAGGAACAACACCGTCACACACACACACACAAAGGAACACCATCGTCACACACACACACACAGAGGAACACCATCGTCACACACTCCGCTGTTCACACCATCACACACACCGCTGTTCAGACACGTCACACACACACCGCTGTTCAGACCGTCACACACACCGCTGTTCAGACCGTCACACACACCGCTGTTCAGACTGTCACACACACCACTGTTCACACCGTCACACACACCACTGTTCACACCGTCACACACACCACTGTTCACACCGTCACACACACCACTGTTCACACCGTCACACACACCTCTGTTCACACCGTCACACACACCTCTGTTCACACCATCACACACTCCGCTGTTCAGACACCGTCACACACTCCGCTGTTCAGACACCGTCACACACACCACTGTTCACACCGTCACACACACCGCTGTTCACACCGTCACACACACCGCTGTTCACACCGTCACACACACCTCTGTTCACACCGTCACACACTCCGCTGTTCAGACACCGTCACACACACCACTGTTCACACCGTCACACACACCGCTGTTCACACCGTCACACACACCGCTGTTCAGACATCGTCACACACACCGCTGTTCAGACACCGTCACACACACCGCTGTTCACACCGTCACACACACCGCTGTTCACACCGTCACACACACCGCTGTTCAGACACCGTCACACACACACCGCTGTTCAGACACCGTCACACACACACCGCTGTTCAGACACCGTCACACACACTGCTGTTCACACCGTCACACACACCGCTGTTCACACCGTCACACACACTGCTGTTCAGACACCGTCACACACACCGCTGTTCACACCGTCACACACACCGCTGTTCAGACACCGTCACACACACCGCTGTTCAGACACCGTCACACACACCGCTGTTCAGACACCGTCACACACACCGCTGTTCAGACACCGTCACACACACCGCTGTTCACACCGTCACACACACCGCTGTTCAGACACCGTCACACACACCGCTGTTCACACCGTCACACACACACTGCTGTTCACACCGTCACACACACCGCTGTTCACACCGTCACACACACCGCTGTTCACACCGTCACACACACCGCTGTTCAGACACCGTCACACACACCGCTGTTCAGACACCGTCACACACACCGCTGTTTAGACACCGTCACACACACCGCTGTTTAGACACCGTCACACACACCGCTGTTCAGACACCGTCACACACACCGCTGTTCACACCGTCACACACACCGCTGTTCACACCGTCACACACACCGCTGTTCAGACACCGTCACACACACCGCTGTTCACACCGTCACACACACCGCTGTTCACACCGTCACGCACACCGCTGTTCACACCGTCACACACACCGCTGTTCACACCGTCACACACACCGCTGTTCACACCGTCACACACACCGCTGTTCAGACACCGTCACACACACCGCTGTTCACACCGTCACACACACCGCTGTTCACACCGTCACACACACCTCTGTTCACACCGTCACACACACCGCTGTTCAGACACCGTCACACACACCGCTGTTCACACCGTCACACACACACCGCTGTTCAGACACCGTCACACACACCGCTGTTCACACCGTCACACACACCGCTGTTCAGACACCGTCACACACACCGCTGTTCAGACACCGTCACACACACCGCTGTTCACACCGTCACACACACCGCTGTTCAGACACCGTCACACACACCGCTGTTCAGACACCGTCACACACACCGCTGTTCACACCGTCACACACACACCGCTGTTCAGACACCGTCACACACACCGCTGTTCAGACACCGTCACACACACCGCTGTTCAGACACCGTCACACACACCGCTGTTCAGACACCGTCACACACACCGCTGTTCAGACACCGTCACACACACCGCTGTTCAGACACCGTCACACACACCGCTGTTCAGACACCGTCACACACTCCGCTGTTCAGACACCGTCACACACACACCGCTGTTCAGACACCGTCACACACACACCGCTGTTCAGACACCGTCACACACACTGCTGTTCACACCGTCACACACACCGCTGTTCACACCGTCACACACACCGCTGTTCAGACACCGTCACACACACCGCTGTTCACACCGTCACACACACCGCTGTTCACACCGTCACACACACCGCTGTTCAGACACCGTCACACACACCGCTGTTCACACCGTCACACACACCGCTGTTCAGACACCGTCACACACACCGCTGTTCAGACACCGTCACACACACCGCTGTTCACACCGTCACACACACCGCTGTTCAGACACCGTCACACATTCTAAATGATCTATATGTGCACATCATTATTGTGTTAATAATGTTGAATCAGAATCAGTTCCTCTTCAGCATCTCCTCTTCTCTGATGATGTGGGCGGGGCAACCTGTCACTCACAGGAGATCAGCCAATAGCAAACCACAACCATCCAATCAACTCCCCACAGACACAGTCAAGCCCCGCCCACATCTGTTCTTGTGCGCTCACCTCTCATGACGACTCTGACTTTAGTGACGGACATCTGTCCGGTGATGTCCGGTGGGTTCTTCACGTCGCAGCTGAAGGTCCCGTTGTCCTTGAACTGCATCTGGATCACGCGGATCGACGCGTCCTTCTTGTTCATGTCTCCGGCCCATTCCACACGGGACTTAAACTGCGGGAGCGAGCCCGGAAACGGCCTCCCCCCGGCGTGATAGAAGATCTGTGCAGGACGAACACAGCCATGATGATCACATGATGCCTGATATTATAGACATACATGTGACCCTGAACCACAAAACCAGTCACATGGCTCACTGAAATTGAGTCACCTGAAAGCTGAATAAATAAGCTTTACATTGATGTAGGGTAATTCCAGCGTTATGGATGTGACATTTGAACTCATAATGACAGGTGAAATGTCTCAGAAAAAGAAAAAAAACTTCTTATATTACAATATTTAAATTGGAAATGCATATTCTCAGAGCACCCAATCTGGGGAATTGACAGGCAAAATATGTTTTTCTAAAATATATTTAAGCACCCCCAAAAAAGGAAAATATGCATGCGTTATGGATGTGACGGGAAAGAGTTTTTGGTATACTGTTCGATTTCCTTTAAAGTCTGTAAACTTTTAAATCCAATGTATAAATATTGCTATTCACATGATGAAGAGGTCTTAGCTGAACATAAAAATATCAATGTTTAAAATATATATATTTTTATGAAGTGTATTATGAGGAAAAACCAGCGTTATGGATGTGACAAAAACCCTGTTATGGATGTGATGTGTACGGTTTGTTGGTAGGATAGGACAATATTTGGCTGGTACAACTATCTGGAATCTGAGGGTGCACAAAAATCCAAAACATTGAGAAAATCGCCTTTGAAGTTTGTGATGTATTATACATTGTTCATACATTATGAAAAATGTATTTCACGGTAGGAAATTTACAAAATATTTGTATGAACCCGAAAATTCGAATACAATATTTTGGAAAAATGCCCACCCCTAATACTGTGTATTGTTGGCTTTTGCCACAAACATCCCCGTGCGACTGGTTTTGTGGTCCAGCGTCACACATTGGAGATGAAGACTCACTGAAGTGGGCTGTCCCGTGTCCCCCTCCGCGAGGAAGTACCACGTCACCGAAGCCGCACTCCCGACCACCTCTTTAGACTTAAAGCTACAGCTCAGAGTCGCTGTGGTCCCGTTCTCCACGAACACCTCGGCTGGGGTGAACACGTCTATCGCCGACACGCCTGGAACACACACACACACACACCACTCACACATCAACACATCTTACAGGAACACGACTGTGGTTTAAATCTGGTGTTATTTCATGCTTTTACGGCTGGGTTAAAAATATTTTAATTGATAAAAATTATTTTAACTCTCTGGTGCTCTTCTGTCATTTTTGACCAATTTCTTTTTTTTTTTACTTCATCGGAATGGTACGAATCTTGGTAAAGGGTTTGGCACTTGCTGTGTGAACACACACATAAATCATGGCCATGATGTGAACAGGTTTAATGGTCCTGAAAGCAACTGTCACACTTGTGCTCCTCGCGGTCAGAAGCGCGCACTGGAAATGAATGAGAGTTTCCTCTAGTGGAAGCGTGTGGAACTGCAGCCGAACACACTCTCACTGAACGCTCATTATTTACGATATATCAAACTCAGTTTAAATTTAAATGTTTAAAGTGTTAAAATGTATGCCCTTGATTTTCTAGCAGTTTTAGAGTAAAATGTGTTTTTGAAAATATAGATTTCATATAAAAATTTAAAATAGTATTTTTGTGCATTTTTCATGACAATAAACATAAAATTCTGTAACTTTTTTTGTTCACTTTTTAAAACTTTTTTCACTTCAGCAATAATCTGCCAAGTGTCGTCTTTGAAAAGATATCAAACTTCAGTCTGGACCTATTATTCAAAATTCACTTTTGCATGGTGTTTGGACATTAATGTGTGTTGGCAGTGTGTGTACACACAACCACCCTACAGTGATAAAAATATACCCACTCCTTTTTTTTTTTAAATCCCCATAAATCATAAGCAGTGTCTCCCAACGACCTGTTTTCAGAATGCGGCTTTAGTTTCATGTCCGCTACAGGAGTTCAGGTATGTTTATGTATTACATAAATACATAAGTGGGACGGAGCAGCAGCTCATTAGCATTTAAAGGGAAACACACTAAAATGGTGCGCTTTTGCACAAGCCCAAATAGGCTTTATGCACAGCTTCACTACTTCCTGAACTTCAGCCAGCCCTTTGTTTCCTGTCTGTCATTATTGGACAAACTGATTAATCCAGGTGTGCCTGATTATTGTTACTGAGGCCAGGCACACCTGGATTAATCAGTTTGTCCAATAATGACAGACAGGAAACAAAGGGCTGGCTGAAGTTCAGGAAGTAGTGAAGCTGTGGCATAAAGCCAATTCGGCAATTTTAAAATGCTATAAAAAATTATCTATGGGGTATTTTGAGCTAAGACTTCACACATACACACTCTGGGGACATCAAATAATTGTTTTACATCTTGTGAAAAAGGGCATAATACGTCCCCTTTAAAGCATTCAAGATTTACCACAGTTTAAGTTGGAAATTTAATTTTCAGGTCTATGCTCAAAAAGGGAATAAATGGATTATAAATACAGCGTAAATATAATTTAGTACAATAAAATCCCCTAAAAACACAAAATATTAAATTAAAAAACATTATCAAAGTAAAATATAGTACATTGCTTTGACTGAAATAAAAATAAAATAATAATTCGGTTATTTTTGACCACCACATGAAGAGCACCCTAGGGTTAAATGTTTAGATTTCAAATAACGAATTGAAGTAGGAACATAATTATGTCAATAGAAAGTTATTATAATGTTATTAGTACACTAAAATGAACGAATGTGCAATTTCTTTTTTCCTTGAGAAAAGTGGACATGTATTGTACTTGAAATAAAATCCAAATTAATCTAAACTGGAATTTAAATGCAATCTTGTGAATCGAATCGTAAAATTTGCGTCAATGCCTACATGCTATATTATATTTATATAACATGTCAATGAATAATACATACAGGCGTGACCTCTTCAAACAATACCATGGTATATTTTAGTACTTAAAAAATCACTTTAAACCCAGACATAAGGGATACTATATAAAAACAGACCATGTAAATTGTGTTATTTAAGGATGTACAACAGATGCTCATTAAAATACACGAAATAAAATAATTTATTCAGAGTTGAGTCTTTATTGTTCGTGTCTCCTGGTTTATTAAAGGAAACTCAAGCTGATAATTCAGGTTTGATCTAACGTTAATTAACCTAAAACATTAAAAAATACAATAGTACGTGATTAAATTATGTGAGTTATTAATCAAAGGAACGTTTTCGTGAGTAAATAATAGGATAGGATATGATATAATGTAATAGTAATAAGGGAGGCTAATGTGCTAACAGAACAATACGAGCTAAACTTCCTGATCTGAGAAACACTTTAAACACACGCACACTGGATGTATTTAAACGAGCTGCTTCGGAACATTAAATTAACACAAAACAAGAGCTGTTCTTTATAGACTCACTTCATGTGATATTGATATAAAATCACCAGATAATTATTGATGTTAACTGAAGCTAGCATGCTAGCACGGAGCTGCGCTAACGCTCACATATGACGTCAAAACGCCTCAGAGAAATCAAACAGAACTTACCCGCGATAATAAACACCACAGACACACACAATGAAACATAACTGTGAGTGGAAATCGGGAGCCTTATTTCCATACTTTAGATTTCATAGATATCGCCCGAGTAAACAGAGCCTCAGTGTTTGTTTACAGCATCAGACCGACGGAGTTTCCCGCTGATCTCAGATCAGACTCAGTGACGTCAGCGAACACACTCTACTGGTCTCAGATCAGCACTAGTGTACCGAACACACTCTATTGGTCTCAGATCAGCAATAGTGTACCGAACTGAACACACTCTACTGGTCTCAGATCAGCACTAGTGTACCGAACACACTCCACTGGTCTCAGATCAGCTCTGATGTTCCGAATGTAATGAACTACTGATCTCAGATCGGATATTGGGTAAACAGTATTTTAAATAATAAAGGTTATAATAAAGATTTGAATACATTTGCTTTGCATTCTGACAGTTGTCGCGAGAATTGTAATAAAAAATAAACCTTTCACACTAACGTCTGTGTTTGACGATGAGACAATGAAAGTGAGATTCTGATTGTCATCTTAGTTTTAATAATACTAACATATTTTATTGATAATATATTATTATTATACATAATTGTATCACAGCTCTTTCGGAATAACACAATATTCCCCTTAATAGTTATCTTCTTAGCAAACTGTATATCCACAAATGTAAATTCACCAACAAGAAACCAAGATTTTTTTTATTTTTATTTTTAAAGAATTTAAAAAGTTTTACAGTAATAAGAAACCAAGTAGAAAGACTTCAATTTACAAAACTGAGAACATGGGATTTACCTTTCATTTGTATACTCTTGTTCATGTCTATAAATTAATTTTATACCTTTTTCCTATTTCTTTTTTTCTCTCGTTAGCAGAAAAAAATCCTTGATGGAAGTTATAGCAGTTTTTGTGTATTATGTTGAAAATGTGTGTATTGTTGTTAAATTTTGTATATTATACACACAAGTATTTTTATTTTATTTTTTTATTAATAAAAACTGTCCCCTCATGCATAAAATAACTGAAAACAAAATAAAAGTCTCTTGCCGTTCTACTTCCGGTGTATGTTGGGCTAGTAGCGGAGCATCGATCGTTACACAGCGGGTTTGACTCGCATTGTTATTAATCTCAATAATCCTCTATTATGGCGACTTTCTTCGGCGAGGTGTTGTCGGTGTACTCGAGAGCTGTCGAGGAGGATGAGTATGATGATATGACGAGGGAAAACGAGGAAGATGAACAGATCCGACGGGAAATAGAGGAGAAGAGGTTAAACCATGCATTATATATTTATTCATAATGCAATAAACTGTGTCCGTCCGTAACATTTGATTTAAAGCCTTATTTCATCGGCTTTATGAGACTAAATGAAAACACTATCCTTTCGGTTTCACTTCAGCCGCGTGTGTTTCTGTCAAGATGCTGTGAAATAAACTTGAGTTATTTATATATATTTTCTTTTATATTATTTTATGTACATATTCCCAGCTTTGGCATTATTGTATTACTTAAAGTCATGGCAAAAAAACAATTTTTGAGTTTGAATATTAATATGGATCATCACTGTATTGATCACGTCACAGATCATCAATCAATCAATACACACTCACACAGTTTCAAAGCAGCATGTTAATGTTTACAATATCTTAATGTGGCCATATGATTGATTATATCTTAATTATGACGCAAAATCAAAATTGACATGCAAGTCATAATGACATTAAAAAGTTTAAATTGAGAAGTTGAAATTATATGACTGTCATAATTACAACTTTTTATGTCACGATTTCCTCTTAGTATGTACATTTCTAGTGTCATAATTACAAGATAAAAAGCTGAAAGTATGAATCTCTATGTCATAACTACAACTTTTAATGTCACAATCTCAACATTTTGTCTTGATTTCATCTTAGTATTCCAGTTTCTACTTTTAATTTCATAATTATGATTTACAAAAAGTTGTTTTTTATTCTTATGTGTAATACATAATTACTGGCTTTTATTTCCTGTAGTTAAAACAGTAGAGCACGCTGGCGCTTGCAACGCCAAGGTCATGTCATAGGTTTGATTCCCAGGGAAAGCAAGAAATTATAAGAATGTAAATGTGTAACCTTGAAATGCAATGTAAGACGTTTTGGATAAAAGCGTCTGCCAAATGCAAAAATGTAAATGTACTACTTTTTTCTCATAATTATGATTTTGCAGTAGCACCTCATTGCAGTACACGAGATCCAGGGGGCGGAGTTGGATCCAGATCTAAGGGGTGGAGATGGGTAGGATTAGGGGTGGGGTTAGGGATCAGGGGTGGAGATGGGTAGGATTAGGGGTGGGGTTAGGGATCAGGGGGCGGAGTGGGTAGGATTAGGGGTGGGGTTAGGGATCAGGGGGCGGAGATGGGTAGGGTTAGGGGTGGGGTTAGGGATCACGGGGCGGAGATGGGTAGGATTAGGGGTGGGGTTAGGGATCAGGGGGCGGAGATGGGTAGGATTAGGGGTGGGGTTAGGGATCAGGGGTGGGGTTAGGGATCAGGGGTGGGGTTAGGGATCAGGGGGCGGAGATGGGTAGGTTTAGGTATATGTAAGGTGGGAAATCCCCCTGGATTTCGTGTTCTGCAGTGAGGACCATCTCTGATTTTGTGGCGGGAATGGGCTTCATGTGAGCTGCGGTTGATAATGAAAGTAATTGATTGTGTGTGTGTGTGTGTGTGTGTGTGTGTGTCTCAGGCGTGTCGATGTGCACTGGCTCTCACACACAGACAGCGGGTCCCTGTCGTGTTCGGATCTGATCATCGCTGTGGGTCCAAACGCCACTGGTGAGAAACATCACGCTTCGCTCTAGAGATCCTGCAGAACCTGAGCTTGAGCTTCAGTTCCCTTGTTCTCCTCTTCCCATGTTCTCCTGCTCCTCTGTTCTCCTGTTCCTCTGTTCTCCTGTTCCCCTGTTCTCCTTTTCCCATGTTCTCCTGCTCCTCTGTTCTCCTGTTCCTCTGTTCTCCTGTTCCTCTGTTCTCCTTTTCCCCTGTTCTCCTGTTCCCATGTTCCCCTGTTCCCATGTTCTCCTCTTCCCATGTTCCTCTGTTCTCCTCTTCCCATGTTCTCCTGCTCCTCTGTTCTCCTGTTCCCCTGTTCTCCTGTTCCTCTGTTCTTCTCTTCCCATGTTCTCCTGCTCCCATGTTCTCCTTCTCCTCTGTTCTCCTGTTCCTCTGTTCTCCTGTTCCCATGTTCCCATGTTCTCCTCTTCCCATGTTCCCCTGTTCCTCTGTTCCCCTGTTCCCATGTTCCCCTGTTCCCATGTTCTCCTCTTCCCATGTTCCCCTGTTCCTCTGTTCTCCTCTTCCCATGTTCTCCTGCTCCTCTGTTCTCCTGTTCCCCTGTTCTCCTGTTCCTCTGTTCTTCTCTTCCCATGTTCTCCTGCTCCCATGTTCTCCTGCTCCCATGTTCTCCTCTTCCCATGTTCCTCTGTTCTCCTCTTCCCATGTTCTCCTGCTCCTCTGTTCTCCTGTTCCCCTGTTCTCCTGTTCCTCTGTTCTCCTTTTCCCCTGTTCTCCTGTTCCCATGTTCCCATGTTCCTATGTTCCCCTGTTCTCCTCTTCCCATGTTCCACTGTTCCTCTGTTCCCCTGTTCCCATGTTCTCCTGTTCCCATGTTCCCCTGTTCTCCTGTTCCTCTGTTCTCCTTTTCTCCTGTTCTCCTGTTCCCATGTTCTCCTGTTCCCATGTTCTCCTGTTCCTCTGTTCTCCTTTTCCCATCTTCCCCTGTTCTCCTGTTCCTCTGTTCTCCTTTCCCCCTGTTCTCCTGTTCCCATGTTCCTATGTTCCCCTGTTCCTCTGTTCTCCTCTTCCCCTGTTCTCCTCTTCCCATGTTCCCCTGTTCCTCTGTTCTCCTTTTCCCCTGTTCCCATGTTCCCCTGTTCTCCTGTTCCTCTGTTCTCCTTTTCCCATGTTTCCATGTTCTCCTGTTCCTCTGTTCTCCTCTTCCCCTGTTCTCCTCTTCCCATGTTCCCCTGTTCCTCTGTTCTCCTTTTCCCCTGTTCTCCTGTTCCCATGTGTCCCTGTTCTCCTGTTCCTCTGTTCTCCTGTTCCTCTGTTCTCCTGTTCCTCTGTTCTCCTGTTCCTCTGTTCTCCTCTTCCCTTGTTCTCCTGTTCCCATGTTCTCCTGTTCCCCTGTTCTCCTTTTCCCATGTTCCCCTGTTCCCATGTTCTCCTGTTCCTCTGTTCTCCTTTTCCCCTGTTCTCCTGTTCCCATGTTCCTATGTTCCCCTGTTCTCCTCTTCCCATGTTCCCCTGTTCCTCTGTTCTCCTTTTCTCCTGTTCCCCTGTTCTCCTTTTCCCATGTTCCCCTGTTCCCATGTTCTCCTGTTCCTCTGTTCTCCTTTTCCCCTGTTCTCCTGTTCCCATGTTCCTATGTTCCCATGTTCTCCTGTTCCCATGTTCCCCTGTTCCTATGTTCTCCTTTTCCCCTGTTCCCCTGTTCCTATGTTCCCATGTTCCTATGTTCCCCTGTTCTCCTTTTCCCATGTTCTCCTGTTCTCCTTTTCCCATGTTCTCCTGTTCCCATGTTCCCCTGTTCTCCTGTTCCCATGTTCCCCTGTTCCCATGTTCTCCTGTTCCTCTGTTCTCCTCTTCCCATGTTCCCCTGTTCTCCTCTTCCCATGTTCCCCTGTTCCTCTGTTCTCCTTTTCCCCTGTTCTCCTGTTCCCATGTTCTCCTTTTCCCATGTTCTCCTGTTCCTCTGTTCTCCTTTTCCCCTGTTCCCATGTTCCTATGTTCCCCTGTTCCTATGTTCCCATGTTCCTATGTTCCCCTGTTCTCCTCTTCCCATGTTCCCATGTTCCTATGTTCCCCTGTTCCTATGTTCCCCTGTTCTCCTGTTCCCCTGTTCTCCTTTTCCCCTGTTCTCCTGTTCCCATGTTCCCCTGTTCCCATGTTCTCCTGTTCCTCTGTTCTCCTCTTCCCATGTTCCCCTGTTCTCCTCTTCCCATGTTCCCCTGTTCCTCTGTTCTCCTTTTCCCCTGTTCTCCTGTTCCCATGTTCTCCTTTTCCCATGTTCTCCTGTTCCTCTGTTCTCCTTTTCCCCTGTTCCTATGTTCCTATGTTCCCCTGTTCCCATGTTCCCCTGTTACCATGTTCCTATGTTCCCCTGTTCTCCTCTTCCCATGTTCCCATGTTCCCCTGTTCCTATGTTCCCCTGTTCTCCTGTTCCCCTGTTCTCCTTTTCCCATGTTCTCCTGTTCCCATGTTCCCCTGTTCTCCTGTTCCTATGTTCCCCTGTTCCCATGTTCCCCTGTTCCCATATTCTCATCTTCCCATGTTCCCCTGTTCTCCTGTTCCCATGATCTCCTCTTCCCTTGTTCTCCTGTTCTCCTGTTCCTCTGTTCTCCTCTTTCCCATGTTCTCCTGTTCCCATGTTCTCCTGTTCCCGTTCCTCTGTTCTCCTCTTCCCTTGTTCTCCTGTTCTCCTGTGCCCATGTTCCCCTGTTCCTCTGTTCTCCTTTTCCCCTGTTCTCCTGTTCCCATGTTCCTATGTTCCCGTGTTCTCCTCTTCACATGTTCCCCTGTTCTCCTGTTCCTATGTTCCCCTGCTCCCCTGTTCTCCTGTTCTCCTTTTCCCATGTTCTCCTGTTCCCATGTTTCCCTGTCCTCCTCTTCCCCTGTTCTCCTGTTCCTCTGTTCTCCTGTTCCCATGTTCTCCTGTTCCCATGTTCTCCTGTTCTCCTCTTCCCATGTTCCCCTGTTCTCCTGTTTTCCTCTTCCCATGTTCCCCGGTTCTCCTGTTCCTCTGTTCTCCTGTTCTCCTCTTCCAATGTTCCTCTGTTCCCATGTTCTCCTGTTCGTCTCTTCCCATGTTCCTCTGTTCTCCTGTTCCCATGTTCTCCTGTTCCCATGTTCTCCTGTTCCCATGTTCCCCTGTTCCCATGTTCTCCTCTTCCCATTTTCCTCTGTTCTCCTGTTCTCCTGTTCCCATGTTCTCCTGATCCCATGTTCCCCTGTTCTCCTGTTCTCCTCTTCCCATGTTCCCATGTTCCCCTGTTCTCCTCTTCCCATGTTCTCCTGTTCCTCTGTTCTCCTGTTCCTCTTTTCTCCTCTTCCCATGTTCTCCTGTTCCTCTGTTCTCCTGTTCTCCTCTTCCCATGTTCCTCTGTTCCTCTTTTCTCCTGTTCCCTTGTTCCCCTGTTCTCCTGTTCTCCTCTTCCCATGTTCTCCTGTTCCTCTGTTCTCTTGTTCCTCTGTTCTCCTGTTCTCCTCTTCCCATGTTCTCCTGTTCCTCTGTTCTCCTGTTCCTCTGTTCTCCTGTTCTCCTCTTCCCATGTTCTCCTGTTCCTCTGTTCTCCTGTTCCTCTGTTCCCCTGTTCTCCTCTTCCCATGTTCTCTTGTTCCTCTGTTCTCCTCTTCCCATGTTCCCATGTCCCCCTGTTCTCCTCTTCCCATGTTCCCCTGTTCTCCTCTTCCCATGTTCTCCTGTTCTCCTCTTCCCATGTTCCCCTGTTCTCCTGTTCTCCTCTTCCCATGTTCCCCTGTTCCCATGTTCCCCTGTTCTCCTCTTCCCATGTTCCCCTGTTCTCCTGTTCTCCTCTTCCCATGTCCCCCTGTTCCCATGTTCCCCTGTTCTCCTCTTCCCATGTTCCCCTGTTCTCCTGTTCTCCTCTTCCCATGTTCCCCTGTTCCCATGTTCCCCTGTTCTCCTGTTCTCCTCTTCCCATGTTCCCCTGTTCCCATGTTCCCCTGTTCTCCTGTTCCCCTGTTCTCCTGTTTTCCTTTTCCCATGTTCCCCTGTTCTCCTGTTCCCATGTTCTCCTCTTCCCATGTTCTCCTCTTCCCATGTTCCCTTGTTCCCATGTCCCCCTGTTCTCCTGTTCCTCTGTTCCCCTGTTCTCCTCTTCCCCTGTTCTCCTGTTCTCCTGTTCCCATGTTCCCCTGTTCTCCTGTTCTCCTCTTCCCATGTTTCCCTGTTCTCCTGTTCTCCTCTTCCCATGTTCCCCTGTTCTCCTCTTCCCATGTTCCCCTGTTC
>JARWKJ010000024.1:31403844-31446344 GCA_029959095.1 Rhinichthys osculus
AAATCCCGACAAAGCAACTTTTTTACTCGGACAAGTGAATTGTCAAAAGGACAAGCACATGAAAAGGCTTAATGTCGAGCCCTGTAATGTATTTCTGCAGCGCTGTTGAGACTCACGCTGCCTGTCTCTGTGAGAGATATTAAAGTGAGAAATCAAAACTAATGTGCATAACAGCACATAAAAAAACTCAAAGAAGAAACATACTGAGGTAAAAAAAAAATGTTGAGTTTTTCTATTTATAACATATGATATAGTTTTTTTGGTTTTTTTTTATCATAAGATATAGTTAAGTAACATGACAGGAGCTATTTTGCTGAATATTCTCACGATTGCAAATGTTACATTGATTTTAGTTCAATAAACAAGTAGTTAATATTAAATTACTTCAATTGCTTAGGTTAAACATTAAATATTACATATACGTATGTAAAATAATGTGTATTTCCATCACAGGTTTGGTCTTAAATTTCATTTAAAGTGGCATTAAAAAGGTCTTAAAAAGTCTTAAATTTAACTTTTTTATATCTTGTAGACACCCTGGTGTGTGTGATCATGATGTGCAGTGTGTGTGTGTGTGTGTGTGTGTGTGTGTGTGTGATCATGATGTGCAGTGTGTGTGTGTGTGTGTGTGTGTGTGTGATCATGATGTGCAGTGTGTGTGTGTGATCATGATGTGCAGTGTCTGTGTGTGTGTGTGTGTGTGTGTGTGATCATGATGTGTAGTGTGTGTGTGTGATCATGATGTGCAGTGTGTGTGTGTGATCATGATGTTGTGTGTGTGTGTGTGTGTGTGTGTGTGTGTGTACAGTGCTAACCCACTGTGAGGTGCAGCGGATCCCGGCCGTTCTCTATCAGCTCTACAGTGACGTCCCTCAGCCAGACTCCCTCAGCATGCAGGCGTACCGAGAGACAGTGAGCGCAGTGCTGAAGGTGAGTGTGTGTGAATGTGTGTGTGTGTGTGTGTGTGTGTGGTGCTGAAGGTGTGTGTGACAACTCTCTACACTGACTCTCTCTCTCTTCATTCCAGCTGGGTCAGAGTCCCGGAGCTGAAGTACTGCAGAAGATCACAGGAGTGTGTGCGGTTCAGAGTAACCTCTACACATGAGCACACACACACACACACACACACACACACACACACACACACACACACACACACACACTCGAGCTCTGGAAGAAACACTGGCCTTCATTTCTACTGTAACATTAAAGATGGGAGTTTGTCTAATGCTGTGTGAGTGTGTGTTTCTGAGCTTGAACAGCTGGTGGCGCCAGAACCATCAGAACCCGAAACTGCGTCATTCACTTCTGCTGAGACTGACACACACACACACACACACACACACACTGGGAATATTTTATTATAATTTTGAAAAACTGTTTTGTAGTTTAGCAAATATTATATTAGAACAAAAGCAGTAAAACATCAACAAAAGCCTTTAAATATTCACACAGTTCCTTCATTAAGATTCATTAGCTGAGACACGCTAGTGTTGCAGTGAGTTCAGTCGTTTCACCATCTCCAGTGTGTGTGTGTGTGTGTGTGTGTGTGTGTGTGTGTGTGTGTGTGTGACAGGACTCAGCGAGATGTTTCACAGTGACGGTGCGAGTGTGAAGACGGTGAGAAGCTCACAGTGTCCGTGTCAAAGATCTCGGGTCTTCCCACGTCCTGTGATGCTGCTAATGAACACACACACACACACTCACTCACTCACTTACACACACACACTCACTCACTTACACACACACACACACACACACTCACTCACTTACACACACACACACACACACTTCTGCGAACGCAGGCCTGCGCGTGTCAGCATGTTCAGAACCGAAAGAGGAATTCCAGAGTTCCTCAACATTGATAATATGACCCCACCCTAAACACACACTGATTAATGTGTGTGTTCAAACAGTAACTTAGCTAAGACTTGGAGTGTGTGTGTGTGTGTGTGTGTGTTATGGTGGAATTCCCTTTGCTGATGCATCTGATACACACGCACTGACTCTCAGACACACTGACTCTCTTTCTCTCTCTCACACACACACACACACACACACACACACACACACACACACACACACACACACACACACACACACACACTCTGACTCTCACTCACTCACACACACATTAGATGAAGCCTGATCGTCAGTGTTTACCATCTCTGCAGGAAGTGTGTGTTTCAAGTGTGTGTTTCTCTACAGGAAGTGTGTGTTCAGAAGCCCATGTTTGCTGATTTCATGGAGCACCTGCTGTCTGTCATAAAAGCTCATAAACGCAGGTGTGTGTGTGTGTGTGTGTGTGTGTGTGTTTACTGATCACTGACTAGTGCTGCATTCACAGACGCACAGGTTATCTCTTATAGATAATCATAAACCCATATCAGCGTGACGACTTCATATCTGTGTGTGTGTGAGATATTAACATGCGTCAGTCTGCCGAACTCCCATGATCCTCTGCTGCCGTTTCAACACGCCCGACGCAATAAACCCGCCGGCAAACTCGTGTCTCAGATTGCGCAAATGTTCTCCAAGCAGCACTGTTGGGGTTTTCATGGTTTTCGCAGTGTGTGTGTGTGTGTGTGTGTGTGTATGAGGAAGTTCACATCAGGAGCTCAAGGCCGTCCTGTGATTGTGTGAATATTACAAGAACTAACAACATTCCGGTCTTACCAACACAGTCCTTTCATAAACCCCATCAGAACTCAGAGACCGATCAAACACGCCTGTACATCGTGTGTGTGTGTGTGTGTGTGTGTGTGTGTGTGTGTGTGTCTCCGCCTCCAGCCCAACACTGACTGTAAGTGATGCTCCAGTATTTCTCAAGAAACAGCCTGTCAATCATTTGCTCTGTTTGTGTCTTGCGCTCGTTCAGCAGGTCTGACCAGGTTTGTGTGTGTGAGTGTGTGTGTTTAGTGTAGGTGGATTCGGATACCTGTGAGAGGATTGGTCACACACACACACACACACACACACACACACACACACACACACTTCACTGCTCTGAGAGTCTGATCTCGAACAGCATGAGCTCGCAACGCCAGGCCGCGGGTTTGATCCAGAGCAACTCAATGCAGTCCACGGGATCAACACACGTTTAACAAAACAGCGCTGTCAAATTGATTAATCGCATCTAACATAAAAGTTTGTAAACATATAATATGTGTGTATTTATACACTTTATAAACTTTTATGATAGATGTGATTAATCAATTTGACAGCACTTTAAAAAAACAGTTAAAAAAATATTTTATTTCAGCTCGTTGCAAGTGCAACATTTCTCTGTAAGTTTATCTTGATGTACTAAAATTGAAATAAAAAAATAGTAAAAGCTATATGGACATTTAAAAATAATAATAAAAATGCACAACAAAATTCCTAAAACTTGAACTAAAATTAAAATACTATATAATAGTAATTTTATATATGTATGTGTGTTATTGATATATTGTATATTTATTTTTCTTGTCATTACTTTGATTGTGTAATAAGGCGTTTGAAATTTTAAACACAATTATGCATCATGGCCAAGAGTTTTACACAGAGTCGCTGTTTATGAAAATGTAAAACTCTTTATATTTTCCAGCTGAAGCTTCATCACTGATGTCTCATTTCTCTGTGATAATGATCTTCTGTGTTTTACTGCTCAGTGTAATAAAGAATAAAGAAATATAGATTATAGTCTCGCTGGGACCCGCGTCAGTGTGTTAATGCAGGTCGGTTTCCATGGCAGCGTGACGTCATGACTTTATTACAGTGAAAAGTGTGTGTGTGTTTATGTGATTTATGAGGACAGAAATGTGTGTAATAATGACACTGATTACACCGTGAATGTGATTTATGAGGACATGCACTTTAAAAACACGTTGTTATTTATTAAAAATGCACAAACGTTGTCTGTGATGGGTAGGTTAAGGGTGTGTGTGTGTGTGTGTGTGTGTGTGTGTGTGTGTGTGTGTGTGTGTGTGTGTGTGTTCTGGGCTTCTCCTAACAATGCTCATATATAAACACAACCTCAGTGGTCTTGAAGGAACTCGTTGATGTCTCAGAATCACTCATGAGTCACTGATGAACAGTTGAGTACAGTAGACAGCTGTCTGACTTTACAGTTGTTTATTAATTTATCATCATAACCGCAGTAACTCACTCATTTACTGCCTCACATTCCCAAGGGCTTTAACCCCGGGTTATCGTCCTTCTAAACCACGCGTTTTAACCCTGGGCGGAAGAAACGTTTCACACTTGTAATTTAAAAGCTCGGTTAGCACTAGGACTGGGCTTAAAATAGTGAATTCTCGATTTCAATCGATTCTCATCATTGATCAAACGATGTCGTTTTTGGCGCTCTTTTTGTCCATCAATCAGTTCAACCGTCACATTTAACGTCACCCGATTAACTCGATAGTCAGCTAGAAAAGTAACCTTAAATGAGAGCAGGGGTTTGATAAATATGTATATATTTCAAATTCATTATATTTACTGTTTTTCAATATTAAATATAGATTAAAACACATTAAAACGGTCGCGTCGGCGTTTGAGGGGAAAAAAAGAAATGGTGATGGAAAACGCGTCAATTAGAGTGAAGAAGAGTTTTATTCTTACTTTTATAGTCCAAAAAGTCCATTCAGGAAAGACTTGATTGTATAAAAACTTGACACTATAGCCGATAATATGAGGATGGCAATGCTAGACCCTTTACGTGCTGTTCGTCATGAATGAGCAGGGTTTAAGAATGTAGAGTCAAACATCAGAATAGGCCATTTTGAGGAGAAAATGTCCTCATAAATCGCGTTCACCACGTTGTAATACCAGTGTCATTATACACATTTCTGTCCTCATAAATCACATAAACAAACACACACACACACTAACCCTACCCCTAAACCTACTCATCACACATACACACACACACACACACACACACTAACCCTACCCCTAAACCCATCACACACACGCGCACACACACACACACTCAATCTCTCTCTCTCTCTCTCACGTAGGCTACACACACGCACATACACACACACTCACTCTCTCTCTCTCTCTAACACACACAGCATCAGGAAAGTGTGTGTGTGTGTGTGTGAAGGTTGTATGAAGAGGGCAGCTGTGCATTGAGAGCATCAGTTGAGTGTTGACTCAGCTGTGTGTGTGTGTGTGTGTGTGTGTGTGTGTTTAATGTCTGAGAGCTGCGGGTTAAACACGCTCAACATGACTTCAGTCAGGACCACTTCACCAAGTATAAAACTTTATTACAATTACAGCATATAGGTAGTGTTGGCGGTATGGTTCTGTCCTGGACTAAACTCACCCGGGGTACAGAACAGAACCAGAATATGCATAATTACAATTCTCAATTACATGAGTTGTTAAAATAAATACAAGTGATAGAAAAAGCTTGCAATGACTTGAACTGTACGGGAAAAACAAAATAGTCTGAATGATTAAAGGTTGGGTTGGGTGGAGTTGGGGATGGAGGAGGGAGTTTGAATGCTGAAGGAATGGGAGTTTATATGTGCCGCTGTGGTAGATGTCGACACTGGACTGGGACACGTCCGGGACTGCTGGCTATCAGCTGATGCGAGCTTGGCTGACGTGTCCCGCCTGAACTAGACTGAACCAGAGACTTACAAATGAGGAGAGCAATATAAGCAATCAAATCAACAATAGGGCAACAATATGCAAGTGCTGTGACCTTCTTCTTCTTTAGTGCCGCCTAACGGCGTATGCGACTTCACGATGATATTGGTCTCGGTCTAGCACGGCGTGTAGAGTTTGTGCTGTTGTTAATTGTAGCCATGTTTTGATGTTACTGAGCCATGTTGTGTTTTGGCCATCCTGGTCTTTTTTCCCCTTCGATTTTTCCTTGCAGGATTTGCTTTAATAGCTGGTATTTGTGGTCGTTTCGGGCAATGTGGCCTAAGTAGTGACCCTTCCTGCTATGATGGTCTTCAGCAGTGCCTGTCAGTGCCCATCCTGCAGAACTTGTGTATTGGTGGTTTTGGCTGTCCATGGGATTTTTCTTCGATACAGCCACATTTCGAAAGGTTTGAGCCTTTTTGTTGATACCAATACCAACTTTAATACCAATGTTTTTGTCTGATAGTGTTGTCTGCTCCGAGTAGATGTTGAAAAGAATCGGTGACAGTGGGCAGCCTTGTCGTACACCTTTTTGTATTGGTGTTGGGTCTGTCAGTTTGTTGTCACCAGTTGTGCTGTGACCAGTCCCAGTTATTCCAGCACAGTACATGGAGCATGTTTTTTTTTTTTTTTTTTAGCTATAGAATAGTAAGTGTTAGTATTAATGGGTTGAGTATTGGTAGGTCATTCCTTCAGCAGGGAACAGTCCAGGTGAAGGTCCATGAACGTGATTCTGTGTCTCTTTGAGATGATGGCACCACAGTAACACATAGGATTGATACGATAAATCATGTTTCTGAATGACAGATCCTAGATGGAGAAGAGAAGCGGTCCTAGCACTGAGCCCTGAGGCACTCCAGTAGCTAGATGTTGGCTCACCTCTCCACGACACCCTGAGGGACCTACTGGAGGGAAGACCTGACAGAAACCTTCTGTGTGTCACTGTAACTCAGGGGTCTGGGGTCCACTAGGGGCCTCAAGATGACTTTAAACTATTGACAACCAGATTTAAAATAAGCTAAAACAGCTAAAAATCAAGATTCAACCCCTCAACAGCAAAACACCATGGAAGCTTGTTTGAGCTAATGTAAGATAAAAAATAAAAAATACTCTATTTCTTGCAATTTTGTGTTTATATCTCTCAATTCTAAATTAATGTCTAAACTCACAGAAACAATTTCTGAATTATTGAGCGTTGCAAAGACGGCAATACCTTTTTTTATTCTATGGCGTAAAGAAGCTTTCATAACAATAAGCATAAATGAGGAAGTCTAATTTAAAATTGTGATTTCTACATCTGGAAAAGTCATGTAAATGAACAAAATACAACAGATTGGGCTGTTTAAGGGGATCTATTCTGCCCTCTTACAAAGTCTTGATGTTTCAGGCTCTACTAGAACAGGTTTATATGCTTGAATGTTGATTATTCTCCTCATATTCTCCATTGTTGCGGCTCCTCTCTTCCCAGTCTGTCAGTAACGCTCTGTTTACTTCCTGTCTCTATGAAGCCCCTCCTCCTGAAAAGCACACTGTGCTCTGATTGGTCGGCTGGAGCAGTGTGTTGTGATTGGTCGAGCGCTTCAAGTGTGTTTGGGAAATGTCCCGCCCCTTTCCATAACCGCCAGTTTAACACACTACTAACTAACTCAACCAGGCCCCGCCCCTTTATTCTGCGCATTAATTATTATAATGAGGAATATTGTGACGTGTTCGTTCCCGGGAGAAACTCAAGACTACAATGGAGGCGTTTCAGGAGTTCAGAAACACTGACACTGATATAGAGGAGAACTGGAGCTTCTTCATCCTCAAACAGCAACATCACACACTAAAGGCAGATGAACGTGGACAAAGACAGAATACTTTGGTTCTCATTAAAACTTTCTGAAACTCACAGAAACTATATAAGTCTATAGACTAAAATAAATTTTGTTTGTTTTGCAGATGTACCAGAGGAAACATATTAATAATAATATACTACAGTATGTACTTGTTAAATGTTATTGAGGCTTGGAGTCAAAAATGTTGAGTTCAGAGAGAAAACGCTCCACACGTCACATGAGTTAACGAGAATTTATTTGTCGACTTCCACAGAGATATTAAACTGTTCAGTGTGTTGATGACATAAAGATGCACGTCTGGACAGATTCTCATGAGTCAAATGCCTCTCAAACATTCCCACACACACACACACACACACACACTGAACATGTTTCCACCAGTGTAAGTCACTCGGTTTGGAGGACGTTCGGCACAAACATCACAAGTTTGGCTGATAAAGGTTTGATAATAAAGACTGAGTGATTCAGAAGATCCTGCAGTCGCTCCCTAGAAACACATTAACTGATCAATAAATCTCTCGCTCGTAGATCATCTGTGAAATAAACCTATAAACCAGTCTGAACACAGTTCGGAGCAACTGTACTTTAGAAAAACAATCAAATACACACATATAAACACATTTACAGATGTAGTGATGGATAATCACGTGAGATCTGTATAAATTATGAGAATAATAATAGTCCGGGGAACATTCTCTCAGAGATATGAACAAAAGTTCTTCCAGTTATGATAATAGAACGTTCGTTTAGAGTTATCATGTCTTTAAATGGAATGTTCCCGTAATGCTCACATAGCAACAACAAAAAAAAACATTTTTAAAACATTTAAAAAAAATAGACATTTTGAATATTCAGAAATAACGTTTTCATAACTTAATGGGAACGTTAGCAAAACGTTCTTACAATTTTTTTCAACTGCTTACACACATTTTCAAAACTTTCTCTTTTTTTTCAACACTTTACACACAAATCCAAGAATCACACAGAAAATGCACAACGCCTCGCGTCTCCTGCTAAATGAAGCACTGCATTCAGAATATCACACACATCTCAAAAGCACACATTTGTCTTACGTTGCAAACACCTTTGCCATTAATATTATATTTTTGGATATATCATATACACACAGTTATTAAAAACCTAAAGCTCTTCCTCCATCTCCCCTTCCTCTGCATCCATTGTTCAAAAACGAAAACTCGACCTTTGGCCTTTTATAGGCCTATTCTAAAGCCATGATCGGTGTGTGTTCAGTAAAAAGTGTTTGCACATGTGAGGAGTGTGTGTGTGTGTGAGAGGCTCTGATGAATTACTGTGGTGTTTTGATAGGTTGTGTTTGAAAAAGGAAATCAAGAGTCTTCCTGTTAGATTTGTGTGTGTTACAGAGAGAATTGTGTGTTTTATGAAATTGAAAACTGAGTCGAAGGCTGAGAATGAGTGTGTGGTTTTGCAGATCTGGCGTTTGAGTGTCAGGTTTCGGAAAGTGTGATTTTGTGTGTAAGCAGCCTGTGGAATATGTCAGCGGTGTGTACAGTAACAGATATAGGACACACACGTACAGCAGAGATGTATTTTACACACAGTCGTTCTGCTGCTGAAAGTGGTCGTGAGAACGAGACATTCATCGGCGTCCGAACACAAGCAGATTACAGCAGCTTTCTCAGAGTTTAGCGCACTGAGACGACTCTTAGCTTTGGTAAACACGTCAACATTCATACGTCTCTTTACCCTGAGCGAAACAAACCCCAGTCCATACAGTCGCATAAATAAACATCAGATCGTCTCATGTACAAGCGATCGCTCACGAAACACAGGCCAGCAGAAGCAGATCCAGGACAGGGTGATATCTGATACAAGTCAAAGTTCATAGTTAAAGTTCAGAATGATTGTTAATAATGCTCTCTCCGTTTGAAGGCCACCTGATGTGATTTCAAACCTGAAAATCCAGTTTGTCTCTGGAGCGTCTGGGATAAAGCGTCCCCGGCGTGAGGAACATCAGAAAAGCTGTGCTTCGGCTCCTCCTCGAGTCTACATGACACAGGCCTGGCTCTGAGAAGCAGGAGCCGCAGAGAAACGAGACCTTCTCGAGGTCCGCACGACCCGGCTCAGTCCTCGGTGTCCGCTCGCACTCCCAGCATGCTGTGCAGCTCCTCCACCGTGTATCCCAGCAGGCTGTGCAGGTCGCAGACGAAGCGGTAGACGTAGCGCTTCCCAGAGGTCTTGTGGATGATGTTCTTGTCGTAGTAGTAGCGCAGGCCTCGACTCAGCTTCTCGTAGTTCATCTTCGGCTTGTTCTTCCTCTTCCCCCAGCGCCGGGCCACCTGACGAACACACACACACACACACGTCTCACACTGGGCCAAACATCTTTCATAAAAACAATTATTGAGTTTTTTTTTTTAAATAAAGAAACATCATTTTATCTAAATAAATAAATTAGAAATTAATGCATTCGATTAAAACAAAGAAATTCAATAATAATCCAATAAGTCTGATGAAGGTCATGAGACCGAAACGTTGCTAATAACATTTTGCTACTCGTCTGCGAGTATTGACAGTGTGTGTGATTCCCTTGTTTGTGTGTGTTTGCGAGCGGCACCTCGTCGGGGTCGGTGAGCTTGAACTCCCAGCCGTCGCCGGTCCAGCTGATGATGTTCTGACAGCTCGTGTCCGTCAGGAGCTCTAGGAGGAACTGCCACAGCTGGATGGGGCCACTGCCTGTCCAACACACACACACACACACACACACGTTAAACTCACAGGTCGTGAGAATGCTGACTTTAAGCCACAGACACAACGCTTGCACCTTGGAACCCGTTTCTGGAGCTCAAACACTGTTAATGTGCAGATGAGCGGTGTCGTGTCAGCGGACCCTAACGTTAATCACTAATGATCTTTACAACAGAAGTGAATCAATCAAAACTAACTTTATCTGGACAATAACTTTATTCTAGAGCTGCTGTAAAGCCTAAACTCTCTCTGTTACTGTAATCTCCTGTTATCACTGTAAAGCTGCTGTGGAACATCTGTGCTGGTAAAGCGCTGGATAGATGAAGGAGACTCGACTATTCATGATGTTTTTTCACTCTTAAATGTGTCTTTAGGATGCAAAAACCATTGTGGTTTGAAAAAACTAAGGGTTTTATACAGTAAAAGATGCAAAGCTGTTTAGGGTTGCAAAACTTCAACATTCAAATGTATTTGAAAATATTTTTCAGTCAGAAATAATACAGAATTCCACTATTTGACCATTTAAATTCTGTAATAAATATAAAATAATCAATGCATATTTTAAATATAATGTAGTCAATTTAATACCAATTAATTTAATATATATATATATACACCTATACCCCCTGTGGCTCGGTCGACCAGCTCAAGGCTTCTTACTGGGTATTTATGTCTAGTTTCCAGTCCAAAGATTCTTAAATCAAGATGCATTTACTATACGAGTGAAATGCCATGAGATATTAAGTCTTGTTTTTTGGAGAAAAAACAACAAAATTAAGTGATTTGTTGCTTAAAACAAGAAAAGAAATATTATTTTGTTATTATTTTTGCTTGTTTTAAGCAACAACTCACTTAATTTTTGTTTATTTCCCCAAAAAACAAGACTTAATATCTCATGGCATTTCACTCGTATAGTAAACGCATCTTGATTCAAGAATCTTTAGACATTTGGACTGGAAACTAGACATAAATACTTAATAAGAAAAGCACTTTTGCAGTGCTAGCGCTGCATTATGGGTGTGAGGTGAGGTGACGCTGCATTAGTGTGTCTGTGAGCCGGCATCAGTGGTGCTGTAGTGTGTGTGTGTGTGTGTGTGTGTGTGTGTGTGTGTGTGTGTGTGTGTGTGTGTGTGTGTGTGTGAGGTGAGGTGACGCTGCATTAGTGTGTCTGTGAGCCGGCATCAGTGGTGCTGTAGTGTGTGTGTGTGTGTGTGTGTGAGGTGAGGTGACGCTGCATTAGTGTGTCTGTGAGCCGGCATCAGTGGTGCTGTAGTGTGTGTGTGTGTGTGTGTGTGTGTGAGGTGAGGTGACGCTGCATTAGTGTGTCTGTGAGCCGGCATCAGTGGTGCTGTAGTGTGTGTGTGTGTGTGTGTGTGAGGTGAGGTGACGCTGCATTAGTGTGTCTGTGAGCCGGCATCAGTGGTGCTGTAGTGTGTGTGTGTGTGTGTGTGTGTGAGGTGAGGTGACGCTGCATTAGTGTGTCTGTGAGCCGGCATCAGTGGTGCTGTAGTGTGTGTGTGTGTGTGTGTGTGTGTGAGGTGAGGTGACGCTGCATTAGTGTGTCTGTGAGCCGGCATCAGTGGTGCTGTAGTGTGTGTGTGTGTGTGTGTGTGTGTGTGTGTGTGTGAGGTGAGGTGACGCTGCATTAGTGTGTCTGTGAGCCGGCATCAGTGGTGCTGTAGTGTGTGTGTGTGTGTGTGTGTGAGGTGAGGTGACGCTGCATTAGTGTGTCTGTGAGCCGGCATCAGTGGTGCTGTAGTGTGTGTGTGTGTGTGTGTGTGAGGTGAGGTGACGCTGCATTAGTGTGTCTGTGAGCCGGCATCAGTGGTGCTGTAGTGTGTGTGTGTGTGTGTGTGTGAGGTGAGGTGACGCTGCATTAGTGTGTCTGTGAGCCGGCATCAGTGGTGCTGTAGTGTGTGTGTGTGTGTGTGTGTGTGAGGTGAGGTGACGCTGCATTAGTGTGTCTGTGAGCCGGCATCAGTGGTGCTGTAGTGTGTGTGTGTGTGTGTGTGTGTGAGGTGAGGTGACGCTGCATTAGTGTGTCTGTGAGCCGGCATCAGTGGTGCTGTAGTGTGTGTGTGTGAGGTGAGGTGACGCTGCATTAGTGTGTCTGTGAGCCGGCATCAGTGGTGCTGTAGTGTGTGTGTGTGTGTGTGAGTGAGGTGAGGTGACGCTGCATTAGTGTGTCTGTGAGCCGGCATCAGTGGTGCTGTAGTGTGTGTGTGTGTGTGTGTGTGAGGTGAGGTGACGCTGCATTAGTGTGTCTGTGAGCCGGCATCAGTGGTGCTGTAGTGTGTGTGTGTGTGAGGTGACGTGACGCACCGGTGAAGCCAGCGAGCACGGCGGCAGCGATCACAGGTTTGCCCTGCTCCAGCGGCTCGTTCCTCTCCTGGACGTAGTCTTTGAAGGACAGCCCCTGTTTGCCCAGACCCAGCGGAGCGGAGCCGAACTCCTCCTCGAAGCTGTCGTAGGACGGGACGCGCTGGGCGTCAGCGAGAGACGAGTGGCTTCCCCAGGAGCGCAGAACACACTCCTCAGCGCTCTCCACACTCTCCAGCGACGTCTGATCACGGGACGAGACTGTGGGGAACACACAGCCTTCCGTTACACACACTCACTGTGACGACCGGGGCCGGGATGGTCA
Source organism: Rhinichthys osculus (assembly GCA_029959095.1). NCBI lineage: Eukaryota > Metazoa > Chordata > Actinopteri > Cypriniformes > Leuciscidae > Rhinichthys > Rhinichthys osculus. The sequence goes on from JARWKJ010000024.1 coordinate 31,416,697, forward strand.
TGCATTACAACGTCGTCTAATTATGTTACTTTTCATGTAAAGTAATGCGTTACTTACTCGTTACTTCAAAAAAGTAATCTGATTACGTAATGTATGTATGTTATAATGCGTTTATTTACTCGTCATATCTGATTATGTAATACACTTGTTACTTGTTACCCCAGCGCTGGCGACGCCGGGTGTGTGCGATCGCTGATATCTGACCTGTCGCACTGAGACGCGGCGCAGCTTTAGCGGCCGGGAACTCTCGACTCATGCAGCTGATGCTGACGGTGCTGAGCTGAGGTCTGGGATACATGGACAGCTCCTGACCCGATGCCAACAGGGCCGAATCAGTCTCGAAGAGCTCTCGCAGGAGACTCATGCGGTTATCAGGAACCTTCAGAGAACACTCCTCCAGACTGAGACCTTCACACACACACACACACACTGTAGTCAGATCACTGTTGATGAAACCATCCCCTCAGGGCTTGTTCTGAACGTCTGACACGATTCAGACAAGACACTACAGGTGAACACGGTAAAGACTTTAACTAGATGTCATCATTCTTTCCACAGTGGATTAATTACAGTACATTAAGACAAATGTTCTCTATTATAGGTTTTCTGGAATGTTTTGTTTAAACATGCAACCATTTGCTGAAATTTTGGAAACATTGGATAAAACCAAATTTTTCACTCAGAAAATATTGTCAACAGACAGAGAACAAATACATTTTTGTTGTTTTTAGGAATAAAATGTTGTATAAATCAGGCGAGGATATATATATATAACCATACAAACAGAATGTTTATAAACCTAAAGTTTGGTGTGTGTAAAGCTGCTGAAGTGGAGATTTCTGACTCAAACTATGTATTGAAATTAAAATCTACAGATGCAAAGAGATAAAGTGCAATAAAATAAACACTTAAATTTGCATTTTGTATGTTTTCTTTCCACTAGGCTGAATAAAAGCAAATGTTATGTAAGCAAAATAGACCAAATGCATGAAAAAACAATGCCTGTAGTGTCTCGCCTTGAATCAGGTTGAATTGTTAAAATGCACAGACTCTTCTCACTGAGATTCTGAGATAAATAAAGATTGACGGGAATCAGTGCATGTAAACATACTGACAGACGTGGAAATGCAGTGAACACAACACTTACTGCTGGAGCTGCTGCTCGTCCATCCACACTCAGAAACCTTCCGCTCGCCGCCCTCCTGACAGGCTGAGGACGAAAATACCCAATCAGACGTCAGCTTATGTATTACACCAAAGTAGAGATGCACCCGTATCAACATTTTGGCCGATACAGATAACCGATTATTCTTTATATTTTGAAAGCCGATAACCGATAATTCTTTAAATTTGAAAGCGGATAACCGCTAATTCTTTACATTTAAAAGCCGATAACCGATAATTCCTTATATTTGAAAGCCGATAACCGATAATTCTTTAAATTTGAAAGCCGATAGCCGATAATTCTTTATATTTGAAAGCCGATAACCGATAATTCTTTATATTTGAAAGCCGATAGCCGATAATTCTTTATATTTGAAAGCCGATAACCGATAATTCTTTATATTTGAAAGCCGATAACCGATAATTCTTTAAATTTGAAAGCCGATAACCTATAATTCTATACAATTGAAAGCCGATAACCGATAATTCTTTAAATTTGAAAGCCGATAACCGCTAATTCTTTATATTTGAAAGCCGATAATCGATAATTCTATACAATTGAAAGCCGATAACCGATAATTCTTTAAATTTGAAAGCCGATAACCGCTAGTTCTTTATATTTGAAAGCCGATAACCACTAATTCTTTATATTTGAAAGCCGATAACCGCTAATTCTATATATTTAAAAGCCGATAACCGATAATTCTTTATATTTGAAAGCCGATAACCACTAATTCTTTATATTTGAAAGCGGATAACCGATAATTCTTTATATTTGAAAGCGGATAACCGCTAATTCTTTACACTTAAAAGCCGATAACCAATAATTCTTTAAATTTGAAAGCCGATAACCGATAATTCTTTGTATTTAAAAGCCGATAACCGATAATTCTTTACATTTGAAAGCCGATAACCGATAATTCTTTATATTTAAAAGCCGATAACCGATAATTCTTTACATTTATAAGCCAATAACCGATAATTCTTTAAATTTACCGATAAATTTACCGATAATAACCGATAATTCTCTATATTTGGCGGATAACCAATAATTCTTTATATTTGAAAGCCAATAACCGATAATTCGTTATATTTGGCGGATAACCGATAATTCTTTATATTTGAAAGCCAATAACCGATAATTCTCTATATTTGGCGGATAATCGCTAATTCTTTATATTTGAAAGCCGATAACCGATATATTGGCCGATGAATCTAAATAAATTTTTTTTTTGAATTTTTGAGAGCCTGATTACAAAAGTATCACCATTAGAAGCCATGTCCCAAACACACAATTATGATGTTCTCAATATAATGTTAAGTAAGATATATTTACTGCACTGATAAAAATGATTCTGTAAATACTACAGAAAAAACATGGAGTTTCTACATGAAAAAGTTAGTTCAGGCAAGAACTCTAAATTCTATATTAGTCCTCAATTCAGACGATTAGTCCTGCATCGCTACACACACTGAGGTCTGCGAGCGTCACCTCTCATCATCTGCTCCAGATGCTCCCACAGAATATCGCCCACGAAGTCCGGAGCCAGATCCAGGAACCCGTCCTTGCCCAGGTCGCACAGCTCCTGCCCGCTCATGTCAAACTTACAGAAGTTGATGTTGGTGAGGCTGAACTCTCCGGACGCCCAGTACAGCCACTGAGACACGTGTTGCTTGCTCCACTTACACGGGTCTACGGGACAGACATCATTACACACACATCGTCCTCAAAGCAAACCTGTGGTCAGTAGCGGTGCAACGGGTCACACAACTCACGGATCGGATCATTCATGGATTTTGAGCCACGGATCGGATCATTTTTCGGATCAGCAAAACAAAAAAAATGATGTGTATATATAAGGTTGGGGGGGGGGGGTAACTTTGCTTTTCATTTATTAATTAAAAGCTCACTTGAAGCTCTTCGATACCACATCAGAAACTACTAGCCTAACTGATAAAGTTCACAGATTATTAAAGACAAGTGAACAGCCGATAATAGAATAAGAACAAATACACAAATTACAAGCAGAGATGAACTCTAAATAAAGTTTAAATACAAGTCTAACAGTGGTATTCAGAGATGAATAATAAGCCTAAATGTACAATAAGACTGTAGAAATTAAATATAGTTTCAACTTTGTTAAAGCTGTATTTTGTTGCTTTATGAAGATTAAGTTTGAATGTGAAATGAATCCGTGCGCCACACGTGAGCCGAAGCGCGCGGGTCCGGGACGCAATATTTTTTTTCCCAGGATGCTAGGGGAAGACTCATGAATATTCATAAGGGAAGTCATTCCTGATTGGTCTGATGACCTACCCCTAACCCCCCCCCTAAATCTAGCCGTCACTGGGGTTAAGACCAATCAGGAATGACTTCCCTAATGAATATTCATGAGTCTTCCCCTACCATCCTGGGAAAAATAATATCGCGTCCCGGACGAGCTCGGCTCGTCGCACCGCTAGTGTTCAGGACGGACCCGTCGCACCGCTAGTGTTCAGGACGGACCCGCTGCACCGCTAGTGTTCAGTGTTTAGGACGGACCCGCCGCACCGCTAGTGTTCAGGACGGACCCGTCGCACCGCTAGTGTTCAGGACGGACCTGTCGCACCGCTAGTGTTCAGGACGGACCCGCCGCACCGCTAGTGTTCAGTGTTTAGGACGGACCCGCCGCACCACTAGTGTTCAAGACGGACCCATCGCACCGCTAGTGTTCAGTGTTCAGGACGGACCCGCCGCACCGCTAGTGTTCAGGACGGACCCGCCGCACCGCTAGTGTTCAGTGTTTAGGACGGACCCGCCGCACCACTAGTGTTCAAGACGGACCCATCGCACCGCTAGTGTTCAGTGTTCAGGACGGACCCGTCGCACCGCTAGTGTTCAAGACGGACCCATCGCACCGCTAGTGTTCAGTGTTCAGGACGGACCCGTCGCACCGCTAGTGTTCAAGACGGACCCATCGCACCGCTAGTGTTCAGTGTTCAGGACGGACCCGTCGCACCGCTAGTGTTCAAGACGGACCCATCGCACCGCTAGTGTTCAGTGTTTAGGACGGACCCGCCGCACCACTAGTGTTCAAGACGGACCCATCGCACCGCTAGTGTTCAGTGTTCAGGACGGACCCGTCGCACCGCTAGTGTTCAAGACGGACCCATCGCACCGCTAGTGTTCAGTGTTCAGGACGGACCCGTCGCACCGCTAGTGTTCAGGACGGACCCGTCGCACCGCTAGTGTTCAGGACGGACCCGCCGCACCGCTAGTGTTCAGGACGGACCCGTCGCACCGCTAGTGTTCAGGACAGACCCGCCGCACCGCTAGTGTTCAGGACGGACCCGTCGCACCGCTAGTGTTCAGGACGGACCCGTCGCACCGCTAGTGTTCAGGACGGACCCGCCGCACCGCTAGTGTTCAGGACGGACCCGTCACACCGCTAGTGTTCAGGACGGACCCGTCGCACCGCTAGTGTTCAGGACGGACCCGTCGCACCGCTAGTGTTCAGGACAGACACTCACTGCTGGAGATGCCACAGATGCGCTGGACCTTCGAGAAGCCGTTGAAACTGTCCTTCAGCGCCTGACTGACCACGGCTTTACTGCAGGGCGTCAGCAGCGGCACCGCACACACTCCGGCGTCTGAAACACACACACGAGACCAATGGAGATCTGCCGTCAACTTACAGGAACATGTTGGCCAGTAATCATGATTATATAACTAATGTACATTAGTTGGGCTAGTTGTTCTTCTATGGTGTGTTTAAAGCTCAGGCTAACGCTCCTGTGTAAGTGTTCTTCAGCTGATGATTTCTGCTCATGATATTCAGATGCAGTTACAGTTCTGTAATAAGACTAAATGTGAATGATTACCCTGAGCGCTGCAGTCCAGGCCGGACGGCACCTCCTGCTCCTCCTCCAGCGGACAGAAGCTCGAGAACAGAGACATCGGGTCTTCAAACATCTCGAACGCTGCCTGGCGCTGAGGAGCACAAACACAAGCGCTGTTAAACAGCTACAGTCACCATGAAATCAAAAACCGACATGTTGCAGAGTTTATTCTGAATGGTGTATCGGTGCACATCACTACTCTCGGTAAAGTACCTAAACAACATCTCACAGGAACCAACTGTAAAGTCCCCTGTGTTAAAGCCAACGTTTAATGTTGTTTATGTGTCTATGTGGTGTTTTTAATACGCTTAAACCATGTGTAAGTTCATAAGTCGACAGCATTGCTGAGTATTTCCTGCTTAAAACTGCAGTGAACCAAAGACAGTCTCAAAAACACGGTTTGAAATCGCTGGTGTTTCTGACGTCACAAACGACCTTGTAACCAATCAGATCAACGTGTGATCGTCAACCAGTGGATCTCTGAGCTGAGTGAGTGAGTGGAGGCGGGGCTCATCTGCATATTCATAGAAACACGCATAATAAATGAGGCAAGGGTGTCGAGTTACATTCAAGATATTTTAAGGCATTCTTTGAAAGAAAAAACATTTAAATATGTAATTTTGGAGATCAAAGATGAGTTTTAAGGGATAAGGTTATTGACTACAGGGGGACTTTAAATTTGGAACACAACTTGGTTCAACCGGGACATGTGGCTGTGTGGTTTTTCTAGAGGCCAAATTATTTCGTAAAAAAAAATCAATAATATATACTGTGTAGTTCAGTTAGTTTGCTTAGTTTGCTAGTCAAACTTCTATAACTTTTATACACTTTCAGTTTTGAAGTGCTTTCACTTCTGCAATAATCTGCTGAGTGTTTCTTTAAGAACAGACCAATCTGAGGTCGTGCTCCAAAGCATTCATGAATTACAACCATGGGGGTGAACGTGAACAGGTTAAAGATAATATCTCTCTCTCACACACACTCTCTCTCACACACACTCTCTCTCACACACACTCTCTCTCTCTCACACACACACACACACACACACACACACACACACACACACACACACACACACACACACACACACACACACAACTCTTTATTGAGTTCAAACCGGCACGGGCAGGAAAACCCCAGAGGACACGCCCTTACGCATGACATCATCACTAGAGCCGCGCCACTAATGGGAGCGCACGACCATATATGGCCTTCCGGTTCCGTGCCAGCGTGAACTGCGTGGGCGAACCCGAGCTGACCTCCAATGACATTACAGCAGCTCTCCTCTCGACCAATCACAGCACAGATCTAATCGCGAGCGCGCTCACACAACAAGCAGATGTGTGTCTGATAAAAATCGAGCACATCTGGGTGTGTAACATCAAATACACAAACCTGGCTGAGAAATAATCCAAAAACAATATTAAGTATAAATACTGATCTTACCTTTAGTGTGTTTCTAAATCCAGGTAAAATAGACTCCATGTTGCACATTGAGACCTGAGAAATCAAGAAAATATTTATAACAAATACATATTATTATAATTATCATAATCATTATTTTCTTCTTCCATCTATCTTAAAATCAACAACAGTAAAGGCGTAAATGTTAGCGTGTCTAATTAAACTAGATTAATGTCTGATCAGAAGTGAATCTGTGACAAAGTTTCCTGCGAGTCAAGCGCGAATGTGATTCATGATTCGTGACTCACTGAGAGCGAGCAGAATAGAATGTGATTCAGCTTCATATACATTATATAACACTACAGTACATGATTAAGTCATTATCTAAATCAGATTATTCATGTATATTTTACATCTCAACTGCAGAATCAAAATACATAATGATTATAAACAAAACAGAACATGAAATGAATAGAATTAAAAGTAGAACAGAATCAAACTGCTGTCTGTAAATCGTGTTAATTGATGATATTGAAAATAATGTAGTATTGATGGGTTTAATGCTACTAACCTGTTGAATTCCTGCAGAAATATGTGAAGTAATTCCGATGTAAATTCTGCGGTTTGTTTTATTCCTCTGATCGATCGAGTACACTCCTCCTGATATCGATCGATGGCGCTGATATTCGCAGCTCGTGTATATATGTGTGTGTGTGTGTGTGTGTGTGTGTCGATGGGTTAGTGAGCGCGTTTAGGTTGTGTTTCGTCTGTGCGCGTGAGCGAATCTTCAGTATTTATAAGCGAGCTCAGAGCGCGCGCTCACGGGTGATGATGACGACAGTGGTGGGAGGGACCAAAGACACAACAGGGCCGCGCGCACAGGAGCCAGTGCACTCATGTACAGTTAACTAACTTTTTGACTTGAGTTAAAATTATGTGATATTATCTGTACGTGCATTATTTCATTAAAAATAGGGGAAACGAGGTGGGAAACAAATCTAGATGCAATTATAATGCAATTATATAGAAGTTATAATGCAACTGCTAAAGAGATGTTTGTTTAATAAATAATTATTATTTATAAAGTATAAAAAATAAACTGATCATTAAGGAAATATAGTAATACTACAGTACAATTGAACTGTAAAATAAAAAACTAGAGTATTTATTAATAATAACAATAATAATTTATTTTACAGAACAACAGTAAAATTAAAACCGTAAAACCTAAGCCTATTTTGATAAAAACCGCAGGGACGACCAAAGCCTCCTGTCCTTACACATCATTTAATATCACAGATTACTAAAGGCTCATTCACTCCAAGAACGATGAATATGTTGGAATCACTTTCAAAATATATATTTTTCCTTCCTGCTGAAGAACAATAAAAAAAATGACGGCCAATCAGAATCCATCCTGCTTTACAGAGCTTGAGACAAAACTGCAGAATAAAGAGAATGATACTGTGTGCTGTAGTTATCGTTGTCGTTCTTGGTGCGAACGGCCCTTTGGTTGGCATTGGTGGAATTGCATTGGTTCAATATCTGACCGTTATCAGTGTGTAGCAGTAAATGAAGAGATGTCTTATCGATCACAAGTTCAGTATGGCGTACCACAAGGCTCAGTACTAGGACCGCTGCTGTTCACTCTGTACATGCTACACACACACACACACACACACACACACACACACACTCGCACACACACACTCTGTACATGCTACACAGACACACACACTGTACATGCTACCCTCACACACACTTGCACACACACACACACACACACACACACACACACACTCACACACTCACTCGCTCACTCACTCGCTCACTCACTCGCTCACACACACACACACACACACACACTTACTCACACACTCACTCGCTCACTCACTCGCTCACTCACTCGCTCACTCACTTGCTCACACACACACACACACACACACACACACACACACACACGCTCACTCACACGCTCACTCACACACACACACACACACACACACACACACACACACACACACACGCTCACACACGCTCACTCACACGCTCACTCACTCGCTCACACACACACACACACACACACACACGCTCGCTCGCTCACACACACACACACACACACACACACACACACACACACACACACACACACACACACACACACACACACACACACGCTCACACACGCTCACTCACACGCTCACTCACTCGCTCACACACACACACACACACACACACACGCTCGCTCGCTCACACACACACACTCACACACACACACACACACACACACACACACACTCACACACACACACACACACACACACACACTGTACATGCTACCCTTAGGAGATATCATTAGGAAGCATGGCATTAGTGTTCACTGTTATGCTGATGATACTCAGCTCTATATTTCTTCACGCCCCGACGAAACTTACCAATTCACAAAATTAACGGAATGCAGAGCTGATATAAAAAAATGGATGACTAGTAATTTCCTACTACTAAATTCTGAAAAAACAGAGATTCTAATAATTGGACAAAACGTAATAACCCAGAATACTGTCTAACACTTGATGGCTCTGTCAAGTCTTCGTCGTCGGTTAGGAACCTGGGTGTGTGTGTGTGTGTGTGTGTGTGTGTGTGTGTGTGTGTGTGTGCTCTTTGATAGCAATCTTTCATTTGAAAGTCACGTGTCTAGTATCTGTAAAACCGCATTTTTACATCTTAAAAATATATCTAAATTACGCCATATGCTCTCATTGACGACTGTGGAACAGTTAGTTCATGCGTTCATGACCTCAAGGCCAGGATATTGTAATGCTCTACTGGGTGGTTGCCCTGCACGCTTAATAAACAAACTCCAGCTGGTCCAAAACGCTGCAGCTCGAGTTCTTACCAGAACCAGGAAGTATGACCATATTAGCCCGGTTCTGTCAACACTGCATTGGCTCCCTATTAAACATCGTATACATTTTAAAATATTGTTGATTACTTACAAAGCACTAAATGGTTTAGCTCCCAGTACTTGAGCGAGCTCTTAAAGCATTATAGTCCTTCACGTCTATTGCGATCTCTAAACTCCGGCCAGTTGATAATACCTAGAATATCTAAATCGACTGCAGGCGGGAGATCCTTTTCCTATTTAGCACCAAAACTCTGGAACAGTCTTCCTAAGGGATGCATTATATATCGGTCACCATATCGATATCGGCCGATATATGTTCATTTTTAATTTTATTGTTATCGGCTTGATAAAGAAATTTGCCCGATATATTAAAGCCGATAAATAATGTATTATTTCCTTCAGCTGAGACTCTTCAGATGCGACTGTTCAACATGATGGTTTGAATTGCTTGAAATATGATTAAAATCACTATATAAACGGAAAATACATTTCAGTGCAACATGTGCAGCGCAAGCCTGTCATATCGGCTACATGACATTATTATAAGAACTAGGGATGTCCCGATCAGGGTTTTTTGCCCTCGAGTCCGAGTCATTTGATTTTGAGTATCTACCGATACAGAGTCCCGATCCGATACTTATATAATACATTAAAAAAGAATAAAGAAGAGAGAAAAAACAGATCCAGGATGTTCCTTATTTTTTATTTAATTCACCTTATTTTAACATTCAACAACTCTGTTAACAAACAGAGCACTTCTGTGAGGTAGCTTGAACAATCAAGTAATAAATAACATAAAATCTTCACTTTTGGACTTTAGTCCAAGTCAATATAAAAAAAGTCTAATATAAAAACAAATAGCACCTCAACTTAAAATACCCGGCAGGCATGTAAATAAAAAATAAAAATGTTTTAAAAGTGTATAAACAAATAATGAGAATATATACATTAGGGGTGTAACAGTTCACAAAATTTGCGGTTTGTTTCGATACGATACAGCAAAAAGAAAGAAATGCCAGAGAAATTTCCTATTTATTAAAAGAAAAACTATTTTTAAATGAGTTTGAGTTTTCCTACATCTTGAAAGTTTCAGGTTTATAAATGGGGGTAATTTTTGAAGGATGAACAAATAATGTGTTGGTAATCACATTAAAAATAACATTTAAATATATATTTATATAATATTAGAATTTTGAAGTGCAACATTAAATCCATGTTCATTCACGGCACAATGTTTCTCCTGGTGTCCACGTCAGCGCTGTTTGATCTAATAGAGATCTACGGTTAATAACGGAGAAATGTGAACGCTTCTCTAGATCTCGCAGCGATGTTATTACTTCAGTGGCGAACTCAAATGTTTTCTTCACTGGATCTCTTAGCACAGTGTCGCTTGATCTCGCGCTGCACAGATGCTGCCGGTCCGAACTGATAAATGGTCCGTTAAGCACAATATAATGAGTAGCGCAGTTTTGTTCCACCTTTCATTACGTCTGCCATTTGATGTTGCGCAACGTTGTGGTGGTCGCGCCAGCGCGGATTTTGTCTGCAGGAAAAATGGTCCTAGGAATCATTCGGTTTGTATGCGTACCGAACCGGAAGCCTCGTACCGAAACGGTTTAATACGAATACATGTATCGTTACACCCCTAATTTACATATATCCGAGTCCTGATCGGGAGGTAACGTCCGATTCTGATCGAGTCTGAAACCACGTGATCGGGCCCGATTTCCAATCGCGTGATCGGATCGGGACATCCCTAATAAGAACTTCATAATTGTGTGTTTGGGACGTGGCTTTTAATTGTGAGGCTTTTGTTTTTGTAATCAGGCTCTTAAAAATGATACAAAAATTTGGATTTAGATTTATCAGCTAATATATTGTTTATCAGCTTTCAAATATAGAGAATTATTGGTTATCGGCTCTTAAATATAAAGAACTAATGGTTATCGGCGTTTTCAAATATAAAGAATTATCGGTTATCAGCTTTCAAATATAAAGAACTATCGGTTATCGGCTTTCAAATATAAAGAACTATCGGTTATCGGCTTTCAAATATAAAGAATTATCGGTTATCGGCTTTCAAATATAAAGAACTATCGGTTATCGGCTTTCAAATATAAAGAATTATCGGTTATCGGCTTTCAAATATAAAGAATTATCGGTTATCGGCTTTCAAATATAAAGAACTATCGGTTACCGGCTTTCAAATATAAAGAACTATCGGTTATCGGCTTTCAAATATAAAGAATTATCGGTTATCGGCTTTCAAATATAAAGAACTATCGGTTATCGGCTCTTAAATATAAAGAATTATCAGTTATCTGCTTTCAAATATAAAGAACTATCGGTTATCGGCTTTCAAATATAAAGAATTATCGGTTATCGGCTTTCAAATATAAAGAATTATCGGTTATCGGCTTTCAAATATAAAGAACTATCGGTTACCGGCTTTCAAATATAAAGAACTATCGGTTATCGGCTTTCAAATATAAAGAATTATCGGTTATCGGCTTTCAAATATAAAGAACTATCGGTTATCGGCTCTTCAATATAAAGAATTATCAGTTATCTGCTTTCAAATATAAAGAACTATCGGTTATCGGCTTTCAAATATAAAGAATTATCGGTTATCGGCTTTCAAATATGAAGAACTATCGGTTATCGGCTCTTAAATATAAAGAATTATCAGTTATCTGCTTTCAAATATAAAGAATTATCGGTTATCGGCTTTCAAATATAAAGAATTATCGGTTATCGGCTCGGCTTTCAAATATAAAGAATTATCGGTTATCGGCTTTCAAATATAAAGAATTAACGAGTTCGTTTGCCCATAAAATCTTTAAGTTATTAGGTTAAACTTATTTGGCTTGCTGTCCGCTGGAGAGGGGCTCGATGAAGCAGCTTCAACTCGAGCTCTGATATACCCCCCAAAAGTGTTAAATAAATATTTGGGACAGCAAGTTAGAATAACGTGATCAAATACAGGATGCCTAAGAGCTTAAAGTATGTTACCCCCCAAAAAGAGTGGAAATTGAAAGCTGTATGGAGCATGGATGGACGCTGCTGCGGCAGTGATATGTTTAATGGGGCTCCTGGCTGGAACTGCGTCTCCCTAATAGTGTTGTCACGGTATCAACATTTCAGTATTCGGTACCAATACCAGTGAAAATCCACGGTTCTCGGGACCAATTTCGGTACCAAAGCCTAATTTAGATAAAATGTACATATATTAAAGTGTATATCACGGTTACAAGATGGAAACTGTAGTATTAAAAACACTTTACAATAAGATTCTATTTGTTAGATAACATTAGATAAAATGACCTAACAATAAACCATAGTTATACTGTAGAAATTAATCTCCTTGGGGTTAATTTGAAAATGTACTAATACATTTTTAAAATCAAAAGTTTTATCTGTTAACATTATTAATTGCACAATGAATGAAGTGAACAAACATGAACAATCAAGTGTTTGTATTAAATAACATTCACAAACATTAATTAATTTTGTAAAAATATATTGTTCACTCAATGTGTGTGACGATCTGCGGCTGGAGTGCCCGCTTGAGCCTCTGGGGGGCACTCCTTCCTGGTTTATTGTTTCCTTTAGGTTTCACCCTGGACTGATTATGGTTGATTTCATGCACCTGTGTTTGATTATCTTGTTTAGCGCACCTGTCTTAAGCCTGAGTTTTCCCTTGGTTCATTGCTCAGTATTGTATGTGTCTGACTGCATCCTAAGCGTTTTCCTTGTTCCTTAGTGCTTCCTAGTTCCTTAGTGTTTCCTAGTTTCACGGTTCCTGGACTCCCTGCCTGTTTCTGGTCTTCCCGTTTGCCTCATCCTTGCATTATATGTTTGCTGATTTGGACTGCTTACCTGGTTTTGACCTCTGCCTGTTCTCTCGTACCTGTTTCTGGATTGTCCTCTCAATAAAGCCTGCATTTGGATCACCTCTGTCTGTTTCCACCGAGCAGTTCATGACAGAATACTGAGCCAATTCTGATCCAGCGGCTGAGAGGAACACGGACCTCGTTATGGATCCCACAGCGCAGATCGTAAGCCTCCGTCAAGGAGAACGTCCTCTCAAGGTTTTTGTGACAGATTTTTTGAAGCTCGCTCGTCAGTCCTACTTGAATGATTTCTGTTTGATGATGTTCTTTCGGGGAGGACTGTCTGAACCACTCGGCTCTGCTATACCGTTTCCGAGTTCAAGCTGGACTCTTACTCAATATATTGACCTGGCCTTTTCCATGAGCGGTTCACTTTTTACTGTGGATTTTTTGGAACTTTTCCTTCACAAAAGATCCGACGATTCGCCCTTGAACAAGGTACCCACTGAATCCACGCATCAAGTGTCTCCCGGTGAATCAGCGCTTCACACGTGCTCCGCCGAGTTTGCGCTACATGAAAGCCCAGTTGAACCAGCGCTTCGTAAAGGGTCCGCCGTATCCACGCAACATGTGAATCCCGACGTTCTAACACTTCACGTAAGCTCCGTTATATTCCTGCCTCAAGAGTTTTCTACTGAGTCCGAGCGCGTGCCAGCCGAATCAAGTGAGTCAAGTGCCACCGAGTCTAGCGAGTCAAATGAACCGAGTCCCGAGTCAAGTGAACCGAACCCCGAGTCAAGTGCATCGTCTTCCGAGTCTTCCAGTGAGTCAAGTGCATCGTCTTCTGAGTCTTCCAGTGAGTCAAGTGCATCGTCTTCTGAGTCTTCCAGTGAGTCAAGTGCATCGTCTTCTGAGTCTTCCAGTGAGTCAAGTGCATCGTCTTCTGAGTCTTCCAGTGAGTCAAGTGCATCGTCTTCTGAGTCTTCCAGTGAGTCAAGTGCCGCCGAATCAAGCGAGTTAAGTGCCGCCGAGTCAAGTGCGTCCAGTGCTGAATCTAGCAAAGTGAGTGATTCAGACCAAGTGATTGAATCAAGCCCAGTGACTCGCCGTCGCAGGAGGAGGAGGACTCGTTCGGCTCGCCAGGCTCCGGTGAGTGTATACAGACGCCTCGCCCTGCCGGCTCCGCCATCGTCTCCCTCCGAGTCTGCTCCGCCCTCGTCTCCCTCCGAGTCTGCTCCGCCCTCGTCTGAGTCTGCTCCTCCCTCGTCTCCGTCCGAGTCTGCTCCGTCCTGGTCCCCTTCCAAGTGTGCTCACCCATGGTCTCTGGCCCTGCTCTGGTCTCCAGGCCCCAGGTCACTCCATGGGCCTGGCCCCCTGCCTCTCCACGGGCCTGGCCCTCCATCCCATCCCCCGTCGACCTCCCTCCGGAGCTCTTAGGAGCGTCTGGAAGCCGCTCCTTAGAGGGGGGGTTATGTGACGATCTGCGGCTGGAGTGCCCGCTTGAGCCTCTGGGGGGCACTCCTTCCTAGTTTATTGTTTCCTTTAGGTTTCTGCCTGGACTGATTTTGGTTGATTTCATGCACCTGTGTTTGATTATCTTGTTTAGCGCACCTGTCTTAAGCCTGAGTTTTCCCTTGGTTCATTGCTCAGTATTGTATGTGTCTCACTGCATCCTAAGCGTTTTCCTTGTTCCTTAGTGCTTCCTAGTTCCTTAGTGTTTCCTAGTTTCACGGTTCCTGGACTCCCTGCCTGTTTCTGGTCTTCCCGTTTGCCTCATCCTTGCATTATATGTTTGCTGATTTGGACTGCTTACCTGGTTTTGACCTCTGCCTGTTCACTCGTACCTGTTTCTGGATTGTCCTCTCAATAAAGCCTGCATTTGGATCACCTCTGTCTGTTTCCACCGAGCAGTTCATGACAATGTGTTGATGTTAGATAACACATTAAGTAATATTAATGAATGGTATCTTATTGTAGTGTTACCAAACTATACAGGAGATAAAACATGTTTTATTTGTCTTAACTGTAGCCTACTTTTATTTAATCCAAAACTGCCAAAAATGTCACTCTTGCCTGTCTTCAAAACTTGAGAACCCTGTAGCTGATTTCTAATGCAAGGGGTAGAAATCAATAAATTCTTTGCTGATACTTCCTCGTCTATAAGCAGCCGCTTACCTCTCCCTAGTATCAGCTGTTCCAGTATGCATTACTGCCGCAAGGAATAATGTTCGACATCCCGGAAATCCAGCTCTTTCCTTCAGACGACGAACTGTCAAGCCTTTCTGGGACACAGCCAGTCACACCCCGCATGAGATCGAATCTTAAGGATCATCTTCATGAGCGTTCTGATCGAGAAATCCAGCGCTCATATAAACCACGTTCCAAAAGGCAACGCTCTCCTCCATCTTCAAGATCGCCAGTTTTAACTGAGCCTCGTCCATCTTCTCTCCATTCTTCCGCTGCTAATACACCGATTCCACCCATTTCAAAATGTTCAGTCAACAGCCTACGTCAAGTCCTCTCCAGCTCCGGAATCCATTTCTCCTGCAGATCAGCAAAAGCTCAACTCTACGATCTTTTCATCAGTTCTTACAGTTCCAGCATTCCATCAAACACTTCAACATCTTATAAAAGCAAGACTCGCACCTCTTCTACCTCCGTTTCTCTCCCGGTTCGGCGTTCTGAACCCAGACAATCCCAACGCGCCGATCCAAAGGCCGCCGGCGCCGCCGCGGCTCACACTTCCTTGTCCGCCGGTATTTCCAACAGCGGCCGCAAAAAACAGTTCCGCTTCTTCTCCAGCTCTCACAAACTTCATGCAGTCAGCCCCACTCCCCAGGCAAGAACCGAACTCACAAACACATTCCTCCGACTTCCCTCTGCTTCTCCAGTTCTCTCTAAACTTCTTTATAATAACCCTTGTGCCAGGTCACCCTCGCACACAGTTACATTTTTCTGACCCTCAAACCAACCTACTCAAAGAGCGGATCCTAGCGCGAGGATGCCTTCGCTAGCCATCTTCCCTCTTTCCTTCCATTCCAATTCGCCTCACCCCTTTTTATCTTCCAATTATCTCCTAATATTCTTTCCAGTTCACATCAGAGCGTGAGGTTGCCTCAGCAAAGGATTTCTACACTTTTTTACACAAAACCTCCCCTTCCTCTCACTTCAGCCCATGCCAGCCATCTTGGATACTAGCAGTGTTCTTCTTCTTCGTCTTCTACTGGCGACTTGCAACCAAATGGAGCATTATCGCCACCTACTGTATCTTATTTACTTTTGCTTAAATCCTTAGGTTTAGTCCAGTTTGTTGTAGGTAAGATGATATGATTAAGCACCATCTTTCCGGATTTATTTGAGAAGATATTTGTAATGTTCATTTGTTTGATTCCTTCATGTTCCAGTCCATTCCTTAAATCCATTCTTCGATTTGAGTATTTAATGCACTCAAACAGCACATGTTCCACAGTTTCCCCCAGCAGTGTTGGGGAGTAACGGAATATATGTACCGGCGTTACGTATTCAGAATACAAATTATGAGTACGCCCATCTGTATTCCGTTACAGTTACAATTTAAATAGTTGGTATTTAGAATACAGTTACATTGTTGAAATCAATGGATTACATTACGATACTTCTGTTTCACGAGTTTAGTGACTCTCTAAATAAATTAAGGCAACTCAGAATTTCCCAGAAGCCCCAATGAGAAAACGAAAAAATGCGCGGTTTGCGTGATCAGTCACAATGAGTCGGAAGAGGAGCAGCGGGAGCTAGAATAGAGATGTAGCCGGAACTACAACAGAGACAGGGCAAGAATGCGTTTCTATCTCGGAAATTCAAACAGTATTTCACATTAAAGAAAGAGAAGGGAGAACGAAAAATAGCCTAACTGTGCAGTGCAACCTCTGCTTGCCAGCAACCAACCTCCTTTCAGCGTCCAAAGACTCCACCTCCAACCTATAGAAGCATCTTAAAGTAAGTTATTTTCAGGTTTAGTCGTCTGCTTTCTGTTTATGTAATGCACATTTCTCTCTGGCGCAAAGATCGCGAGTCAGCATCGTCAACTTCATCTTTGCAGGCGACAGTGACAGACAGAAAACACTTGTTTATCAATAAACAATTAAAATATATCCTTGATATATTTGACTTATTCATAATCAATACTTTTGCCGACTGGGACCCTCCGATCAACATTCATTTACTTTTCTCAACACTAACACTTGCTCCTCAGGTACAATCCGCTTGCCAGCCCATTCACTCTCAACAGCAGTCCATCCTCCAGCTCCTAACAATGCAATCGCCATGGAACCACTACCAGTCCCAGCCCATCTCCGTTCCCTAATTCTATCAGGTGCAACTATCGATCTTCCTTCTCTACTGACTTTCGTTCCTCTCAATGAATCCCACTGCTCGTTTGACTTAAATCGTTGATCTTACAGATTCTGTACAACCTTCAAAACGAGTTCTCACACTTTCAGAATTCTGCGTTGCTTTTGCCAGATACACAGAAGTAATTTGCACTTCATTTCCAGCCAGACGCAAGGAATTAAATGACTAACGCTACCTCTCTACCATAGCAGAGCTCAGTCTCTCTTTCGGAGGTAGTAATTTTTATACATGTCATAAGCTTTTTCCAGCTAAATGCGCCGCCCGCGTCACACACTGGAACCAGTGTCCTTACTGGGGAGCCTTGGACCTCGAACTATATAACAGAGTCTTCTGAGGCGTTCGAAGGCGTTCTCCAACCTCGTACTCAAACCTCCAGTCCCAAGATACTCCCGCAGGAGTAATTTCTGAAAGTCACTGCTGCAGCAGTGCAGCGGTGAGATGTACCCCAGTCAAATTTCCACAAGCCCATGTCGTTTCACTCCACAACGAACGCAGGCACACTCTTTAAAACACAGCTCCCGCCGGAGCTCCACTCATAGCCCCACATGGTGGGCATAGTAGGGAGTAGTGTTGTCAAAAAACTCGGTACTTCGGTACCAAGTCGGTACTAAAAAAAATTTACGGTTACGGTACGAGCTTTTCTAGGTACCGAGTACCGGGTTAATCCGGTTCTTGATGTGCTGTCTGAAAGGTGCAGAGTTGCGTCCTCTTCATAAAAACACTGAGACATGGCGGCCGGCGGCGCTGCTAATGCGGTGGCTCTGAATCCACTTGTTGACAAGAAAGGAGGAAAGAGCCACATATGGAAATATGTTGAATTAGGCTAATGTCACGTTGCCATAAAGGGCCGTTCACAACTTCACATAGCACGTTTTTTGCGCGTGCAAATTTCAAATGTAGGCGCGCGGGAAGCGCGCTTATAATAGAAGCGACGTGCAAGCTTGTTTTTCCAGGCGCGTCACTGTTTATGGTTGCATAGCGGAGACACGCGAGAGCGAGCGCTTGAGGAGAGAAGGATGTGATGTGATGACTAAGTATCAGCTTTCAATAATAAAGAATTATCGGTTATCAGCTTTCAATAATAAAGAATTATCGGTTATCAGCTTTCAATAATAAAGAATTATCGGTTATCGGCTTTCAATAATAAAGAATTATCGGTTATCAGCTTTCAATAATAAAGAATTATCGGTTATCAGCTTTCAATAATAAAGAATTATCGGTTATCGGCTTTCAATAATAAAGAATTATCGGTTATCAGCTTTCAATAATAAAGAATTATCGGTTATCAGCTTTCAATAATAAAGAATTATCGGTTATCGGCTTTCAATAATAAAGAATTATCGGTTATCAGCTTTCAATAATAAAGAATTATCGGTTATCGGTGCATCTCTAGTCTCCCTAGCATTGTTCGAGAAGCAGACACACTCTGTCAGTTTAAATCTAGACTAAACACATCTCTGTGCATGTATAGATTAGGTCAGCCGGGACCAGGAACACTTCCTGTAACACCTGATGTACTCGCTACATCATAAGAAGAATGGCATCTACGCTAACTTGACTCTGTTCAGTCGCATGTATTAGACTCAGACAGGTTTAGTGTTGTGAGTTGTTGCTCGAGTCGGTCAGGTCTGAGTGTGTGTAAGAGCAGGCTCATTTACACTCTCAGCAGGAATCACACATTCCTCTCTGTCAGCGTTTATCAGCAGTTTCCTCCCACACACACTCAATATTCAGTGTGATCGCAGTGATCTGCTATTGTCTTCTCAGAGCCTCAGTGAGAAGAGGACAATCACTGAAAGTGAAGATTCTTACTGGCATCCATGAAGAACATCCATGCAGTCTCTCATTGCACAAACGGTTATTCAGATGTTCTTCACACTACGACAAATGCTTCTTTTGAGAACAGAATACTGAAAGGTTCTTTGGGAAACTTAATAATGTTGGGTTAAAAATAACCCAACGAGTAACCCAATATAGGGTGGTATAACACCTTCCCAACTGTGGGTTATTGTAACCCAATGCATTGGGTTAAAAGCCAGTTGAGTTAGAAGTAACAGTGAAGTTAACTATTTATTTGTATTTATGACATTATTTTAATAAATAAAATACACTTTGTTTTATTGTATAAAACAATAAATATGTCTCAACAAAAATATTTTTAAATGACAAACTAAATATTGGAGAGTCTAGAATTTAATGTAAATTTATATAATTGTGTACATAAATGTAAAATACACATTTGTACATACAACATAGGTATTTAACCCAACAGCCGGGTTATTACTAGAAATTACCCAATGATTTTAATGAGTTTTTATATTTTAAAGTTCAAATCTCTGGATAATTAGTTTCTTATTCATATGAGATTTTACTTTCTATTCATTTAAAGTCCCCCTGTGGTGTAAATCCAGCGTTTAATGTTGTTTATGTGTCTATGTGGTGTTTTTAATACGCTTAAACCATGTGTAAGTTCATAAGTCGACAGCATTGCTGAGTATTTCCTCCTTAAAACTGCAGTGAACCAAAGACAGTCTCAAAAACACGGTTTGAAATCACTGGTGTTTCTGACGTCACAAACGACCTTGTAACCAATCAGATCAACGTGTGATCGTCAACCAGTGGATCTCTGAGCTGAGTGAGTGAGTGGAGGCGGGGCTCATTTGCATATTCATAGAACCGCGCATACTAAATGAGGCGAGGGTGTCGAGTTACATTCAAGATATTTTAAGACATGAAGACATTTTGTTCAAGGAAAAAGTTATATGTAATTTTGGAGATCAAAGATGAGTTTAAAGGGATACAATGATTGACTACTTAAACAAAGTGTTTTTACATGTGTGCAAAGTAGGCTAATTGTGCTGATCAAAACTCGTCTCAACCAAAACAAGTCCTTACATGCAAACCGATCCATCAGCTATTACAGTAATCATGAGCTATTATTCCACACTGACATGTTATGATTGTGGTGTCTGCTGAATTGGCAAATATTGATGACTTTGAATATGAATGAACACGCAAATGCACAAGTTATTTGCGCTGTAATGCATGCTGGGTAACTAAGAAAACATGTTCTAAGAAAGTTTGCTAACGTTCCCAAAAACGTTATTTAGGAACGTCCAGTTTTTAAAAATGTTTTTTCTTGGTTATGTGAACGTTAACGAAACATTCCATTGTATCATTCTTCAAGGGGAATGTTGTTACTTTTGAATGTCTGCACTGAACGTTTCTTCTGAAATAGTTAAACGATGTTACAGATGTTAGTGTTCACGCATGATCGATTTTCCTCACAGGGATATCTGATGTGTTTGTTGTTGTTTGCAGTGTTTCTGCATCGTGAATCCAGTATCACTGATATCTGAAGATCAACTTCTGTCTGCTCTCTCGCATTGACTGTTGCTTAGCAACCCGTGGCCCTGGTCTCGTGTCCGTGAAAACACTCGCGCGCGCGCGTGACCTTTTCTCTCTCTCGCTCCCAGACAGCGCTTTAAGTGAGAATGTTTCCTCTAAGCGCAGGTTTCCATGGACACCTAATGTTCGTTAGGTGCTCATATTCATATCCATATTCATAACGCCCGAGGAGGTCAAGGAGAGAGCGCGAAACAGACTGTAAACACACGACTCCGCCCCGAGCGTGTTATGTTCTGAACATCAGCACATGTTTGGGTTCTGTTGTTGTGTGTGTTGTTCTGAGACTGCATCGTTCAGGATCATCTGAGCGATTATGATGATAGTCAGAAGTTCTCCTGTGTGTGTGTGTATAGCGCCTCCTGCTGGAGAAGATCATCATCTTCAGCTCAATGTCATCAAATCAAAATTGACACTTATTTTATGGAATATTGCAGTCTTTTTGTATTGATGCACATCATTAATGTTCATTAATTTGTTCTTGTTCCAGAAGCATTTCACTCAGATATACGGAAGGACCAGCGCAACTCCAGTTTCATCAGTTTACACATTTTACAGTATTGTTATTCCTTAATCTTAAAAAATTATTAAAAATAATAATAACATGACAATAATGGTCAGGGTTAATAACAAAGAGAAAACGAAGTGTAAAACAGAAACACAGTAGAATTATCCTAAATGTGACGTATAGAGGGTTACACACCGGACAGTGTGTGTGAGAGAGAGAGAGAGTGTGTGTGTGTGTGTGTGTGTGAGAGAGAGAGAGAGAGAGAGAGAGAGAGAGTGTGTGTGTGTGTGTGTGTGTGTGTGTGTGTGTGAAAGAGAGAGAGAGAGAGTGAGTGTGTGTGTGTGAGAGAGAGAGTGAGTGAACCAGACATGTGTGTGTGTGTGTGTGTGTGTGTGTGTGTGTGTGAGAGAGAGAGAGTGAGTGTGTGTGTGTGTGTGAGAGAGAGAGAGAGAGAGTGTGTGTGTGAGAGAGAGAGTGAGTGAACCAGACGTGTGTGTGTGTGTGTGTGTGTGAGAGAGAGAGAGTGAGTGAACCAGACATGTGTGTGTGTGTGTGTGTGTGTGTGTGTGAGAGAGAGAGAGAGAGAGAGAGAGAGAGAGAGAGAGAGAGAGAGAGAGAGAGAGAGAGAGAGAGAGAGAGAGAGAGAGAGAGAGAGAGAGAGAGAGAGAGAGAGAGTGTGTGTGTGTGTGTGTGTGTGTGAGAGAGTGAGTTTAGATATGAATTGATAAGCTAATTTTCATTCAGATTATGAATGGCTATAGCCTGAAAGGTCTGATTCACGCACTGTTACAACCAGGGTTCGAATTATGATTTCATCTTTGTGGGGGTCTCTTTAAAGAAAGAAAAAAAAGTAACCCATGAGCAGGCGTGGTGTATGTGATAAATAAATAGCTAAATACTGCACTTCATTATTTTGAGTTCAACGTACGTTTCTTAATACAGGTGTAGAGAATATTTGGGTGGAGTTCGTTACCTCTAGGGGGGTCTGGGGGCATGCCCCCCCAGGAAGAATTTTTTTTACATTTTAAAGATAAATTCATTAATCTGGTGCACTTTGAGTCACCCGAATCCGCTGTTAAAAATAATCCAACCGCCCAAACATATGATATTCTTTGATTTAGATCTGCATCTGATCATCATTACAATTTTTAAAATTCTCAATGTTAAGCATGATAATATGGTAAAATATCACACTGAAGTAGGCTGATTTAAAATTAACATTTATTTAAATTAAAAGTTATTCTTTGGCCAAAATTACATTTCCTTAATATCCTTAACAGAGGCTTTTTACTCCCTTCAAAGTTAAATTGTCAATGTTTCATTACATCACTGTTGGCAAACACTCTTATCAGAATAATTTTTTTACCTTTAAAATAGGGCATTTTTCCCTCTAATTTTATGTAGCCTATGCTCCATCTTTCTTTTAAAATATTCCTTAATTTGATCAATACATTAAATCAGAATAATAAGACAGTAGGCTGTTACCAATCAAATTAAATAATTTACATTGAAAAATTACAACTGTAGTAAATGCCCTGACATGTTTTCCTTGATTGATTTTCTCTAAAGAGAATTACGTTGTTGAAAACGAAAGTAAAAGAGTGACGCTCATTGCGTTTTACCATGATAAGAGTTCCGTGTCTTTATTAAAATCAACACATTATAATGATTTATCTTTTATCCATCCTCGATTAATTTGAATGTAGGCTAATTTTTTTTATTATTTGTCTCGCCCGACCCGCGCAGGACTCTCGGCAAACTATACGGTTTGAGAATGGCCACAGGCCGAGTTTTGTTGAGAGCCGGAGGCGGCTGCCTCGTAATTCCATGCAGGAAAACCCTGAAAGGAGTTCGCTAAAATATTGGTGGGGGCCTACCTAGCGTCCCCCCAAATCATTTTTTTGCTAGTAGCTACTTTTGTGTATTTAAATGTCTGAAACCTAAAATAAACATTATGTGGTTGAAAACACTGAATAGTTGTGATATATTGTATATTGAGCGCATCTGTCTCTGGCTCAGCGCCAGCCAACGCGCGAAAGCACTTTTGAATTTAGCAGTTGATCACGTGATGCACTGACTGTTCTAATCACACCGCTGTGAACGTACGTGCGAAAGGGTTAACAAATATGCCTCGATTATTGAAGGAAAACGTGCTTTATTTGTAATTTTAAATGATGGTGCTGATGATTTTTAGAGCCCCCACAGGTGTAGGATTTTACTGCTTTCATGGGAGCTCATACTCTCTCTATGGGAGCTCAGCTCCCACTGGCTCCCACGTAATTCGAACCATGGTTACAACAGTCATTTTTTGTTTTGTTTTTCACAATGACATGTGAGTTCATGATTTTAATGTCGTTGTTTTGTGGCAGACTAAAGACTAATGACAGACTGCTGATCTTTGAATAAAAATATGTTTGTTTCAGGTTTGAAATTCATTATCTTTTATTATAGGCTATGTAGTCTAATATCATAGTAGAATTTCCGCCAATCTTCAGGGAAGTCCGGTGGAACTTCCGCCAATCTTCAGGGAAGTCCGGTGGAACTTCCCTGATTAGTTCCACCGGACTTCACTTGCTCTCGGGCCTCATATACCCATTAAACCCACACTCCCCCCAGTGGCCAGCAGGGGAACTACAGCACATTAAACCCGCACTCAGCACATTAAACATAAGAGGGTGTCCAGATGAGATTGGCGGAAATTCATTATCTTTTATTATAGGCTATGTAGTCTAATATCATAGTAGAATTTCCGCCAATCTCATCTGGTCACCCTCTTATGTCTAATGTGCTGAGTGCGGGTTTAATGTGCTGTAGTTCCCCTGCTGGCCACTGGGGGGAGTGTGGGTTTAATGGGTATATGAGGCCAGAGAGCAAGTGAAGTCCGGTGGAACTAATCAGGGAAGGTGTGCCCGTGTCAGGATCGTGTCGGGACTGTGTGTGAACCGTATGTGGACATGCACACTTGTGGATCATACTGTGTTTTGGCATCGGAACTGTGATAAGTAAAGGAATGAGTGCAGCACTGGACTGGATGCGTCATGTTTGGATCTCACGCGTCAGAAATAATTCCACAACACAGTAAAAGACAAGAAGGTCATTGTCGCTACAAACCCCAAATAAAGACATTCGTGTGAGAACTTTCACAGTTCTCACACGAATGAGAATGAGAACCACCTCAGTCGAGAGGTCCGAGTCTGAGCACTGGAGAGGTCTGAGTCTGAGAGCTGGAGAGGTCTGAGTCTGAGAGCTGGAGAGGTCCGAGTCTGAGAGCTGGAGAGGTCCGAGTCTGAGAGCTGAAGAGGTCCGAGTCTGACAGCTGGAGAGGTCCGAGTCTGACAGCTGGAGAGGTCCGAGTCTGAGAGCTGGAGAGGTCCGAGTCTGACAGCTGGAGAGGTCCGAGTCTGAGAGCTGGAGAGGTCCGAGTCTGAGCACTGGAGAGGTCCGAGTCTGAGCGCTGGAGAGGTCCGAGTCTGAGAGCTGGAGAGGTCCGAGTCTGAGAGCTGGAGAGGTCCGAGTCTGAGAGCTGGAGAGGTCCGAGTCTGACAGCTGGAGAGGTCCGAGTCTGAGAGCTGGAGAGGTCCGAGTCTGAGAGCTGGAGAGGTCCGAGTCTGAGAGCTGGAGAGGTCCGAGTCTGAGCGCTGGAGAGGTCCGAGTCTGAGCGCTGGAGAGGTCCGAGTCTGAGAGCTGGAGAGGTCCGAGTCTGAGAGCTGGAGAGGTCCGAGTCTGAGCGCTGGAGAGGTCCGAGTCTGAGCGCTGGAGAGGTCTGAGTCTGAGAGCTGGAGAGGTCCGAGTCTGAGAGCTGGAGAGGTCTGAGTCTGAGAGCTGGAGAGGTCCGAGTCTAAGAGCTGGAGACGTCTGAGTCTGACAGCTGGAGAGGTCCGAGTCTGAGCGCTGGAGAGGTCCGAGTCTGAGAGCTGGAGAGGTCCGAGTCTGAGAGCTGGAGAGGTCCGAGTCTGAGCGCTGGAGAGGTCCGAGTCTGAGCGCTGGAGAGGTCTGAGTCTGAGCGCTGGAGAGGTCTGAGTCTGAGCGCTGGAGAGGTCCGAGTCTGAGAGCTGGAGAGGTCCGAGTCTGAGCGCTGGAGAGGTCCGAGTCTGAGCGCTGGAGAGGTCCGAGTCTGAGCGCTGGAGAGGTCCGAGTCTGAGAGCTGGAGAGGTCCGAGTCTGAGCGCTGGAGAGGTCCGAGTCTGAGCGCTGGAGAGGTCCGAGTCTGAGCGCTGGAGAGGTCCGAGTCTGAGAGCTGGAGAGGTCCGAGTCTGAGCGCTGGAGAGGTCCGAGTCTGAGCGCTGGAGAGGTCTGAGTCTGAGAGCTGGAGAGGTCTGAGTCTGACAGCTGGAGAGGTCCGAGTCTGAGCGCTGGAGAGGTCTGAGTCTGAGAGCTGGAGAGGTCCGAGTCTGAGAGCTGGAGAGGTCAGAGTCTGAGCGCTGGAGAGGTCCGAGTCTGAGCGCTGGAGAGGTCCGAGTCTGAGCGCTGGAGAGGTCCGAATCTGAGCGCTGGAGAGGTCCGAGTCTGAGAGCTGGAGAGGTCCGAGTCTGAGCGCTGGAGAGGTCCGAGTCTGAGCGCTGGAGAGGTCCGAGTCTGATAGCTGGAGAGGTCCGAGTCTGAGCGCTGGAGAGGTCCGAGTCTGAGAGCTGGAGAGGTCCGAGTCTGAGAGCTGGAGAGGTCCGAGTCTGAGAGCTGGAGAGGTCCGAGTCTGAGAGCTGGAGAGGTCCGAGTCTGAGAGCTGGAGAGGTCCGAGTCTGAGCGCTGGAGAGGTCCGAGTCTGAGCGCTGGAGAGGTCTGAGTCTGAGAGCTGGAGAGGTCCGAGTCTGAGAGCTGGAGAGGTCCGAGTCTGAGCGCTGGAGAGGTCCGAGTCTAAGAGCTGGAGAGGTCCGAGTCTGAGCGCTGGAGAGGTCCGAGTCTGAGAGCTGGAGAGGTCCGAGTCTGAGCGCTTGAGAGGTCTGAGTCTGAGAGCTGGAGAGGTCCGAGTCTGAGAGCTGGAGAGGTCCGAGTCTGAGCGCTGGAGAGGTCCGAGTCTAAGAGCTGGAGAGGTCCGAGTCTGAGCGCTGGAGAGGTCCGAGTCTGAGCGCTGGAGAGGTCCGAGTCTGAGAGCTGGAGAGGTCTGAGCGCTGAAGAGGTCCGAGTCTGAGCGCTGGAGAGGTCTGAGTCTGAGCGCTGGAGAGGTCCGAGCTGGAGAGGTCCGAGTCTGAGCGCTGGAGAGGTCCGAGTCTGAGAGCAGGAGAGGTCCGAGTCTGAGCGCTGGAGAGGTCCGAGTCTGAGAGCTGGAGAGGTCCGAGTCTGAGCGCTGGAGAGGTCCGAGTCTGAGCGCTGGAGAGGTCCGAGTCTGAGCGCTGGAGAGGTCCGAGTCTGAGAGCTGGAGAGGTCCGAGTCTGAGAGCTGGAGAGGTCCGAGTCTGAGAGCTGGAGAGGTCCGAGTCTGAGAGCTGGAGAGGTCCGAGTCTGAGAGCTGGAGATGTCCGAGTCTGAGAGCTGGAGAGGTCTGAGTCTGAGCGCTGGAGAGGTCTGAGTCTGAGCGCTGGAGAGGTCCGAGTCTGAGAGCTGGAGAGGTCTGAGTTTGAGAGCTGGAGAGGTCCGAGTCTGAGAGCTGGAGAGGTCTGAGTCTGAGCGCTTTAGAGGTCCGAGTCTGAGAGCTGGAGAGGTCCGAGTCTGAGAGCTGGAGAGGTCTGAGTCTGAGCGCTGGTGAGGTCCGAGTCTGAGAGCTGGAGAGGTCCAAGTCTGAGAGCTGGAGGAGTCTGAGAGCTGGAGAAGTCCGAGTCTGAGCGCTGGAGAGGTTCGAGTCTGAGAGCTAGAGAGGTCTGAGGCTGAGCGCTGGAGAGGTCCAAGTCTGAGAGCTGGAGGAGTCTGAGAGCTGGAGAGGTCCGAGTCTGAGAGCTGGAGGAGTCTGAGAGCTGGAGAGGTCTGAGTCTGAGAGCTGGAGAGGTCCGAGTCTGAGAGCTGGAGAGGTCTGAGTCTGAGCGCTGGAGAGGTCCGAGTCTGAGAGCTGGAGAGGTCCGAGTCTGAGCGCTGGAGAGGTCCGAGTCTGAGCGCTGGAGAGGTCCGAGTCTGAGCGCTGGAGAGGTCCGAGTCTGAGAGCTGGAGAGGTCCGAGTCTGAGAGCTGGAGAGGTCCGAGTCTGAGCGCTGGAGAGGTCCGAGTTTGAGAGCTGGAGAGGTCCGAGTCTGAGCGCTGGAGAGGTCCGAGTCTGAGAGCTGGAGAGGTCCGAGTCTGAGAGCTGGAGGAGTCTGAGAGCTGGAGAGGTCCGAGTCTGAGAGCTGGAGAGGTCCGAGTCTGAGCGCTGGAGAGGTCAGAGTCTGAGCGCTGGAGAGGTCCGAGTCTGAGAGCTGGAGGAGTCTGAGAGCTGGAGAGGTCCGAGTCTGAGAGCTGGAGAGGTCCGAGTCTGAGCGCTGGAGGAGTCTGAGAGCTGGAGAGGTCCGAGTCTGAGAGCTGGAGAGGTCCGAGTCTGAGAGCTGGAGAGGTCTGAGTCTGAGAGCTGGAGAGGTCCGAGTCTGAGAGCTGGAGAGGTCCGAGTCTGAGAGCTGGAGGAGTCTGAGAGCTGGAGAGGTCCGAGTCTGAGAGCTGGAGGAGTCTGAGCACTGGAGAGGTCCGAGTCTAAGAGCTGGAGAGGTCCGAGTCTGAGAGCTGGAGAGGTCTGAGTCTGAGAGCTGGAGAGGTCTGAGTCTGAGCGCTGGAGAGGTCCGAGTCTGAGCGCTGGAGAGGTCCGAGTCTGAGAGCTAGAGAGGTCAGAGTCTGAGAGCTGGAGAGGTCCGAGTCTAAGAGCTGGAGAGGTCCGAGTCTGAGAGCTGGAGAGGTCCGAGTCTGAGAGCTGGAGAGGTCCGAGTCTGAGCGCTGGAGAGGTCCGAGTCTGAGAGCTGGAGGAGTCTGAGAGCTGGAGAGGTCCGAGTCTGAGAGCTGGAGAGGTCCGAGTCTGAGAGCTGGAGAGGTCCGAGTCTGAGAGCTGGAGAGGTCCGAGTCTGAGAGCTGGAGAGGTCCGAGTCTGAGCGCTGGAGAGGTCCGAGTCTGAGCGCTGGAGAGGTCCGAGTCTGAGAGCTGGAAAGGTCAGAGTCTGAGAGCTGGAGAGGTCCGAGTCTGAGAGCTGGAGAGGTCCGAGTCTGAGAGCTGGAGAGGTCCGAGTCTGAGAGCTGGAAAGGTCAGAGTCTGAGAGCTGGAGAGGTCCGAGTCTGAGAGCTGGAGAGGTCCGAGTCTGAGAGCTGGAGAGGTCCGAGTCTGAGAGCTGGAAAGGTCAGAGTCTGAGAGCTGGAGAGGTCCGAGTCTGAGAGCTGGAGAGGTCCGAGTCTGAGCGCTGGAGAGGTCCGAGTCTGAGAGCTGGAGAGGTCCGAGTCTGAGAGCTGGAGAGGTCAGAGTCTGAGCGCTGGAGAGGTCCGAGTCTGAGCGCTGGAGAGGTCCGAGTCTGAGAGCTGGAGAGGTCCGAGTCTGAGCGCTGGAGAGGTCCGAGTCTGAGCGCTGGAGAGGTCCGAGTCTGAGAGCTGGAGAGGTCCGAGTCTGAGCGCTGGAGAGGTCCGAGTCTGAGCGCTGGAGAGGTCCGAGTCTGAGAGCTGGAGAGGTCCGAGTCTGAGAGCTGGAGAGGTCCGAGTCTGAGCGCTGGAGAGGTGGAGTTTTTGGAAATTAAAAAAGAACAAGTCATTGTATAGTTTACAGTGAAAAACCGTAAATTGACATTCCCACAATTCCCTGCGTGACACGTCACATTTGATGTATTTTTGATGAAATAACTGTTTCTTCATAGTTTTTCTTAGTTTTTTTCTAACCAGCTATTTACATGGTTTTGTTACTTTTAATGTTGTTAAATTAATGTACATTGAGGGTGTCTCTCCCTCTCTCCCTCTCTCTCCTTCTCTTTCTTTCCCTCTCTCTCTCCCTCTCTCTCTCTCTCTCTCTCTCTCTCTCTCTCTTCTATATTGTTTCTCTTCACTCATGGCTCAGTTTCTGGCAGACTGCAGGAATGTCTGGTAGTTTGTGACTCTGAAATGAGAGAAGCAGAAAAAAGAGGAAAAAGAGGAAAGTTAGAGACTCGACCACAGAAATGTAAACATGTCTGGAGCAAAAATAACTGCGCTTTCATTGAAAACAGTGCAGGAGCTCCACCCTCGACACAAGAGCCATGAGCTGACACACACACACACACACACACACACACTAACACACTCACTCACTCACTCACGCGCGCGCG
>JARWKJ010000024.1:31451344-31473844 GCA_029959095.1 Rhinichthys osculus
CGATTCTCTCAAACGGTCGATTCACTCAAACGGTCGATTCTCTCAAACGGTCGATTCTCTCAAACGGTCGATTCACTCAAACGGTCGATTCACTCAAACGGTCGATTCACTCAAACGGTCGATTCTCTCAAACGGTCGATTCACTCAAACGGTCGATTCTCTCAAACGGCCGATTCACTCAAACGGTCGATTCACTCAAACGGTCGATTCTCTCAAACGGTCGATTCTCTCAAACGGTCGATTCACTCAAACGGTCGATTCACTCAAACGGTCGATTCTCTCAAACGGTCGATTCACTCAAACGGTCGATTCTCTCAAACGGTCGATTCACTCAAACGGTCGATTCTCTCAAACGGCCGATTCACTCAAACGGCCGATTCACTCAAACGGTCGATTCACTCAAACTGCCGATTCACTCAAACGGCCGATTCACTCAAACGGTCGATTCACTCAAACTGCCGATTCACTCAAACGGCCGATTCACTCAAACGGTCGATTCACTCAAACTGCCGATTCACTCAAACGGCCGATTCTCTCAAACGGTCGATTCTCTCAAACTGCCGATTCACTCAAACGGCCGATTCACTCAAACGGTCGATTCACTCAAACTGCCGATTCACTCAAACGGTCGATTCTCTCAAACGGTCGATTCTCTCAAACGGCCGATTCACTCAAACGGTCGATTCACTCAAACTGCCGATTCACTCAAACGGCCGATTCACTCAAACGGTCGATTCACTCAAACTGCCGATTCACTCAAACGGCCGATTCACTCAAACGGTCGATTCACTCAAACGGCCGATTCTCTCAAACGGTCGATTCTCTCAAACGGTCGATTCACTCAAACGGTCGATTCACTCAAACTGCCGATTCACTCAAACTGCCGATTCACTCAAACGGCCGATTCTCTCAAACGGTCGATTCTCTCAAACGGTCGATTCACTCAAACGGTCGATTCACTCAAACTGCCGATTCACTCAAACGGCCGATTCACTCAAACGGTCGATTCACTCAAACTGCCGATTCACTCAAACTGCCGATTCTCTCAAACTGCCGATTCACTCAAACGGCCGATTCACTCAAACTGCCGATTCACTCAAACTGCCGATTCTCTCAAACTGCCGATTCACTCAAACGGCCGATTCACTCAAACGGTCGATTCACTCAAACGGCCGATTCACTCAAACTGCCGATTCACTCAAACGGCCGATTCTCTCAAACGGTCGATTCTCTCAAACGGTCGATTCACTCAAACTGCCGATTCACTCAAACTGCCGATTCACTCAAACGGCCGATTCTCTCAAACGGTCGATTCTCTCAAACGGTCGATTCACTCAAACGGTCGATTCACTCAAACTGCCGATTCACTCAAACGGCCGATTCACTCAAACGGTCGATTCACTCAAACTGCCGATTCACTCAAACGGCCGATTCACTCAAACGGCCGATTCTCTCAAACGGTCGATTCTCTCAAAATTATGTTTTATTAACAAAGTTCGGGAGGAGCACGTTCAGATAATTAAACCTAATTAAACACACGTGGAGCACATTCAGATAATCAAACCTAATTAGACACGAGTGGTGCTTAATCAACGAGTTAAGCGCTGTGTATATATACAGCAAACTTACCTCCGTTCATTGACAGTTTAACAGCATCCCTCCACCACCCCATCTCCTCACTTATAGTCCTAATACTCTTACAACAACGGGGGGAGTACTCTGGGTTCGGGCAAAATTCCGAGCTCGGAGCCCTCCCCCCGGACAGCACGCCAAATACGCATAATCTTTACTCTGTTTAATTGATGTAAGTGTGAACTCGTGAACTGCCGATTCACTCAAACGGCCGATTCACTCAAACGGTCGATTCACTCAAACTGCCGATTCTCTCAAACGGCCGATTCACTCAAACTGCCGATTCTCTCAAACTGCCGATTCACTCAAACTGCCGATTCTCTCAAACTGCCGATTCACTCAAACGGCCGATTCACTCAAACGGTCGATTCACTCAAACGGCCGATTCTCTCAAACGGCCGATACTCTCAAACGGTCGATTCTCTCAAACGGCCGATTCACTCAAACGGCCGATTCACTCAAACGGTCGATTCTCTCAAACTGCCGATTCACTCAAACGGCCGATTCTCTCAAACGGCCGATACTCTCAAACGGTCGATTCTCTCAAACGGCCGATTCACTCAAACGGTCGATTCTCTCAAACGGCCGATTCACTCAAACGGCCGATTCACTCAAACGGTTGATTCTCTCAAACGGTCGATTCACTCAAACGGTCGATTCACTCAAACGGTCGATTCACTCAAACGGTCGATTCTCTCAAACGGCCGATTCACTCAAATGGCCGATTCACTCAAACGGTCGATTCACTCAAACGGTCGATTCACTCAAACGGTCGATTCACTCAAACGGCCGATTCACTCAAACGGCCGATTCACTCAAACGGTCGATTCACTCAAACGGTCGATTCACTCAAACGGTCGATTCACTCAAACGGCCGATTCACTCAAACGGTCGATTCACTCAAACGGTCGATTCACTCAAATGGCCGATTCTCTCAAACGGTCGATTCACTCAAACGGCCGATTCACTCAAACGGCCGATTCTCTCAAACGGTCGATTCACTCAAACGGCCGATTCACTCAAACGGCCGATTCTCTCAAACGGTTGATTCTCTCAAACGGTCGATTCACTCAAACGGTCGATTCACTCAAACGGTCGATTCTCTCAAACGGTTGATTCTCTCAAACGGTCGATTCTCTCAAACGGTCGATTCACTCAAACGGCCGATTCACTCAAACGGTCGATTCACTCAAACGGTCGATTCACTCAAATGGCCGATTCTCTCAAGCGGTCGATTCACTCAAACGGTCGATTCTCTCAAACGGTCGATTCACTCAAACGGCCGATTCACTCAAACGGCCGATTCTCTCAAACGGCCGATTCACTCAAACGGTCGATTCACTCAAACGGTCGATTCACTCAAACTGCCGATTCACTCAAACGGTCGATTCTCTCAAACGGTCGATTCACTCAAACGGTCGATTCACTCAAACTGCCGATTCACTCAAACGGTCGATTCTCTCAAACGGTCGATTCACTCAAACGGCCGATTCTCTCAAACGGTCGATTCACTCAGTGAGGAAACACCACCGTGTGTGTCTTTGTTTTGAACTATTTCCGTTGGCGAAATAGAGCAAAAACAGGCAATATGTTGTCTAAAATAAAAAAGTCACTTAATATTAACTTCTTGTTTATTAAACTTGTATAAAATCAATATCACATTTGTTATCATGCTGGTATCTGGAGAAAAACTGCACTCTTGATATTCATTACTAAATTATATAAATAAAGACTAATTCACGCAGTGAAAGCGTGCACTCTAAATGCACACTGGCACTAGTCTAATCTCTCTGTGTGTGTGTGTGTGTGTGTGTGTGTGTGTGTGTGAGGGATAGGCTATAGCCTACTCGATAATGTCAAATCGCACATCGTTAAAACAACAATTACGATATCGCACACCCCTAATACTGCTATATATGCTGTTAATATGAATCAAACAACTACAGTAAAACAGAAACTCACTCACTCTTGACTGAATAACTTTAGTAGCTTTAAAAAGAATACATTTCTTACTTGAATACTGCTGTTAAAAGCTCTGGCGAGGAGATAAACATGTGGACTGTGTTCAGCTCACTGTGGGCGGGTCTATGCTAATAAGCTGGAGTCTGTCAGCTGTCGTGGGCGGGGCCTATGCTAATAGGGTGGAGTCCATCAGTAGTTATGGGTGGGATCTATGCTAATGGGGGGAAGTCAGTCAGTAGTTGTGGGCGGGGTCTATTCTAATAGGGCGGAGTCCGTCAGTAGTTGTGGGCGGGATCTATGCTTATAGGGCGGAGTCCTTCAGTAGTTGTGGGCGGAGTCTATGCTAATAGGGTGGAGTCTGTCAGTAGTTGTGGGCGGGATCTATGCTAATAGGGCGGAGTCCGTCAGTAGTTGTGGGCGGAGTCTATACTAATAGGGTGGAGTCTGTCAGTAGTTGTGGGCGGGGTCTATGCTAATAGGGTGGAGTCTGTCAGTAGTTGTGGGCGGGGTCTATGCTAATAGGGTGGAGTCTGTCAGTAGTTGTGGGCGGGGTCTATGCTAACAGGGTCCTGAAACAAGTAACATTTAAAAAACATCAGAAGAATGACCAACTGAAATGCTCCATGAATGATGTGCAAGTCGTGTTTTGAGAACATTAATGAAGACCAGATAACTTTGAGCAAATGTTCTATTAATGTTCCTGGAAGAACGCATCTGAAGAGTCTCAGCTATACATTATGGTAAATGGTAAATGGACTGCATTTATATAGCGCTTTCACAGACCCAATGGCCACCAAAGCGCTTTACATTTGCCTCACATTCACCCATTCACTCACTCATTCATACTCACTCATTCATACACCGACGGGCGACGGCAGCCATGCAAGGCGGCATCCAGCTCGTCGGGAGCAGCCGGGGTTAGGTGTCTCACACACACACACACAGCTGGGGTTAGGTGTCTCACACACACACACACAGCTGGGGTTAGGTGTCTCACACACACACACACAGCTGGGGTTAGCTGTCTTACACACACACACACAGCTGGGGTTAGGTGTCTCACACACACACACACACAGCTGGGGTTTAGTTGTCTCACACACACACACACACAGCTGGGGTTAGGTGTCTCACACACACACACACAGCTGGGGTTAGCTGTCTCACACACACACACACAGCTGGGGTTAGGTGTCTCACACACACACACAGCTGGGGTTAGGTGTCTCACACACACACACACACACACACACACACACACAGCTGGGGTTAGGTGTCTTGCTCATGGACACCTCGACACTTGGTCAGCTGGAACCGAGGATTGAACCACCAACCTTCCGGTTTGTAGACAACCCACATGAACCACTGAGCCACTGCCACCATTATTTATCGGCTTTAATTTTATCGGACAAATTTTATATACCGATAAAATATACCGATATTTTATATACCGATATGGCGACCGTATGGATCATGTGAATCCAGTGCATTTGTTCTGAATTTCATCTCAATATTTCTCATTTATAATGCATCTGTAAAGTGTAAATATGCATTCAGAATCATGGGGTCTCCTCCACTGCTGAAGCATTATTTAAAGTAATATAATATTGAACATTTTCTGTGAACAACAACTATATGAGAGTGTTTTGAGTGTGATTTAGAGGATAAATGAGCAGTGAAACATGTGAAGGTCTGCTCATGTCTTGTGTTTGGAATGACTCGGATGGTTCCACTGGTGATGTGGCTGATTCTGGAGATTCTCCTATCAGCTCTGTCTCTCTCTCTCTCTCTCTCTCTCTCTCTCTCTCTCTCTCTCTCTCTCTCTCTCTCTCTCTCTCTCTCTCTCTCTCTCTCTCTCTCTCTCTCTCTCTCTCTCTCTCTCTCTCTCTCTCTCTCTCTCTCTCTCTCTCTCTCTCTCTCTCTCTCTGTAAATCAGGCTAATCTGAAACAGGGAGGATGCTGAAATAAAATATTTGATCTATTTCCTCTCCATATTTTCTGCTTGTGATATGAATAATTGTCCTGCTCAGAGATTGATTGGCCGGCTGCAGTGTTTGGCTTCACGCCGTTTGCAGATGAATCACTGAACGTGCTTTTGTTTGCTATGTTCTCTCGAAGAGTCGAGATTGTCTGACAGAACTTTATTTATTCCTGTAAAACTAGGAGACGTCCGTAATAAAATGACATTGGGTCAGCCTGTCTCAGTTTGACCTTTTTCCCAGTTGTTTTTACTTTTATTATATCTATGTATTGGTATTGCAAAACCACCAGTTTTTATAGTTATTTAATCTGGTTTCGCCGCAGCTTTATGTAATGATGTTGAAGACATTCTGTTGCAGGATTTACTTGCACTCAGAAATTGCTTGTAAATTTCACAAATATCTCAAAGAAACAGAAAGTTACACATCGAATTAAATGTGACATTTTGAAGTAGTAAGACTGAAAGACTTATACGTATTATACGCGTGTAAGATTGCGCATCAGTGTGAGTATCTCGTGCAGTGGAGAAGTGTGTCATGTACTCTCGCTCGTGTCGGTCAAACCTGTACGACTTGCTTGTTTTTGTGGAACACAAAAGAAAATATTTTTAAAAAGTGTTTTTTGTCCGTATAATGAAAGTCAAGGGCGTCCAAAGTTGTTTTAGACTTTCATCTTGATCAGTTTAAAAGACACTTAGCTAATATTCAGTAACAAACCCTGACCTGATCTGAATAACGACAGTATCTTCTGTAGAGCTGAAATTGAATTTGAAATGTGTTATTTTCCACTTATCTTAAAACATTTGCACAGAAACATTATTTATACATCATTTATTCATGGAATGTTTTCTTCTGAAATGTTTAAGTTGGACGTTTATTAAATGTTTCAGAGCGTTCAGAGAACATTGAAAAGTAACGTTCTCATAATGTTTGAAGATGGTTCGCTTAAAAACATGACGAAACGGGACGTTTTGAACGTTCCGAGAACATTCAGAAATAACGCATTTGTGTTTGCTGTGTTGACGATCTGTGTTGAATAACGCATTATTCTAGAAATACAGCTGCACTTCTGTAGTGGCATGGTGTGAGTAATGATGCAGAAGATCACTTCTCTCTGGTTGTGTGTGCTTGTTGTTGTGTAGTGTGTGTTTAGTGGAACACACCCTGACACATGTGAACGCGCACGGCTCCCGGTGAAGCAGGAATGAGCTTCAGGCGCGCGGAGGAATGAGCGGTAAACCGAGACAGCACTGCCTGATTGAAAGCATGTGTGTGTTCACGCGAGTGTGTGTGTTCAGCCTGTCCTGTTGTGTTGTGTTGTGTGACGGCCTGCAGACTGCAAATTAAAGCCGCCAGTAAATCTGCTGTTATAGGCAGTGAAAGCTAATTTTGGAGCGGAGCGCGTGTGTGTTTTGCAGTGTCACGTGTGTGTGATTCTCCTGCTGTGGGTCAGAGTGGACTGGGGCCCGATATTTAGGTGTTTATTTTATTTATTCATTTTTACACAAATTCTGTATTTTACATTTTAAACTCAAGACGAGTGGAAGTAGCGACAGATCTATTCTTACTTGTTGTGGCGTTCATCTATGAAAGCTTGTTTCCGCCACAGAATGAAAAAGGTAATTGCGAGTTTTTTCTCAGAATTGCATGTTTATGTCTCGCAAGATAAACAGGCAAATGGGCAATTCTGAAGAAAAAAAAGTCAGTCTTTTTTCCCTTAGAATTGGATCTTGAATTTTGCTCTTCAGTAGCTAATTTTTGATCAAATATTTCTACTAATAAAAAATGTTTTACTTACTCGGAATGGTACGAAACTTGGTAAAGGTTTGGCACTTGCTGTGTGAACACACACATAAATCATGGCCATGATGTGAACAGGTTTAATGGTCCTGAAAGCAACTGTCACACTTGTGCTCCTCGCGGTCAGAAACGCGCACTGGAAATGAAGGAGAGTTTCCTCTAGTGGAAGCGTGTGGAACTGCAGCCGAACACACTCTCACTGATGCTCATTTACTGAGAGATCAGACTCACATGCGGAATACTTGTTTAGATTTATGGGTTTGATTTTCTTGCAGTTTTAGAGTAAAACGTGTTTTTGACAATATAGATTTCATATACAAATTTAAAATAGTATTTTATGCATTTTTCATAACATGGAAAATCCATAAAATGTAAAATTCTGTAACTTTTTTTAAGTTCAATTTTTAAAACTTTTATAATAATCTGCTGAGTGTCGTCTTTGAAAAGAGATCAAACTTCAGTCTGTTGCTGTGAAGCATTCAAGATTTGCCACAGTTTAAGCTTCGGGTCTATGCTAAAAACGTGAATAAATGGATTATAAATACATTGAAAATATAAAATGTAGTACCATAAAATCCCCCATTGAAATACAAAAAAAAAAAAACCATTCGTTGTTGACAACCACGATAGCCCTGAACACTGTAGGAGGAGGTCACATGCAGGTGTTCTGCTTGCGTCGCGTGTGAAATGTCTTCATCCCAGGTACAGTGGCATATATTTCAGCATGTCATATGAATATAATTTCATGGGTTTTATTTTTTTTTTCTAACGACAAATGATCGCGATGATCACGTTTACAAGCCAGCGTCATTATAGTAGCCTAGTCTATTGGTTACCGTTTTACTGAATCTATATGATACTTCAATGCAATGTTTGAGTGGTAGCTAATAACAATATATCGTCAATATTATAATATCAAGCTACCATAAATGAATCTGCAAATTTTACAAATCGATTTGCATTATAGCTTGAGGCAAGACAAATAAACAAATATCACAGACATGTTAGGTATCCTAAAATATAATTTTGTACATCTTATATATTTACTTGCAAGAATGTAGCCCCTACCAAACTTGTGCACGCCGTTTAGACACAGGCTTTCATTTGATTTTTTTTTTGCCAAGTCCGCATCGGTCGGGGACCCCTCCTCCTCCTTCAGCTCACGCCAGCGAGAAAATGCTGGCCCAATGTTGATCCTCGTTCTGCCTTTAACGCGATCACTTTCTCTTTTTCTCTTTTTGCTTTGCTCCGATAAAACCTTTGCTTTCTTGTTTTTCTGTGCTGCTTCGGCCATGACTATAACATTTGGCTCGCACGTCCGATTTTAAGGAAGTGGGGGTGGTGGTGGAAGTGACGTATATGCCGTAAACCAGTCGAATTTTGTAGTTCTCTTTGTTCGCCGGTTACTACCCGAAACCCGAGGTTTAAAAGTACAATTAAAAACGCTACAGACCCCGTCAGGCTATGGCAGACGTGTCATTCAACCTATTGTAAGTCGATGTACCATCACAAGAGACTTGGAAATATATTATGAAGGTTGAAAAGTTACCTAGTGCTGCTTTAAAGTCGAAACATTTCGAGATTAAAGTCGAAACATTGTTTCAGATTGCCGCACACACAGGCATTCATAATGGTGCATAGCGAGTGTTTCACACTGTGTGTGTGTGTGTGTGTGTGTTTCAACAAAAGGAAATTCAACAGGTGCCAATCTACCAGCATTAGGCTACCATTATAGGACGTTATAATACTGCGCCGGAATAGACTTTAGCCTATAGGAAAACCACCCCGGAAAACACTTTTCAGACTGGATGGAGATATCCAGCTTTATGAATGAATGAATGAGGCATTTATATAGCGCTTTCATATGTCTACTAGGCCTACACTCAAAGCGCTTTACAATCATATCAGAGAATCTCTCCTCCACCACCATTAGTGGTTATTAAATCTGAGGAAATCACGGGATCCGGCCAAATGATTGGATACAGAATGATGCACTTAAAATGTATCCAGAACGAATTTACGGTGAAGAGGGAGACAGAACGGTTCCTGTAGTGTTCTCGACCCAGATAGTGTTGCCTAGACGAGCACGAAAACACCTCAGAAACACTGCCACATAAAGTGTGGACCATTGTGATACTCCGGCGGAGTCTGTGCGCTCGTCTATAGGCAACGCCAGGGTAATTCTTGTTGGTAGATTAGCACCTGTGTAGAATTTTGTTGAAAGCCCAGATAACACACACACACACACACGCTCTGAGCCAGTGGACGCGCACTGTTATGAATGCACACACTTCTATGGAAGACTGTATTATCGTAATGTTTCGATTTTATTCTCGAAATGTTTCGACTTTAATCTCAAAATGCTAGTGTTTTTGTTTTTTTTACAGATTTTTTTTTTTTTTTTAGTTGCGGTTCAGGGCTTCCGTAGACCGCCACGTTACTGCAACTAAAATCATTTTTGCTGCTTTAAAATGAAATAAAAGTTGACTTGGAATATCATGAAATATGGAATACTGTGATATGTCAGCTCTGCGGGTCCGAATGACAGAAGGCTGAGGATCAGAGCTTGTGTTGGACCAGTAACTGGGTCAGACTGAAACTGAAGCGCTGAGCCAGAACTCGCACGCGTGTGTTTTTCCTGGAGCACACATTAGTGGTGCTGGTGCTGGTGCTGGTTCTGTAAAGGTAACTAAAGTTTCATGGTGACACACGGACTGTTTTGAATGTGACACATATGTTCCCAGTAAAGGTTCCTGATAAACATGGCCAGCTCTCAGTTTCTTTATTCAGTGCATACCCTCGGCATACTGAACGAAACATGGTGTCAGATCAGAAGTAAAACGGAGAGGAGGAGGACAGTAGAAAGACGAACTAAACCTGTGAAGTAAAACAACGTCCCGAAAAAGGAAGGAAGATGGACGGAGAAGCATCGGCGCAACAGTTAGCTCCACTGCTAGCGCCGCCAGGCAAGTTCAATTTCTCCAATGCTAATGAATGGCCGAGATGGATTAAGCGCTTCGAACGCTACAGAATAGCGTCAGGATTGGATAAACAATCGTTAGAGTTTCGAGTGAACGCCTTCATGTATGCAGCCGACGACGATGCCGAAGATATCCTAAAAGTGTTACCCCTCACAGACGAACAGAAATCCTATGACGCGGTTACAGAGGCTTTCACGGCGCACTGTGTTAGCAAGCGGAACGTAATCTTCGAAAGAGCATGCTTTACCAGACGAAACCAAGAGCCTGTGAGAGTGAGTCCTTTATAACAGCGGTGCACACACTGGCCGAACACTGTGAATTTGGGGTCCTGAGAGAACAGTCAATAAGGGACCGAATTGTGGTCGGCATTAGAGATGCTAAGAGATGCTGATCGACCAGCGGGGTCCATGATATCTCAGAGGCACATATGGGGAGCAAAAATGAGGAGGATTTTGCTTTCCTTGGAGAAGTGGGCTCTGAGGGAGAGGATGAGTGGATAGAGTCAGTGCAGTTAAATGGAGAAGCAACTGTTGTTAAACTGGATACTGGAGCAAGTGTTACAGCAGTTCCAAGCAGCAGCCACTCCATTTAAAAGCACGGGACACTGCAACCGCCACTTAAAGTGCTGTATGGACCAGGAAACTACAGACTGGAAGCAAAAGGACGCTTTAAAGGGGAGCTGAGTCACGAAAAGGTAACAACAGAACAAGACATTTATGTTGTTAAAGATTTGACTAAGGCGCTACTGGGCCTTCCTGCTATGAAATCACTCAAGCTAATAAGGCGTCTCCACACTGTACAAGCCCAGCAAGAGGACTTTAAAGTACAGTGTTTTCAGGCTTGGGAAAGTTAAAGGAGCCCTACAAAATAGAGCTGGAGCCAGGTGCTGTCCCGTATGCTCTGTCATCCCCACGCCCGTGCCTCTACCACTGCGAGACGAGGTGCAGGCGGAGCTGAAGCGTTTGGAGGACATGGGGGTGATTTCAAAGGTGACCCAACCCACACCCTGGTGTGCAGGCATGGAAATATTCGGCTGTGCGTGGACCTGACGTACCTGAACCAGTGGGTGCGGAGAGAGAGGCACATTCTCCCAGCAGTAGACCACACACTAGCCATTCTGGCTGGGGCAAAAGTGTTCACGAAGTTGGACGTAACCTCCGGTTTCTGGCAGATCCCGTTGTCGGAGGAGAGCCAGCTCCTCACTACATTCATCACCCCATTCGGGCAATATGCATTCAATCGCCTACCATTTGGGATCTCATCCGCCCCGGAGCACTTCCAGCGTCGCATGTCGCAGGTGTTGGAGGGGTGCGACGGAGTGCTGTGTCATGCGGACAACATAGTCGTGTATGGAGAGTCTGTCGCCCATCACTGTAGCCCTAGCCGGCTCTCCCTATAAGCGAACTAAGCGGCTGCTTAGGGCCCCACTGCCACTAGGGGGCCCCCTAACTACAGATGGTAGTCGCCGCTCAAAGTGTGGGGCACGCCCCACTGGTGGGGAAAGGAGACGTGACAGGTGGGGCACGCCAACGGGAGGAAATTTTCCTTTTTATGCCTTTACATCTTTATTCGTTCATGGCGAGTCCGCATCGTCAACTTCATATTTGCAGCGACGCAGAAAACACCAGTTTATTAATAAACAATTAAATGTCTCCTTGCTATTTTTTACACATTCATAATCATTAGCCTATTGCCGGTTCGTGCGCTTGAGTGAGGCTTTATAACACTCATTATCCTGTATAGTCTATTTAAGTTATTAAATCAAATAAAGGGGCGATTTGTCCACTAATGGCTTAAATAAACAACTACTAGTCGACTAGAAAAAAACTTTAGTCGGAGGCAGCCCTTATTCCACATATTCTCGAGCCAGCAGGGTTGAGCGCGCGACCCTGAGCGCCGGAATGAGCGAGCGGAGGAATATTCAGAAATGCGCTCTCCGCCCATGCTCTGTTTTGACACAGCTGCACTTTTATTTTCTTTATTTTTTAACTTGCTGTTATGTTATTTGATGTAGATAGTTTGTTGTATACTTGTTACTTCAATAAATTGGAACATTTTAAGCTTGTTGCGCATTTCATTAGCACTGTGTTGGGGTGATGGGGGCAGTGGGGCTTGAAAATTCCCCCTTGTCCAAAGTGGGGAATGACCGAAAAAGTTTGAGAACCACTGCGTTAAGTCAACCAACCGTGTCAGATCGTTGTCTTCCCTGGACTTGGAAATTTGACCGCAAAAATGAAACGAGTCTATCCATCGGGTGCAGAAAAAAGAAGAATATGTTTAAATCACTTTAAGGAAGCAAAGAAATTACTGGTCCAACTTCTCCCTCTTTTTAAAGTGTGGAAAAGGGAAAAGAAGTTCAAAGATCGAGACTCCAGCAACACTGTAGTATATATGCAACAACTTTATTGAAGATTTGTTAGATTGGGGTTAGATTGTATACAGTTGCCGGTTTGCGGTGGCAATACTCCATTATTCACTGCAAGGCAGGGCCCCACAATCTTTCTGCTTAGGGCCCCCAGATTTACAGAGCCGGCACTGACTGTAGCCCATCACTGTAGCCCATCACTGTAGCCTATCACTGTAGCCCATCACTGTAGCCCATCACTGTAGCCCATCACTGTAGCCCATCACTGTAGCCCATCACTGTAGCCTATCACTGTAGCCCATCACTGTAGCCCATCACTGTAGCCTATCACTGTAGCCCATCACTGTAGCCCATCACTGTTGCCCATCACTGTAGCCCATCACTGTAGCCTATCACTGTAGCCCATCACTGTAGCCCATCACTGTAGCCCATCACTGTAGCCCATCACTGTAGCCCATCACTGTAGCCCATCACTGTTGCCCATCACTGTAGCCCATCACTGTAGCCCATCACTGTAGCCCATCACTGTTGCCCATCACTGTAGCCCATCACTGTAGCCCATCACTGTAGCCCATCACTGTAGCCCATCACTGTAGCCCATCACTGTAGCCCATCACTGTAGCCTATCACTGTAGCCCATCACTGTAGCCCATCACTGTAGCCCATCACTGTAGCCCATCACTGTAGCCCATCACTGTAGCCCATCACTGTAGCCCATCACTGTAGCCTATCACTGTAGCCCATCACTGTAGCCCATCACTGTTGCCCATCACTGTTGCCCATCACTGTAGCCCATCACTGTAGCCCATCACTGTAGCCCATCACTGTAGCCCATCACTGTATCCTATCACTGTATCCTATCACTGTAGCCCATCACTGTATCCCATCACTGTATCCTATCACTGTAGCCCATCACTGTAGCCCATCACTGTAGCCTATCACTGTAGCCCATCACTGTAGCCCATCACTGTAGCCCATCACTGTAGCCTATCACTGTAGCCCATCACTGTAGCCCATCACTGTAGCCCATCACTGTAGCCCATCACTGTAGCCCATCACTGTTGCCCATCACTGTTGCCCATCACTGTAGC
The DNA here is from genome assembly GCA_029959095.1 of Rhinichthys osculus. NCBI lineage: Eukaryota > Metazoa > Chordata > Actinopteri > Cypriniformes > Leuciscidae > Rhinichthys > Rhinichthys osculus. The sequence goes on from JARWKJ010000024.1 coordinate 31,465,155, forward strand.
CCATCACTGTAGCCCATCACTGTAGCCCATCACTGTAGCCCATCACTGTAGACCATCACTGTATCCTATCACTGTATCCTATCACTGTAGCCCATCACTGTAGCCCATCACTGTAGCCCATCACTGTTGCCCCTCACTGTTGCCCATCACTGTAGCCTATCACTGTAGCCCATCACTGTAGCCCATCACTGTAGCCCATCACTGTAGCCCATCACTGTAGCTTATCACTGTAGCCCATCACTGTTGCCCATCACTGTTGCCCATCACTGTTGCCCATCACTGTAGCCCATCACTGTAGCCCATCACTGTAGCCCATCACTGTAGCCCATCACTGTTGCCCATCACTGTTGCCCATCACTGTAGCCTATCACTGTAGCCCATCACTGTAGCCCATCACTGTAGCCCATCACTGTTGCCCATCACTGTTGCCCATCACTGTAGCCCATCACTGTAGCCTATCACTGTTGCCCATCACTGTAGCCCATCACTGTAGCCCATCACTGTAGCCCATCACTGTAGCCCATCACTTTTGCCCATCACTGTAGCCCATCACTGTAGCCCATCACTGTAGCCCATCACTGTAGCCCATCACTGTAGCCCATCACTGTAGCCTATCACTGTTGCCCATCACTGTAGCCCATCACTGTAGCCCATCACTGTTGCCCATCACTGTAGCCCATCACTGTAGCCTATCACTGTTGTCCATCACTGTAGCCCACACTCACTGTCTCGTCTACACTACTCGCCTACACTGCACTCACTCGAGTGACATCCACTTTCAGCTCATTAATGCAGTCGTTTAATTATTGATGCACTTTTTGTATCCAGGTTTGTGTAAATGTGGCGTCCAGGACAGTGCATTGTGGGATACATTATAACGTGCTCACATTTACTGCTGGTGTTGCAGGACATCAGGGGTTCATGTAGAAACTGTACATGATGTGCACTCACACACTGTAGGGGAGTGAGCGTAGTGTGTGAGAATGTTATTCCAGACACACCCACTGAACTGCTCTTGTCCAATCAGAAGAGAGGAGCGGCCGACCGCAGACTGGCAGCAACGATTCTCTGAGAATACACAGACTGTCGGCCAAACGCCTCTCTCTCTCTCACACACACACACACACACACACACACACACACACACACGTGGCTAATTGGCTGAAAATATGCTAAGTGGTGTAATTCTTTACGGACTGTTAGAGGCGTCTGATAAGACCACACACACTCACCTCACACACACACACACACACACACACACCTCACACCACACACCACACACCTCACACATACTCTATCTCTCTCTCTCTCTCACACACAAACACACACACACACACACACACACACACACCTCACACCACACACCTCACACACACTCTATCTCTCTCTCTCTCACACACAAACACACAAACACACACACACACACACACACACACACATAATAATAATAATACACATACACATACACACTCTCATACACGCACAGACACACGCACACACCTCACACACACACACACACGCTCTCTCTCTCTCTCTCTTACACACACACCTCACACACACACACACACACTCTCTCTCTCTCTCTCTCTCACACACACACACACACACACTCTCTCTCTCTCTCTCTCTCTCTCTCACACACACACACACACACACACACACACACACACACACACACACTGAGCCAAAACAGAATTAGAGGTTGTGTTATTTTAATTGCTAGTATTGTGTTAACATGAGTGTGTGTGTGTGTGTGTGTGTGTTAAACTCATTAATAAGACCCTCACACACACTTGAAGCAGGAGCAGCAGGGACATAAAGCAGAAATTGTTCCCGTTAGGAGATAATCGACGTCATCGTCGTTCATGCGGTTTCACACACTTCATTCTCCAGCTGAAGTTGTGCGGTGTGTGTGTTGACCACCGACATCACTGTCTTCAGAGAGAAACTAATGAGATTAAACACATAAACATCAGCTTATCATGGGAGACTCATCTCTACACAACTGCAGTTTCTAATGTGATCATTTGGAAAACCCTGATATAGACAGGATTGTTTTAACTGGCTATACAACTGATATAACTGTCCCATGCTGAACACACAGGCTTTAAAAGAATATCCAACAGTGTTGATGCTGAAAGCGTTTATCCGTGTGTGTGTGTGTGTGTGTGTGTGTGTGTGTGTGTGCGTTTTAGGCTGCAGTGGTCAGATGTCTGATGTCTGCCGGCGGAAATGATCCAGACTGGAGCAGAACCAGTCATTCAAAAGGTACACACACACACAAGGTACACACACACACACACACACACACACACACAGATGGATGTGGAGTTCTATCTATCTTTCTGTCTGTCTGTCTGTCTGTCTGTCTGTGTATGTATGTATATGTCTGTCTGTCTGTCTGTCTGTCTGTCTGTGTATCTGTCTGTCTATCTACTGTCTGTCTGTCTGTGTATCTGTCTGTCTATCTACTGTCTGTCTGTCTGTCTGTCTACTGTCTCTCTCTGTCTGTGTATCTATCTGTCTGTCTGTCTGTCTATCTACTGTCTCTCTCTGTCTGTGTATCTATCTGTCTGTCTGTCTGTCTATCTACTGTCTCTCTCTGTCTGTGTATCTATCTGTCTGTCTATCTACTGTCTGTCTGTCTGTCTATCTGTCTGTCTTTCTGTCTGTCTGTGTGTCTGTCTGTCTGTCTGTCTATCTACTGTCTCTCTCTGTCTGTCTATCTATCTATCTACTTTCTGTCTATCTGTCTCCCTGTCTGCGTGTATCTATGTATGTATACAGGTCCTTCTCAAAAAATTAGCATATTGTGATAAAGTTCATTATTTTCCATAATGTAATGATAAAAATTAAACTTTCATATATTTTAGATTCATTGCACACCAACTGAAATATTTCAGGTCTTTTATTGTTTTAATACTGATGATTTTGGCATACAGCTCATGAAAACCCAAAATTCCTGTCTCAAAAAATTATCATATTTCATTCGACCAATAAAATAAGTGTTTTTAATACAACAACAAAAAGTCAACCTTCAAATAATCATGTTCAGTTATGCACTCAATAGTCAATACTTGGTCGGGAATCCTTTTGCAGAAATGACTGCTTCAATGCGGCGTGGCATGGAGGCGATCAGCCTGTGGCACTGCTGAGGTGTTATGGAGGCCCAGGATGCTTCGATAGCGGCCTTAAGCTCATCCAGAGTGTTGGGTCTTGCGTCTCTCAACTTTCTCTTCACAATATCCCACAGATTCTCTATGGGGTTCAGGTCAGGAGAGCTGGCAGGCCAATTGAGCACAGTAATACCATGGTCAGTAAACCATTTACCAGTGGTTTTGGCACTGTGAGCAGGTGCCAGGTCGTGCTGAAAAATGAAATCTTCATCTCCATAAAGCTTTTCAGCAGATGGAAGCATGAAGTGCTCCAAAATCTCCTGATAGCTTGCTGCATTGACCCTGCCCTTGATAAAACACAGTGCACCAACACCAGAAGCTGACATGGCACCCCAGACCATCACTGACTGTGGGTACTTGACACTGGACTTCAGGCATTTTGGCATTTCCTTCTCCCCAGTCTTCCTCCAGACTCTGGCACCTTGATTTCCGAATGACATGCAAAACTGAGCAACAGTCCAGTGCTGCTTCTCTGTAGCCCAGGTCAGGCGCTTCTGCCGCTGTTTCTGGTTCAAAAGTGGCTTGACCTGGGGAATGCGGCACCTGTAGCCCATGTCCTGCACACGCCTGTGCACGGTGGCTCTGGATCAGGGACGTGCACAGGGGGTTTCTCAGGTTGCCCGGGCAACTGCCCATATGCCCTTCTCACTCAAGTTGCCCTTCTCACTCAAGTTGCCCTTCCGAGAAAAAAAATTAAATCGTACAATTTCACGAAGGCCTGGATTTAAAAAAAATCGCAAAGCCTTATTCACTTCCATTCGGGCACCGAAAGTGAAAGTCAGTATGAAGGGCAAACGCTGCACGCGACCATAGACTGCACGCGACCGGCGTAGGGCCACGCAAATTACTTAAGGCCACGCCTCCATCTCGTGTCATAGTCATAGCGCGCCGTCAAATGTGTAGCTACAACATCCACGACAAAATGAAGCGAAACTATCCTTCTGGTCACGAAAAGAGGAAGAAGAAAAAAACCATGAGAGTGAATTGCGGGAACAACAATCAGCTAAACTTGTGTTCTCTCCTCTCTAAGTTTGATGTCAGCAAAGTTTGATGTTTTTCGGTCTTGCTAACCTAGCTGGGCAGGCAGTGCATCTCTTGCATCACTTTGTGGCTGACAAAAGTGGGAGTAAAATACAAGTATTTATTATGTTTGATTTTGATTAACGACAAAGTGCAACGGTGTTTGTTTACTGCAGCTCGGAAAACATAACCGCGTCGCGTGTGTTATCGTGCGTTCATATGCGCGTGCACGACATGAAAGGCGCATTTTTCAAGCAGAAATATGTGGAGACTAGAGTTGTGACGTTCGCGAACGAACCGATTCTTTTGAACGGCTCATAAACATGAACGATGGGAGCCGAGTCGCGGCTGGAGGGGAGCCGTTCTTTCTGTCGTTCTTTTTTCATGCGTGTTTCACACAGATGCACACAAATTAGCTCCTCAGTTATAGGGGAAGGGGCGCACCCAGCGCAGGGGTGCTACTGCCTAACAGCATGATGATAGTTGTGCACGCGCGCGCATCCTTTACGTGAGTACTCCAGTGGGATAAAAAAAAACCTACGTGCCTCTGTCATTGGGTAGGAGCAGAGCCAATGACTTATGCCGTCACATGGTTACTCCAGTTAAAAACAAAACAAAAAAAAAACCCACTAAAGTAACACTAAGTTCCTTTGTAAATAAATACAAAGGAACAGCTTTGTATTTATTTACATTGCATTTTGTGTTCATGTTATTGTATCTACAGTATATATTTACAACTTTAAATAGTTTTTGTTTTTTATCAAAATGTTCTTGTGGTATTGTATGAATAACATAAGTCAACATAGCTTTACACAACACATACTTTGTACTAAAGGTAAATCCAAAATAGTGATATCACTTTCTAAGCAGAGGGATGTTGTGCAACCCTATGGAATATAGTCCACACATGACAAATGAGGTAATAATCAATATTTCAGAATAATTCAAACTCAGATATTGGTGTGTGATATCTGAGTTTTAATTAATTGACTACAAATCTCACCTCATCATTCCTCCCAGTGATTATTTCCAGGATAAACTGAGATGCCCCCAAGCTGGCTTCTTAAAACTGACTAAATATTTAAAAAGAGCCAAAAGAGCCGTTCTTTTGAACGGCTCTTTGAAAGGAACGGATCGCAAAGATCCGGATCTCCTCAAAGAGCCATAAATCCCATCTCTAGTGGAGACCAGACATACTGTACAATACATCAACGTGAATGATGGCACTCCCAATCAAAATACACATTATACTTTTAAAACAAGACACTGATTATCTAGTCTCAGTGTAGTTAAAAACTCTAAACAACTGCACTAATTATGCAAGATGGAAAGCAATGTATTGACAATTTGACATTGATTGACTATTGATTTATAGGCTATATTGAATTAAAAATGTTGATTAGCTGGACATACCTACGGTGGCCGAGACAGCTCAACGCGCTGCAACTGAAGAAAACGCATGCAAATAGAAGACAACGCATGCAAATAGAAAAAAACACATGCAAATAAAATAAAACGCATGCAAATAGAAAAAAAACGCGTGCAAATAAAAAAAAACACCCGCAAATTAAGAAAAACATCTTCATCAGTTTCATAACACACGTGTGCTCCAAATGCTCACAACAACTCCAAATACATAAACGCGCTGCAAATAACACAGAGCACAATGGAAATGTTTCCAGGGGAACCAAATAAGTGACGAACCCGGCTGAGACGTGCTGGCATAGATAGCCATAAATCTATGCGTGGTGCTTAGAGCTTAAAATTATACTTTATTTATTTGTTTATTTATTTATTTGTTTGTGAAAAACATACAGAGATTACATTTTTTTATGACATACAACTTGTATACAATGTACAAAATGTATTAACAATATGTTCAATGCCATCAGAATACAAATGAGAAAAGAACAATGAGCTGGAAACTAAAATAAATAAATAAAAAAGATAAAGAAGAAAAACATGAAGGTAAGATATGTATCTATAGATCAGTTACACTGTACAAATTGTTTCATGTTATTACATTTTCATAAAGAAAAGTTTCATAAGAAATGTTAGGTTAATGTAGGGTCCAAAATTTTAAAGTTGAGACACAGATATATAACGCATATTTTAAAAGCTTTTTTTGTAAACTAAAAATAAAAATGTATTTGCATCCGTTATGTTAACAGCATTATATTTCTGTGGTAAGACCAGCTGATGGACGCCGTGCTGCGTTGTCATGGGGACATCCCAGGTGAAAATAATGAGGAAATTATGCTGTCTTTAGTTGCTCCCTTCATCAAGTGCGCTCCACACGGCTGCCCAACAGCACACTAGAGCCTTGCTCACTCCAAAAGGGCTCTGCAATCTGCCCTTCGAAGGGAGTATGGCATAGGGAAGCTCACGGGCAATAAGCACGTCTCAGCCGGGTTCGTCACTTATTTGGTTCCCCTGGAAACATTTCCGTTGTGGTCTGTGTTATTTGCAGCGCGTTTTCTGTATTTGGTTGTGTTGTGAACTTTTGCAGCGCGTTTCCTTATTTGGAGCACACGTGTGTTGTGAAACTGATGAAGATGTTTTTTTTTAATTTGCATGCGTTTTTTTCTATTTGCATGTGTTTGCTTCAGTTGCAGCGCGTTGAGCTGTCTCGGCCACCGTAACATACTGGTCAAAATGGATGCACATCCCTCAGTAAATAATAACCATAAATCAAGAATTGCTTCAACATGCATAATAAAAAATTAAAAAATCATACTGATGCCGAAAATGCCCAGGCTGTAGAAAGAACCAAAGTTAATCCCAAAAGCCAAAGCTCAGGGTTATAATTTATTATTTTCTTCTTATTTATGTTTACGTTAATATTCACTTACTTAATAATATTCACTTATTATCTTAACATTCTATAGAAAATACTCTATTCAATAAATATTGTGTGTTTGAACCTCATTCTGTTCTATATTGTTGTACTTATTCTTTGACTGTTTTGTTTAAAGGAGGGAGGATTGTATGGGAGCGCTGAAGTGTCAGGTGTGACTGTGGCAATGGCAAATGGTTTACATAGCTCACGACATCACAGGTCTGGTAGAGGGCCTCAGGGCCCCTTAGCAGAATTTTGCTTAGGGCCGCAGGGAGGTCAGGATCGGCACTGGGTTTAGCAGTCGATTCTGTTCCTTACCAGAATTCCTGTTCCCTTTACGCAATCATACTACAAATCATGCGTAGTTGCCCAGATGAGCAAAAAGCACAATTGAATGTACAGGAAGCCAAAAGGTTAAAAAAGGATTGTATTTTTTCCGAAATCTAAGCGTTTTTTTTTTTTTTTTATTAGAAGCGAGTTTTTCCCCATCTGTCAATTCAATCCAGATTATTTATAAAAATTAAAATAAAAATAAAAAACAATAAACAATAAAATGAGGAACTTTTTTTCTCATGTGTATTTTGGTGACATTTAACATATTGTTAATACATTTTGTATACTGTTTACAAAGTTGTATATCATAAACCTGTCATCTTTGACGTTTGCAATCTTTATAAATAATAATAAGACCATAATATGAGGCATTGCGTTTGGACATAAACACGATCAGATAAGACAATTTGTATGGGCAAAATTCAACTGAATATATTCCTTCATATAGCCCGTGAGTTTTGGGGGTAGTGCCCTTTTTTCAGGTCAGAGCAACTGCCCCACAAAATTCCTGAGCACGTCCCTGCTCTGGATGTTTCTCCTCCAGACTCAGTCCACTGCTTCCGCAGGTCCCCCAAGCTCTGGAATCGGTCCTTCTCCACAATCTTCCTCAGGGTTCGGTCACCTCTTCTCGTTGTGCACACTTTTTCCTTCCCACAGACTTCCCACTGAGGTGCCTTGATACAGCACTCTGGGAACAGCCTATTTGTTCAGAAATTTCTTTCTGTGTCTTCCCTCTTGCTTGAGGGTGTCAATGATGGCCTTCTGGACAGCAGTCAGGTCGGCAGTCTTACCCATGATTGCGTTTTTGAGTAATGAAACAGGCTGGGAGTTTTTAAAAGCCTCAGGAATCTTTTGCAGGTGTTTAGAGTTAATTAGTTGATTCAGATGATTAGGTTAATAGCTCGTTTAGAGACCCTTTTCATGATATGCTAATTTTTTGAGACAGGAATTTTGGGTTTTCATGAGCTGTATGCCAAAATCATCAGTATTAAAACAATAAAAGACCTGAAATATTTCAGTTGGTGTGCAATGAATCTAAAATATATGAAAGTTAAATTTTTATCATTACATTATGGAAAATAATGAACTTTATCACAATATGCTAATTTTTTGAGAAGGACCTGTATATGAATGTGTCTGTCTTTCTATCTACTGTCTGTCTGTGTGTATCTATCTATCTATCTATCTATCTATCTATCTATCTATCTATCTATCTATCTATCTATCTATCTATCTATCTATCTATCTATCTATCTATCTATCTATCTGTCTGTCTGTCTGTCTGTGTGTATCTATCTATCTATCTATCTATCTATCTATCT
>JARWKJ010000024.1:31478844-31483844 GCA_029959095.1 Rhinichthys osculus
TGGCCGGTCTCTTAAACTGCTTAGACTTGTCTTAAAAGTTAGTCTTGTAATTCTTTCTTCAAGATGGATCATGACTTCCTAACTCTGTTACATACAGAAGTGGAATAGAAATGCTTGTAGAGCTCCTGGCTGCTCAGTGTTGAGCACTTCTGTGTTTTACTCATGAGGATCAAAGCATCTGCTGAATGAATAAGTTCATGTCAGCGTTCTTCCTGTAACGGTAATAGAGCTTCTGTTCAAAGTGATCCTGTCTGTAATAATCTTCTCAGAATGTTAGCACAAAAACATTATTTATACAGCGTTCATGTTGAATATGCGGCACTATGAATATGCAGATGAGCCCCGCCTCCACTCACTCACTCACTCAGAGATCCACTGGTTGACGATCACACGTTGATCTGATTGGTTACAAGGTCGTTTGTGACGTCAGAAACACCAGCGATTTCACACCGTGTTTTTGAGACTGTCTTTGGTTCACTGCAGTTTTAAGCAGAAAATACTCAGCAATGCTGTCGACTTATGAACTTACACATGTGTGTCTTAAAGGGATACTCCACCCAAAAATGAAAATTCTGTCATCATTTACTCACCCTCAAGTTGTTGCAAACCTGTATGAGTTTCTTTCGTCTGCTGAACACAAAGGAAGATATTTTGAAGAACGATTGGAACTTCGGCACCATTGACTTCTTCCATAGTATTTTTTTTTTTCTACTATGGAAGTCAATGGTGCCGAAGTTCCAATCGTTCTTCAAAATATCTTCCTTTGTGTTCAGCAGAAGAAAGAAACTCATACAGGTTTGCAACAACTTGAGGGTGAGGAAATGATGACAGAATTTTCATTTTTGGGTGGAGTATCCCTTAAAGCATATTAAAAACACCACATAGACACATAAACTACATTAAAAGCTGGATTTTTTAACACAAGACTTTAAAAATATCTTCTTTTGTGTTCCACAGACGGGCTTGAATGACTTGAGTAAATGATGACAGAATGATGATTTTATAGTGAACTGTCCCTTTAAGAAGCAGTGCACGGGTCATGATGGCATCATCATGTAAACAGACGCGTGTTTGACGGCTGATGATTCGCACAGACGTTCGACTGTGAATCTCATCACATCTCGGTTTCTCCCTCCGTTTCTCTTCATGTTTCCTTCAGCTTTATTTGAGAGTCAGATTCATGGACAAACATGTTCCGTCTGATAAAACGGCCTGATCTTTCCTTTCCTGTTTACAATATCATTCTGATTTATTTAGAAGATTTATTTCTGACTGAGTTCAAACAGGTTTCCTGCACCTGTCAGTCAAACCGATAGCCCCGCCCCGCTCGCACGTCATTGGCTGAGGCTTCAGTCAAGGTTCTGAGGTTAATGTGCTGTTAACGATGGGCGTCTTCCTCCCTCACGAATGTCGACGGATGGGCTCTTTCCTCTTTTCCATTCCCAGCCCCTGTTATCCCGTGCTGTCAGGAATGCAGGAAATGATGTCAGAGCACTTCCTGTCTGAATAAACCCAGGCGCTCATTGAGCTTCACAGAAACTCTGCTTTATTCTTAAAGATGATTATTTCACTCACTGTTCTGCCGTTTAAGCTCAAGCTTAAGTCTGTTTATCAGCTTTATTTCTACAGCCCTTTATACAGTACACATTGTTTTAAAGAGTTTTCACAGTGATACACAGGAAAATTACCATGTTACGAAAATATCTTTACTCATTTTGCTTCTTCTCCAGTAAATGTATCTTGGTTTTAAGAATGTTTAGATATTTGAGCTTGAAAACAAGACAGAAACACTGAGGAAGAGCCTCAGTTAGCCTCAGTTACCCCCCACCCCCGGGACCACAATGGAAATAAGCCCTAGGGCTTTATTGTGTTATCCTGACTTTGTTTTTTTTTTTTTTTTTATATATGGTGCAAAGATGTATCGTATTTTAAACAAAAGGGTCAAATAAAATCAATCAATCAATCAGTGCAGTGTCATTATTCAGCTCAATTCAATTCAGTTCAATGACTGTGTTGATGTTGCACAATTCATCAACTATGAGACAAATTCAGATTCTACTGTTAAGCAGCTCTAAAAGCTAACAGAGTCAATATTTAGATCAATTCATTTCAATGTTGATTCAGTTCAAATCCATGTTTATTGAATTAAATTCAGTGTTGATTAAATTCAGTTCAATGTTGATGCAATTCAGTTCTGTGTTCATTCAATTCAGTTCAGTGTTGATTCGGTTCAGTGTTCATTCAATTCAGTTCTGTGTTGATTCAATTCAGTTCCATGTTGATTCAGTTCAATTCTGGGTAACACTTTATTTCGATAGTCCACTTTAGACATTATACTAACTATAAGTAACTTAGCAGCTACATGTCAACTTACTGTCATTAGAGTATTAGTAGACTGCTAACACTTTATTTTATTGGTCCCCCAACAGACACTCTACTAACTATAAGTAACTTAGCAACTACAAGTCAACTTGTTCTTCTAACCCGAACCCTAACACCTAACCGTAACCTACCAGTCTACTGACAGTCTACTACAGCCTACTAATACTCTAAAGACAGGTAGTTGACATGTTGTTTAAAAGTTACTTATAGTTAGTAGAATGTCTAAAGTGACTATCGAAATAAAGTGTAACCCAATTCTGTGTTGATTCAGTTCAGTTCCATGTTGATTCAGTTCAGTTCTGTGTTGATTCAGTTCTGTGTTGATTCAATTCAGTTCCATGTTGATTCAGTTCAGTTCAATGTTGATTCAGCTCAGTTCTGTGTTGATTCAATTCAGTTCCATGTTGATTCAGTTCAATGTTGATTCAGTTCAATTCTGTGTTGATTCAGTTCAGTTCCATGTTGATTCAGTTCAGTTCCATGTTGATTCAGTTCAGTTCTGGGTTGATTCAGTTCAGTTCCATGTTGATTCAGTTCAGTTCCATGTTGATTCAGTTAAGTTCTGTGTTGATTCAATTCAGTTCCATGTTGATTCAGTTCAGTTCAATGTTGATTCAGTTCAGTTCAATGTTGATTAAATTTAGTTCAGCATTGATTCAATTAAATTCAGTGTTGATTGAGTTCAGTTCAATGTTGATTCAATTAAATTCAGTGTTGATTGAGTTCAGTTCAATGTTGATTCAATTAAATTCAGTGTTGATTCAGTTCAGTTCAATGTTGATTCAATTCAGTTCGGTGTTCATTCAATTTAGTTTAATGTTGATTGAGTTCAATTCAGTGTTGATTCACCTCAGTTCAGTGTTGATTCAGATCAGTTCAATGTTGATTGTGTTCAATTCAGTGTTGATTCAATTCAGTTCAGTGTTCATTCAATTTAGATCAATGTTGATTGACTTAAATTCATTGTTGATTCAATTCAGTTCAGTGTTGATTTAGTTCAATTCAATGTTGATTTAATTCAGTTCAGATTAATGAGAGTGTTGATGTTGCAAAATTCATCAATTATGTGACAAATGCAGATCCTGCTGTAAAGCAGCGTTAAAAGACAACAGTCATTATTCAGATCAATTCAGTTCTACCATAAAGACTCGGAAGGATTCTCAAATAAATAGAATTTATTTTGTGAAAGGAGTTTACAGACAAAAATAAAGGTAGATGCTCGACAAGCTCCGTCTCCGTCCTCCGTCCGGGTCTGAAGGTTAGCTTGTAGGTCCTGCCTGATGTTAGAGGCAGGGGCGGAGCCTACCCCCCGACGAGTGGACAGTGATGTTAGAGGCAGGGGCGGAGCCTACCCCCCGACGAGTGGACGGTGATGTTAGAGGCAGGGGCGGAGCCTACCCCCCGACGAGTGGACGGTGATGTTAGAGGCAGGGGCGGAGCCTACCCCCCGACGAGTGGACGGTGATGTTAGAGGCAGGGGCGGAGCCTACCCCCCGACGAGTGGACGGTGATGTTAGAGGCAGGGGCGGAGCCTACCCCCCGACGAGTGGACGGTGATGTTAGAGGCAGGGGCGGAGCCTACCCCCCGACGAGTGGACGGTGATGTTAGAGGCAGGGGCGGAGCCTACCCCCCGACGAGTGGACGGTGATGTTAGAGGCAGGGGCGGAGCCTACCCCCCGACGAGTGGACGGTGATGTTAGAGGCAGGGGCGGAGCCTACCCCCCGACGAGTGGACGGTGATGTTAGAGGCAGGGGCGGAGCCTACCCCCCGACGAGTGGACGGTGATGTTAGAGGCAGGGGCGGAGCCTACCCCCCGACGAGTGGACGGTGATGTTAGAGGCAGGGGCGGAGCCTACCCCCCGACGAGTGGACGGTGATGTTAGAGGCAGGGGCGGAGCCTACCCCCCGACGAGTGGACGGTGATGTTAGAGGCAGGGGCGGGCAACACCATGGAACGGTAGGATCAGTCTTTCATATTCAATGTCGAGCTGTGATTGGTAGCGTGGAATTATAAATTAGTGACGTGCAATGGAGTCTTTCTGGTAGAACTTAGCTTACGCTTTCATTTCTGGTTCTGTTTTCATCTGATCGTGTCCGTGCAGTCAGATCAATAATATCTCTGAATGTTAATTGTGTTTTATCACTGTCAATCCCTCTGATTGGCTGAGAGCCTGTGATGGGCGTGTCTGGCTGTCTGTGATTGGCCAGTTTCTGGCGGTGGTGTTTGATGCCGCGCTGGCGCTCTGAGAGCCAGAGTGAACAGGAGTTTCCACACACTTGCGCTCTGACAGCTTTATTAATGCTGATGTTTTCCAGCTGGATCTGCTGCACACGGACTGATGGAGGAGGAGGTGTGGATTCAGTTCAGTGTTGATTCAATTTAGTTCAGTGTCCAATTTAGTCCTCTTCTTAATATCATTAATTCATCTTTTGTCATTAGGATACGTACCAAAATCTTTTAAGCTGGCTATGATTAAACCACTTGCTTAAAAAAACGCAACTTAATCGTACAGAATCAGTCGATTACAGGCTGATCTCGAATCTACATTTTCTGTCAAAGATATTAGAAAAGGCAGTATCTTCACAACTATATTAGAACTATATTAACCTTTTTAG
>JARWKJ010000024.1:31493844-31531344 GCA_029959095.1 Rhinichthys osculus
TGCTTATAATGAATTATAGCCTCATTTATACTTATTTATGTAAGGTATAATGTACATCCAGCCGGTTGTTATCTCAGAATAAACCCGACAGCGTGATCAGGATCCGGTCTGGCATCTGTTACAGTATGGAGACACAGGAGAGGAAGAATGATGGTGAATAGTGAGTTTATTGATAAACAAAGGTGAAGGGATGAGGTGAACGGGGTAGTGGAGTCCAAAGGGTGATCTTGGTGGAGACACAGAACACAGGTGAAACAGATGATGATGATGATGATAGTAACCATGGAAACAGATGAGTGGCGGGAAAACAGAACAAAGGAAGACACGTGACTAGTGACAACAAGACAAGACAGAAACACAACTGTGACATGCAGGTTGCATCTTTATAAATACATTAATGGATCCATACAACTGACTAATTACCACTTATAAATCAGTGTATTATGGATTATGAGCATACACATTGAAAAAGCAAATGCATGACATAAGTAATTATAAAAATAATTTAAATGTAACTACAACTGTTCTTTTAATGCAGTATCGGTCATAATGAGTCTTTATAAATATATTTATAAAATAGTAATACTTATAAATAAGTATAAATGGAGCTATAATTCATTATATGCATGGGCTTCATAGAAAGTGTTACCGAAATGTTTTGCATTGTGACATTATTGTGATCAAACAGAAGCTAATTTCACTTTCAGCTCTCAGTATTTCTTTACATCATTTATTTAATGCTGATTCAAATTAACATGTCAGAAGTGATGAGAATGATATTTCTATGCATTAAAGTAACAAGAGTTTGTTGCCGAATGTGTTTAACTGTCACTGTGTAAAACATCTTCATGGTTTAAATATAAAATATTATTTTTTTTAAATTGCAGTGAATTTTGGGGTGAAATATTAGCCTGGTTAAAACCAGACCATTCTCAGTTGTAACTGAGTTATGGTCTGCCAAAGCTTCATAGACAAATCATTTCCAAAGGGGCGTCACCAACCAAATGCCTCTGGGCGCAATTGGATAGACCTTAAACCAATCAGAGCGCTGAAGGAGATGACGTATGCAGAGCGACGTTCGTCTGTTATAAAAAAACTTGAATAAAGGAATAAACGAGCAGACACCTGATTAGCTACTTGCTCTACGTTTATTTAAAATTAACAGCAAGACAACTAGAAGTGAATGTGCTTTCCATTAAATAAATCACACACAGTAGCCTAAACAAAACCTTAACAAAAAAAACTTTGCAATGAACTTTGCAATTTAGACGCGCAAACTGCGTGCCGGTGCGGTGAGACGTGCATGCTCGGGCAGATTCGGCTTGAAGTCGTTCATCCTCGGACGCGGCGCCTGTTACAAAAAAACCCTTGCACACAGCCAAGCGAAATGGGGTCGGTCTTGCGCACCGAACGCGTCATTTTTGCCGCACACACCTTCGCGCTCGTGCGGACGCGTCGAGTATAAACAAGACTCCGTGTCAGCGATCGGTAAAGGTGCACAGACCTCTCCCGAATCATCTCCAGCACTCAGCCTCTTAGCACCACTAACTCCGCCTCCGTTTCCCTCGTAAGCTGATATTAGTATTTAAACATTCTCTATGATAAAAAATGTTTGTGAAAAAAATATTTTAAACATGGTTTTGGCGGTTATAGAGTTCTAATGATGGTGTTCAACTATAACCGTCACACCCCTAGTTCCACGGCGGCATCCATCTTTGTAAATGTACAAAATCTGCTTCACCGTTGCTGTGCTGTCGTCATCGTGTAAAGCCCGCCCCAACGTTTCTGATTGGTGCCGCGATTTTGACGGATTAGAAATGGGTTTGAATGAGCTCTTTGCCAGACTAACTTTCAGAGCAAATCTAAATTTGCCGGAAGTTGTCTGGGTTTTTCCAGGCTAGGTGAAATATGTGAAGTAGAGATCATTTT
This sequence comes from Rhinichthys osculus, assembly GCA_029959095.1. NCBI lineage: Eukaryota > Metazoa > Chordata > Actinopteri > Cypriniformes > Leuciscidae > Rhinichthys > Rhinichthys osculus. The sequence continues at coordinate 31,495,774 of JARWKJ010000024.1, forward strand.
TCTTTGATATGCATGAGGTGAGAGAGAAAGATGTTCTCTGTTTTCATCTGTCTGTCTTCATCCGTCTGTCTCTCTCTGTCAGCATCATGTCACAGGATGTTTCTTCAGTTGTTTTATTCTTTTATTTTTCATGTGAATGTTTTGTTTCTCAGCTCCACTTCCTCATTTGACTTCAGATGATGTTGACAAAGCCTTGCAAAACTCCCCGCGGTTAATGCATGCTCGCAATACAGGTAAGCAGCACTGCAGCTCCGCCCCGGTCCCGCCCCCACTGCCTCTGACTCCGCCCCCACTGCATATGACCCCGCCCACCATATTTGATCCCGCCCCCTCCACCTCTGACCCCGCCCCTTCTGCTTACAGCAGTCACACACACACACACACACACACACACTGTCTGATGTGCATGCAGCGCTGCGGCTCCCCAGTTGTTGTGCATGTGTTGCATGATGCTGAATGCGATCAGTTAAACGCGTCGTGTCTCTGATGTTTTCTGCTCGTGTGTGTCTTTCAGGAGGAGCGAGTTTCATCTTCCCAAACGCCCCCGTTTACCCTGCAGACAACAGCAGAGGAGCCAGCAGAGCAGGTCAAACACACACACACACACACACACACTTATACACACACACTTACGCTCACTCATACTCACACTCACTCACACACACACACTCACTCACTCACACACACACACACACACACACACACACTCACTCACTCACTTACTTTACTATCTAACAGAGGGCCAAACAGGTGTCGCACTTTACCATCTAACAGAGGACCAAACAGGTGTCGCACTTTACCATCTAACAGAGGACCAAACAGGTGTCGCACTTTACCATTTAACAGAGGACCAAACAGGTGTCGCACTTTACCATTTAACAGAGGACCAAACAGGTGTCGCACTTTACCATTTAACAGAGGACCAAACAGGTGTCGTACTTTACCATCTAACAGAGGACCAAACAGGTGTCGCACTTTACCATTTAACAGAGGACCAAACAGGTGTCGTACTTTACCATCTAACAGAGGACCAAACAGGTGTCGCACTTTACCATCTAACAGAGGACCAAACAGGTGTCGCACTTTACCATCTAACAGAGGACCAAACAGGTGTCGCCCTTTACCATCTAACAGAGGACCAAACAGGCGTTGCACTTTACCATCTAACAGAGGACCAAACAGGCGTCGTACTTTACCATCTAACAGAGGACCAAACAGGTGTCGCACTTTACCATCTAACAGAGGACCAAACAGGTGTCGTACTTTACCATCTAACAGAGGACCAAACAGGCGTCGCACTTTACCATCTAACAGAGGACCAAACAGGTGTCGTACTTTACCATCTAACAGAGGACCAAACAGGTGTCGTACTTTACCATCTAACAGAGGACCAAACAGGTGTCGCACTTTACCATCTATCTGAGGACCAAACAGGCGTCGCACTTAACCATCTAACAGAGGACCAAACAGGTGTCGCACTTTACCATCTAACAGAGGACCAAACAGGTGTCATACTTTACCATCTAACAGAGGACCAAACAGGTGTCGCACTTTACCATCTATCTGAGGACCAAACAGGCGTCGCACTTAACCATCTAACAGAGGACCAAACAGGCGTCGCACTTAACCATCTAACAGAGGACCAAACAGGTGTCGCCTTTTACCATCTAACAGAGGACCAAACAGGTGTCATACTTTACCATCTAACAGAGGACCAAACAGGTGTCGCACTTTACCATCTATCTGAGGACCAAACAGGTGTCGCACTTTACCATCTAACAGAGGACCAAACAGGTGTCGCACTTTACCATCTATCTGAGGACCAAACAGGTGTCGCACTTTACCATCTAACAGAGGACCAAACAGGCGTAGCACTTTACCATCTAACAGAGGACCAAACAGGTGCCGTACTTTACCATCTAACAGAGGACCAAACAGGTGTCATACTTTACCATCTAACAGAGGACCAAACAGGTGTCGCACTTTACCATCTAACAGAGGACCAAACAGGTGTCGCACTTTACCATCTAACAGAGGACCAAACAGGTGTCATACTTTACCATCTAACAGAGGACCAAACAGGTGTCGCACTTTACCATCTATCTGAGGACCAAACAGGTGTCGCACTTTACCATCTAACAGAGGACCAAACAGGTGTCGCACTTTACCATCTATCTGAGGACCAAACAGGCGTCGCACTTAACCATCTAACAGAGGACCAAACAGGTGTCGCACTTTACCATCTAACAGAGGACCAAACAGGTGTCATACTTTACCATCTATCTGAGGACCAAACAGGCGTCGCACTTAACCATCTATCTGAGGACCAAACAGGTGCCGTACTTTACCATCTAACAGAGGACCAAACAGGTGTCATACTTTACCATCTATCTGAGGACCAAACAGGCGTCGCACTTAACCATCTAACAGAGGACCAAACAGGTGTCGCACTTTACCATCTAACAGAGGACCAAACAGGTGTCATACTTTACCATCTAACAGAGGACCAAACAGGTGTCGCACTTTACCATCTATCTGAGGACCAAACAGGTGTCGCACTTTACCATCTAACAGAGGACCAAACAGGTGTCGCACTTTACCATCTAACAGAGGACCAAACAGGCGTAGCACTTTACCATCTAACAGAGGACCAAACAGGTGCCGTACTTTACTATCTAACAGAGGACCAAACAGGTGTCGTACTTTACCATCTATCTGAGGACCAAACAGGTGTCGCACTTTACCATCTAACAGAGGACCAAACAGGCGTCGTACTTTACCATCTATCTGAGGACCAAACAGGTGCAGTGGCGGAGCCAGGGGGTGGCCAGGGGTGGCCATGGCCACCCTTGGCTTAAGCTTGACCACCCCTTTGGCCACCCCTCTCACAACTTCTGTTTCTATCTCGCTCTATTTTTTCTTTTTCTTTTTTTCTTTCTTACAAGAATTGCGTTTTTAAAACACAGAACCGTCTCTTTAAGACCACAAAAAAACGTGAGACTTTTCAGACGCGCACCCCAACTTCACCTCAGCGCCAGGCGCAAGTCAAACGAGTGCGGAAATGTACAGGTGCCGAATAAGCTTCAGCAGTGATCGGAGCATAGTAAATACAGATTCGAACATTCGATGTTCCTCAACTGGTGGGTTGCATAACCGTTTTGAGTGAGTCGCATATGTGCAGTCAAAGAAACAACAACGTAATTCTCTTTTTTTTCTGATGCTACTTTTATTTTGAACGATCTGTGTGAAAGCGTGTGACACTTCTGTCAGATGCGGAGAAAAACGCGTTGTCCTGAATCAGTAGGCTAACTGCGGCAAGATGAGATGTTGTAAGGTCAACAAATGTCAGTAAAACTAACTTTCCGGTCCTGTCAGCCGTTGTACTGTACTTGCACATCACGCGCACATCACGCGCAAATGTGGCGTGCTGTAGTTTTCTGTCGTCAATTAACTCATGAAATAATCAAAAAGGCGATAAAATCTGTGTCAAAACTGCATGCATGCATGTATTTGTTATATATGCATCACATATGTCTCGACTAAAATATTCTGCCATGTGAGATCACAATTAAAGGCACAAACTGATAGGCTATGTAATTTTTTAAATAAATGTGAGCACTGTGCATTTGTACTAGAAGATATAGGCGGTAATTTTACATTAATTTGTAAAGGACAAACAAAAATGGATAATTTTTAAATTCATAAAATAAACAAATTTTACATTCTGGCATTTATGTGCTGTTGACTTCCGCCTTGTTCACATTCTTGCACATAGGGATTCAAAAGAGATGTTTACCCCCCTTTTTAATTTAGGTATATTATTTATTTTGACAACTAATAGCCTATAGAAAGTTGAAGAGTTCATTGATTATATAAAATTCAATGAAGGTTAAATAATCTTTGAACTACAGTAGGCTATCTGCATGTCTCATCCATGAAGGTGCAACAATGTTAGGGGTTTTGAGAACCAGAACCAAGCTAACTGAGCAAGTTGAACTTTAGCTATAGTGCGTGTCCCCTTTATTAATATGCCTGGAGGTGGTAAGTAATAATAATAATAAAAAAGATCAAATTCACTCAGTATTCCATGATTCCTAATTCACTACTATCTCAATTACAATTCAGTACAAATTAACTGTATTCAGTTGTGTAGGAAGGCACTAAAACAGTCCAATACATTATTTAAACAAATTTTTATGTTAAAATAATTAAGATTTATGTGCCACCCCAGACTGTTTGCTGGCCCTTGCCTGGCCACCCCTATGAAAAAATCCTGGCTCCGCCACTGAACAGGTGTCACACTTTACCATCTAACAGAGGACCAAACAGGTGTCGCACTTTACCATCTAACAGAGGACCAAACAGGTGTCGTACTTTACCATCTAACAGAGGACCAAACAGGTGCCGTACTTTACTATCTAACAGAGGACCAAACAGGCGTCGCACTTTACCATCTAACAGAGGACCAAACAGGCGTCGCACTTTACCATCTAACAGAGGACCAAACAGGTGTCGCACTTTACAATCTAACAGAGGACCAAACAGGTGTCGCACTTTACCATCTAACAGAGGACCAAACAGGCGTCGTACTTTACCATCTAACAGAGGACCAAACAGGTGTCGCACTTTACTATCTATCTGAGGACCAAACAGGTGTCGCACTTTACCATCTAACAGAGGACCAAACAGGTGTCGCACTTTACCATCTAACAGAGGACCAAACAGGTGTCGCACTTTACCATCTAACAGAGGACCAAACAGGTGTCGCACTTTACCATCTAACAGAGGACCAAACAGGCGTCGTACTTTACCATCTAACAGAGGACCAAACAGGTGTCGCACTTTACCATCTAACAGAGGACCAAACAGGTGTCATACTTTACCATCTAACAGAGGACCAAACAGGCGTCGTACTTTACCATCTATCTGAGGACCAAACAGGCGTCGCACTTTACCATCTAACAGAGGACCAAACAGGTGTCACACTTTACCATCTAACAGAGGACCAAACAGGTGTCGCACTTTACAATTTAACAGAGGACCAAACAGGTGTCGCACTTTACTATCTAACAGAGGACCAAACAGGCGTCGCACTTTACCATCTAACAGAGGACCAAACAGGTGTCGCACTTTACCATCTAACAGAGGACCAAACAGGCGTCGTACTTTACCATCTATCTGAGGACCAAACAGGCGTCGCACTTTACCATCTAACAGAGGACCAAACAGGTGTCGCACTTTAACATCTAACAGAGGACCAAACAGGTGTCGTACTTTACCATCTAACAGAGGACCAAACAGGTGTCGTACTTTACCATCTAACAGAGGACCAAACAGGTGTCGCACTTTACCATCTAACAGAGGACCAAACAGGTGTCGCACTTTACCATCTAACAGAGGACCAAACAGGCGTCGTACTTTACCATCTATCTGAGGACCAAACAGGCGTCGCACTTTACCATCTAACAGAGGACCAAACAGGTGTCGCACTTTACCATCTAACAGAGGACCAAACAGGCGTCGTACTTTACCATCTATCTGAGGACCAAACAGGCGTCGCACTTTACCATCTAACAGAGGACCAAACAGGTGTCGCACTTTACCATCTAACAGAGGACCAAACAGGCGTCGTACTTTACCATCTAACAGAGGACCAAACAGGTGTCGCACTTTACCATCTAACAGAGGACCAAACAGGTGTCGCACTTTACCATCTATCTGAGTACCAAACAGGCGTCGCACTTAACCATCTAACAGAGGACCAAACAGGCGTCGTACTTTACCATCTAACAGAGGACCAAACAGGTGTCGCACTTTACCATCTAACAGAGGACCAAACAGGTGTCATACTTTACCATCTAACAGAGGACCAAACAGGCGTCGTACTTTACCATCTAACAGAGGACCAAACAGGTGTCGCACTTTACCATCTATCTGAGGACCAAACAGGTGTCGCACTTTACCATCTAACAGAGGACCAAACAGGCGTAGCACTTTACCATCTAACAGAGGACCAAACAGGTGCCGTACTTTACCATCTAACAGAGGACCAAACAGGTGTCATACTTTACCATCTAACAGAGGACCAAACAGGTGTCGCACTTTACCATCTAACAGAGGACCAAACAGGTGTCACACTTTACCATCTAACAGAGGACCAAACAGGTGTCGCACTTTACAATTTAACAGAGGACCAAACAGGTGTCACACTTTACCATCTAACAGAGGACCAAACAGGTGTCGCACTTTACCATCTAACAGAGGACCAAACAGGTGTCACACTTTACCATCTAACAGAGGACCAAACAGGTGTCATACTTTACCATCTAACAGAGGACCAAACAGGTGTCGCACTTTACCATCTAACAGAGGACCAAACAGGTGTCACACTTTACCATCTAACAGAGGACCAAACAGGTGTCGCACTTTACAATTTAACAGAGGACCAAACAGGTGTCACACTTTACCATCTAACAGAGGACCAAACAGGCGTCGCACTTTACCATCTAACAGAGGACCAAACAGGTGTCACACTTTACCATCTAACAGAGGACCAAACAGTTGTCGCACTTTACAATTTAACAGAGGACCAAACAGGTGTCGCACTTTACTATCTAACAGAGGACCAAACAGGCGTCGCACTTTACCATCTAACAGAGGACCAAACAGGTGTCGCACTTTACCATCTAACAGAGGACCAAACAGGCGTCGTACTTTACCATCTATCTGAGGACCAAACAGGCGTCGCACTTTACCATCTAACAGAGGACCAAACAGGTGTCGCACTTTAACATCTAACAGAGGACCAAACAGGTGTCGTACTTTACCATCTAACAGAGGACCAAACAGGTGTCGTACTTTACCATCTAACAGAGGACCAAACAGGTGTCGCACTTTACCATCTAACAGAGGACCAAACAGGTGTCGCACTTTACCATCTAACAGAGGACCAAACAGGCGTCGTACTTTACCATCTATCTGAGGACCAAACAGGCGTCGCACTTTACCATCTAACAGAGGACCAAACAGGTGTCGCACTTTACCATCTAACAGAGGACCAAACAGGCGTCGTACTTTACCATCTAACAGAGGACCAAACAGGTGTCGCACTTTACCATCTAACAGAGGACCAAACAGGTGTCGCACTTTACCATCTATCTGAGTACCAAACAGGCGTCGCACTTAACCATCTAACAGAGGACCCAACAGGCATCGTACTTTACCATCTAACAGAGGACCAAACAGGCGTCGTACTTTACCATCTAACAGAGGACCAAACAGGCGTCGTACTTTACCATCTAACAGAGGACCAAACAGGCGTCGCACTTTACCATCTAACAGAGGACCAAACAGGCGTCGTACTTTACCATCTATCTGAGGACCAAACAGGTGTCGCACTTTACCATCTAACAGAGGACCAAACAGGTGTCGTTCTTTACCATCTAACAGAGGACCAAACAGGTGTCGCACTTTACCATCTAACAGAGGACCAAACAGGCGTCGTACTTTACCTTCTATCTGAGGACCAAACAGGCGTCGCACTTTACCATCTAACAGAGGACCAAACAGGCGTCGTACTTTACCATCTAACAGAGGACCAAACAGGCGTCGTACTTTACCATCTAACAGAGGACCAAACAGGTGTCGTTCTTTACCATCTAACAGAGGACCAAACAGGTGTCGCACTTTACCATCTAACAGAGGACCAAACTGGCGTCGTACTTTACCATCTATCTGAGGACCAAACAGGCGTCGCACTTTACCATCTATCTGAGGACCAAACAGGTGTCGCACTTTACCATCTAACAGAGGACCAAACAGGCGTCGCACTTTACCATCTAACAGAGGACCAAACAGGCGTCGCACTTTACCATCTAACAGAGGACCAAACAGGTGTCGTTCTTTACCATCTAACAGAGGACCAAACAGGTGTCGCACTTTACCATCTAACAGAGGACCAAACAGGTGTCGCACTTTACCATCTAACAGAGGACCAAACAGGCGTCGTACTTTACCATCTAACAGAGGACCAAACAGGTGTCGCACTTTACCATCTAACAGAGGACCAAACAGGCGTCGTACTTTACCATCTAACAGAGGACCAAACAGGCGTCGTACTTTACCATCTAACAGAGGACCAAACAGGTGTCGTTCTTTACCATCTAACAGAGGACCAAACAGGTGTCGCACTTTACCATCTAACAGAGGACCAAACAGGCGTCGTACTTTACCATCTATCTGAGGACCAAACAGGCGTCGCACTTTACCATCTAACAGAGGACCAAACAGGTGTCGCACTTTACCATCTAACAGAGGACCAAACAGGTGTCGTTCTTTACCATCTAACAGAGGACCAAACAGGCGTCGCACTTTACCATCTAACAGAGGACCAAACAGGCGTCGTACTTTACCATCTATCTGAGGACCAAACAGGCGTCGCACTTTACCATCTAACAGAGGACCAAACAGGTGTTGCACTTTACCATCTAACAGAGGACCAAACAGGCGTCGCACTTTACCATCTAACAGAGGACCAAACAGGCGTCGCACTTTACCATCTAACAGAGGACCAAACAGGTGTCGCACTTTACCATCTAACAGAGGACCAAACAGGCGTCGTACTTTACCATCTATCTGAGGAGCAAAGGTATTTTATTTAACAAAATCATTATTCACTGTATTAAGGTCGTGACCTGTAATAGTTACCTTAAAGAGCTCTTTCTGTTTCTGATTTAAAACATAAAACTTAGTTTGTTGGAATAAACTGATGTTTGTAGGATGGTTCATTGATGTTAAACAATATTTTGACAAAATAAGTTAATTTAGATTTTACCATTTTTAGGTTACCATTTTGTATTCATCATTCCATGCTTGATGAAACTAAACAGTTTGTTGATATAAATTGATGGTTCATTGATGTTAAATAATATTTTTGACTATAACAAAATAAGTTAATTTAGATGTTAACATGTTTTATTCACAGTGGTGGACAGTAACGAAGTAAATGTAATTCGTTACTGTACTTAAGTAGCTTTTTTGCGTATCTGTACTTTACTCAAGTATTTAAATTTTGGGAGACTTTTACTTTAACTCCACTACATTTCAAAGTCAAATATCTTACTTTTTACTCTACTACATTTTCTAAATCAGTCGTTCCTTTTTATTTATGAGTGGAAAACGTAACTCAAACGAGCCACCAATCACAGTACAGCGCGCGCGCGCTTTGTTTTGAACTTGCCTTGGCAGTATCTACTAAGCGCGAACCAGATCCATTAAATATGAGAGTTGCGAACATAGATGGTTGTGACAGTGATCTCGCCTCCGCGCGGTCACGTTATTCGTGTAGCTCTCAATAGTTCCAAACAAATCGCGTTGACAATGATTTTAAGCGGGACAGAGAGCAGCAGCTATTATTGCAGCAATTATCGGTAAGTATTGACGCATAATGTACATTGCTTACGTTTTTGCCACTAAAATGACGTGCATACAATAGCTTTTTTTTTCTGGGGAGTAGCCTAGCGGAAACACTGCATTAATACGTTTTTGTGTTTAGTTTTGGAGGGAAATTGGCTGCTCCCATAACATAGAATATATATATATATACTGTATATGTATGTATGTATGTATGTGTGTGTGTGTGTGTGTGTGTGTGTGCGCGCGCGCGCGTGAAAAGATGTGTGTGTGTGTATGTGTGTATATACACACACACACACACACACACACATATATATATATATATATATATATATATATATATTTATTTAATGGCGTTTTGCAGGTTTTGTGAGTGTATCATAAGATTAAGATGTTAATAATTATGACCATAGGCGCTGGAGAAAAATATATACAGTAAATAAATTAATTAAATTCAAATAAACACATATATATATATAAGTATATATACTGCATATATCAGACTAATTAATGTCATTTCATTAATAGATTGGTGTGCCAAGAGTGACATTAGTCTTCACTTAGACAGAGTTAAGCAAGAGTCTTGTGACAAATTATAATAGGACATTATAGCCATAAAAAAATCAAAGTACTTGGATACTTAAGTACATTTGAAGGCAAATACTTTTGTACTTTTACTCAAGTGAATGTTTAAAGGCAGCACTTCTACTTTTACTTGAGTAATATTTTACCTTGAGTATCTTTACTTTTACTCAAGTACATGGTATGTGTACTTCGTCCACCACTGTTTATTCATCATTCCATGCCCATTTCCACACAAGTTAAAGTGTACACGTTAAAATTAAGCATGCATGTTACAGTGATTTCACTACACAAGATGACACTGTTAGATGGTAAAGTCCTACACCTGTTTGGTTGCCTTTACGTTTAGCAATATTTCATATTCTGACTATCTCTGAATGTAATTGCAATGTTCATAATAATACTAAAACACCAGTACTTGCCATAAAAATATTGTGATGGCAAGAAATGGCAAAGCAACCAAACGTGTCGCACTTTACCATCTATCAGGGGACCAAATTAATTTTGGTTATTCACTATTCCATGCCAGTTTCCACACAAAGCAAACTTTGAATGCAAATGAGCAGTTTCAGCAGACACAAGTCATTTTTCTTGCACTTCAAAGTTCACTGTTGTTTCCCATATAACTAAATGAAATGCCATCCATACAAACCCAGACACTAATTCACTTAAAAGCCTTCTATGTCGAGGTCAAAGTTCAAAATTATGAGTTGACTGTTTTATTTTAAATCTTCATTTGGTTCAACTAAAGTGCAAGTGTTAATAGACATTCAGAACATTGGATTAAGCCAGCTGAACATTTTCATAGTTTCAGTAAGTCTATATAACATTTTGAGTCTTGCCCTGGAATAGTGCGACACCTGTTCGGTTGCTTTGGGTTTTTTTCCCTATCGATGAGTTTTTTTATTATTTTAATCTGGTTGAGATCAATTTTTAAATCTGTTCTGGTTTCTGGGTGGATTTTAATTTTAATAATTTTAATTTTAATTTAATTTTAAAGTTGTAAACAAGAAAGTTTTAGCCTTTTTTTATTTTCTTTCATAAGCTCCCAGTTTGCATATGTATTAACTGCTAAATTGGTCAAATATTATCCATATGTAGAATGATGCATAACTAATTTATGGTGGCTTACATACTTAGCTGTATATTTAAAAAATATATATATATATATATATATATATTGTTAATTTATATGGTCATTTTCTTAGAATGTTTTAGCATTAGAGTGTAATAAAAATGTAGATAATTTAAAAAATGTCTATAATTGGCCTAATAGTTAAAAAAAAAAAAGGTCCCTTAAGTTAGCAGCCTGTTAAACAGCAGCTCTACAGTCTCAAAGCCTCTCTGGGACAGCAAGCCATCCAAACAATAGAGAAGTGTGAACGACGTGTGTTAATGGGTCAGTGCAGTTCCTGCTCCAGCCTACAGGGGCACTGCTGTGTATAGACTTAAACACACACACACACACACACACCTGTAGGTGTCCCTGTAGTAATGTCCCCTCTTTGCTCGGCGGTCCCCTGTTGGTGAGTGTGTAATGACACCATGGTCCCCTGTTAGATAGGTACACACACACACACACACACTCCCTCTCTGCCTCAGTGAACAGCACGTGACGTGTGTGTTTCTCTCTCAGAGGTCAGTTATGACGTGGTCAGGCGCTCTGCATGGACTCCGAATGTGTCTGCCGCTAAAGGTTGGACAGACGTTCACATGCTGCTCACTTTACGCCACTTTAAGAGACTGTTTAACCTGAATGTGTCTTTTCATCAGTTCCCCAGGGTTCTGCTGCCATCCTGAGCAAAGCCGAAGAGCAGAGAGCTCAGTTAGGTGAGAGGATCATGGGTAATCCAGACACGAGCACTCAGATCAGTTCAGCAACAGAACAACTGCATCGCATTCAATAATAATACCTCAAATATTAATTCAAAAGAAAACAAATTGTTACACAAAAAATAACACTACAAAATAGTTTCAGACTAGTCTCAGCTGATTTCCCAATGAACTGTTTTAAATGATGGAGCAGTTTTGTTTTCCTGCTATTCCTACTAACAGAAATGATTAGGGAAAATGAACATAGAATCTATAAGACAGAAAATATAGAACATTTAGAGCAGGTGAAATATAGAAGGACTGACTGTGATATTGCCTGATTTAAAAATGTTTTATAACTATCCGACAGTGTTGAGAGGAGACACTGAACCTTCATTCTGTGGGATGCTTCTTTACAAGATACATATTTATGTTTATATTAGGTGTAATATTTTACTCTTCTTCTGGTGATTTTTGTGATGAGAATGACTGATTTTGTTGCTTTAATTTCCACAGTTTAGGGAAAAAAGATTTATATAAATTTTCCCTTAGGGGATAATAAAGTATTCAATCAATCAATCAATCAAAATTTTTTTATAGTTAGCATACCACATTTATCATATTATTTATGACACTAGATGCAATAGTCATGACATACATGACAGAAACGAATGCAGAAAGCTTAAATAAAGGAAATCAAATAAAGCATAAATCAAGTGAACTGGTGCATGTGTCTGATGTTTGTCGTCTTCTCTGTAGATCCGTATCAGATTTTAGGGCCGACGAGCAGCAGGCTGGCGAATCCAGGTGAGAGTCAAAGCTTTTCTAGATTCAGTCCTGACAAGTCAAGTCAGATTTATTTCTATAGCACTTATAAATAAATGTGTGTGATATGTACACACACAATACACATTGTTTCAAAGCATCTTGATGTTAATGTTTATATGTTTTGAATATCTTTATGGCTTTTAGCTGCATTTATCCGATTAGAGTTGGACAATAATATAGTTACATTTATAGAAATATATTGCTATATGTGAGAGTACTGTATGTACGCAGATAAAGTTGGACATTTAATTATATATCCAACCTAACCTAACCCTGCAAAATAATATAGTTATGTTTTGCTACCATATATTGAGCTGTACAATATATAGTTAAGTTTTGCTATTGTATCTATAGAGCTGTGCGATCTAGTTATGTTTTGCAGCGATATATAGAGCTGTACGATAGTTAAATTTTGCGACGATATAGAGTTGTATGATATAGTTAAGTTTTGCAACAATATAAAGTGCTGTATAATTTATAGTTACATTTTGCAACGATATATAAAGCTGTAAGATATAGTTACGTTTAGGACGATATATAGAGCTGTACGATATAGTTACATTTGTGACGATATAAAGAGCTGTACAATATATAGTTACATTTTGCAACAGTATAAAGTGCTGTTGAATTTATAGATACATTTTGCAACGATCTATAGAGCTGTACAATATAGTTACGTTTGGGACAATATATAGAGTTGTACAATGTATAGTTATGTTTCGCGATATATATAGAGCTGTACAATATATACAGTAGTTATGTTTTACAGCGATATATAGAGCTGTACGATATATATAGTTAAGTTTTGCCACAATATAGAGCAGTACAATATATAGTTACGTATATAGTTACGCGACGATATATAGAGCTACATGATATAGTTACATTTGGTACGATATATAGAGTTTTGCGATATATATATATATATATATATAGAGAGAGAGAGAGAGAGCTGTACGATATATATAGTTACGTTTTGCGATGATATAAAGAGCTGTACGATATATATAGTTACATTTTGCTACAATATAAAGTGCTCTACAATGTATAGTTACATTCCGCGACGATATATATAGAGCTACATGATGTAGTTACATTTGGTACGATATATAGAGTTTTGCGATATACATATATATATATATTGAGCTGTACGATATATATAGTTACGTTTTGCGATGATATAAAGAGCTGTACGATATATATAGTTACATTTGGTACGATAAATAGAGTTTCGCGCTATATATATATATATATATAGAGCTCTACGATATATAGTTACATTTTGCAACTATATGAAGTGCTGAACAATGTATAGTTACATTTTGCGATGATATATAGAGCTGTACAATATAGTTTCGTTTGGGATGTCTATAGAGCTGTACAATATATATTTATGTTTGGTACAATATATAGAGCTGTACAATTTATAGTTTCGTTTTGGGACGGTATATAGAGTTGTACAATATATAGTTACGTTTGGGACGAAATATAGAGATGCATGATATAGTTACATTTGCTACGATATATAGAGCTGTATGATATAGTTACGTTTGTAACAATATATAGAGCTGTATGATATAGTTACATTTGCTACGATATATAGAGCTGTATGATATAGTTACGTTTGGAACAATATATAGAGCTGTACAATTTATAGTTTCGTTTTCGGACGGTATATAGAGCTGTACAATATATAGTTACGTTTGGGACGAAATATAGAGCTGCATGATATAGTTACATTTGCTACGATATATAGAGCTGTTTGATATAGTTACGTTTGGAACAATATATATAGCTGTACGATATATATAGTTAGGTTTTGCTACAACATATTGAGCTGTACGATATATAGATACGTTTTGCAACAATATAAAGCGCTGTACAATATATACTTACGATATGAGGAGTTATATCTTGCGATGATGTACAGAGCTGAACGATTTAAAAAAAAATAACATTTGAGATTTGCTATACACTATATATCGCATTACATGAGTGTACTGTATGTAGTCAGATAAAGTAGTATAAACTTCTAGTAATTGTATCGTTTGTAATTAGTTAAAGGAACACCCCGACTTTTTGGGACTTTAGCCTATTCACCTTATCCCCCAGAGTTAGATAAGTCCATACATACCTTTTTCATCTCCGTGCGTGCTGTAACTCTATCTGACGCACCCACTGCTAGCCTAGCTTAGCACAAAGACTGGATGTAAATGGTTGCAGCTAGCATACTAATCCAAATAAGTGACAAAATAGCGCAAACATTTTCCTATTTACATGTTGTGATTTGTATAGTCACAGAGTGTACAAAAAACAAAGTCACATGAGACACATACATATTTTAACCGTATAAATACTGGGAACTATATTCTCTGAAGGCGACTATATTCTCTGAAGGCGAAGCACTGCTACTTGGGCGGAGTGATAACCGCAGCACCTGAGACGAGCCGTGGTGAGGAGCAGAGAGCGCGTCTCAGGTGCTGCGGTTATCACTCCGCCCAAGTAGCAGTGCTTCGCCTTCAGAGAATATAGTTCCCAGTATTTATACGGTTAAAATATGTCTGTGTCTCATGTGACTTTGTTTTTTGTACACTCTGTGACTATACAAATCACAACATGTAAATAGAAAAATGTTTGCGTTATTTTGTCACTTATTTGGATTAGTATGCTAGTTGCAACCATTTACATCCAGTCTTTGTGCTAAGCTAGGCTAGCGGTGGGTGCGTCAAACAGACTTATAGCACGCACGGAGATGAAAAAGGTATGTATGGACTTTTCTAACTCTGGGGGATAAGGTGAATAGGCTAAAGTCCCAAAAAGTCAGAGTGTTCCTTTAAAGTAATGACCCTAATGTGTCATCAGGCTCCGGTCAGATCCAGCTGTGGCAGTTCCTCCTGGAGCTTCTGTCCGACAGCGCCAACTCGTCCTGCATCACGTGGGAAGGAACCAACGGAGAGTTCAAGATGACCGACCCCGACGAGGTGGCCCGGCGCTGGGGTGAGCGGAAGAGCAAACCCAACATGAACTACGACAAGCTGAGTCGAGCCCTGCGCTACTACTACGACAAGAACATCATGACCAAAGTGCACGGCAAACGCTATGCGTACAAGTTCGACTTCCACGGAATCGCACAGGCCCTTCAGCCGCACCCCCCTGACTCGTCCATGTACAAGTACCCGGCGGATCTGCCCTACATGAGCTCGTACCACACACACCCGCACCCGCAGAAGATGAACTTCATGTCTCCGCATCCTCAGGCCATGAACGTCACATCGTCCGGGTTCTTCAGCGGCCCGAGTCCGTACTGGAACACTCCGGGATCGGGAATCTACCCCGGCCCACGACACCCCGCCACACACATGCCCTCCTACTACTAGACATCTACATCACAAACATCTCAAGACATCAAACTGGAGAATCCCAACCATCCGCCGGCACTCGCCGGATATAAAGCAGGAGAACCCGCCTGGAGTCCGAGAGCCGCGTGGATTCAGCGGCGGGAATGTGAAAGTGGCAATATAACATGTAAAAGGGGCTTTTATGCTGCATGATCAAGTACTTATTCAGCTATATGTTCATGTGTACCTTAATGTACAAACACACATATCAGAGAGAGTTCAGAGAGAGAGCGACAGAACGTGAGACAGGTCAGAGGAAGAGAGACAGGTGTGTGAGGTAAGAGAGGACGCTGAGGTATGTGAGAAGATGAAGATTAATCTCTTGCCATATTGTATCAGTATTATGTCGCCCGTATGGCATCAGAGATCGAAACCTGCCTTGACAATGGCGAAAACTGGAATTTAAAGCTTCAGATGTTTTTAATGACATCAAACCTTTAAAGACCGAGGTGCATTTATATGAACCCGTGCCTTACTATGGGAGCTTGTTTACGCCAGGTGACTGCGACTTTTTATCTCGCAATTAAGAGTTTATATCTCGCAATTCCGAGTTTATATCTCGCAATTCTGACTTTTTCTCGCAATTCTGAATTTATATCCACAATTCAGACTTTTTATCTCGCAAATCTGAAATCTCGTAATTCTGACTTTTTCTCGCAATTCCGAGTTTATATTTGCAATTCTGACTTTTTCTCGCAATACTGTTTTTTTCTCACAAATGCGAGTTTATATCCCGCAATTTTTACATTTTTCTCACAATTCCTAGTTTATATTGCGCAATTATGAAATATGTCTTGCAATACCTAGTTTATATCTTGCAATTCTGACTTTTTCTCGCAATTTCGAGTTTATATAAAAAGTCGCAATTACTTTTTTTTTCTTTTTTTTATTCTGTGGCGGAAACCAGCTTCCATCCCTTATAGAGGGATCCAGGTGAAGAGATTTACCAAAGACACCAGTATTTGTATTATTATTAATTATTATTTTGATGTTCTGAGTCACAAACGCTGTGCGTTTGTTAGATTGAAGTATACAGTTCAGTGTTATAATTCTTTTTATATAATAGATATATAACTTATGCATTTAAACACTACGAGTTGATCTCAGCCAGCCAAACACAGACATTTATCACAGACGTAGAGAAACAGACCAAAGAAGTGAAACACTCCAGCAGTTTGATGATTCTCTGTATTATCCGTTGTTTACAGTGAACACACACACACACACACACACACGCGTGTTCGTATGACGCTGGACTGGCAGCACACGGGCTCTGACCGACTGAACCCAGATCAGATCAGACGCCCTGATGCTCTGAGATTGTTGACAAAGGGAAGAAAACATATACTTAGATAAATTATATGGTTTTCTACTGAATCATTTTAATAAACTATTTTAAACAACGTCGTTCTTCTCGTTTGAGTAAAGAAACACCACATTGTCTCTTGTTCCTTTCATAAACAAAGACCAGCGACTGTTGCCTCAAAACACACACACACACACACACACAAACTCTCTCTCTCTCTCTCTCTCTCTCTCTCTCTCTCTCTCTCTCTCTCACACACACACACACACACACACACACATACACATACACTCTCTCTCTCTCTCTCTCTCTCTCTCTCTCTCTCTCTCACACACACACACACACACACACACACACTCACACACACACACTCTCTCTCTCTCTCTCTCTCTCTCTCTCTCTCTCTCTCTCACACACACTCACACACATACACTCTCTCTCTCTCACACACACACACACACACTGGCTGTCCGAGCCTCTCTGTTGCCACAACAGTCATGAACTCTATAATCATTTGAAGACAATGTAGAGTTTGTTGGGTTTAAAACACAAATGTAAGTCACATATTTATGCAAGGGGAAACATGAATCAAATATTTTTTCTAAAACAATTACAGAAGTTCTGAAATGGATTAAAATATATTAAGAGTAAAACAAACCAGAAACACAGAAAATACAAACTGTGGATAGATCTGATGGTGAAAGTGTCTCTGTGAAGGTGGAGGATAAATGAAGACATTATATTCTGATTAAATAAGACAGTCCGCTGTTTTCTATGTGAATATACAGTAAAGTGTAATTTATTCCTGAATTTTCAGCATCATTACTCCAGTCTTCAGTGTCACATGATCCTTCAGAAATCACTCTAATATGAGGATCCGATGCTCAAGATACATTCACTCACACATTCATTTGTGAATTTTACTTGATATTTGATTAAATAAATGCAGCTTTGATCACAGGAATAAATTACACTTTACTGTATATTCACATAGAAAACAGCTGATTTACACTGGAGTAATATTTTGTGATTTTTCCAGTATTTTTAATTAAATAAATGCAGCTTTGATCACAGGAATAAATCACACTTAAAATAAAGTCGCAGATAAATCATTCCCGATTGACTTCCATCAACAGGAATGCGGAGTGAAGCGAGTGTTTGTGTCGTGTCCGTCACTCAGACGTTCCTCCTCGTTCCCGCCTGTACTCCTCCTCCAGCTGGAGCTTCTCCGCGGCGCAGGGGCTCGTCGGCGGCTCGCTGCACAGCGTCACCCTGTCGAAGACGCTGAAGTCCGCGGTGAGTTTGCCCCCGCGCGTGTGCGACAGCACGGGCGCGAACTCGTGAGCCCACAGGATCTCCTGAGGCGTGTATGAGGTTCGGCTCTGGCACGAGGAGGCCGTGGACTCGACGGTCCCGTTCAGGGTCACGAGCAGCTCGAACTCTCGTCTCAGGAGCTCGTCCGCCGTGAGGTTCGCTAGCGGGCTTCTCTCGTCCAGCGCGTGCGAGAAGGTTAGCGGTAGCAAGAGGAACGGACACTCTCCGCACGAGTCCAGCTGGAAGTCGACGCTCTCCTGATGAAGGAGGATCTTCTCTCCCTCTTGCGTGACGTGATTGGATAGAAGTTTCCCCGAGAGCTGGCACTGAATCAACAGGCTGTTCCTTAGGTTAGCGACGCGTACCATGAGTCGTAGCCTCCCGTCGCGCACACACACGACCGCCACGCGACTGAACCGGATGCTGCCCGCGCGTTTCTTCGGTCGCGCTAGCTTAGCGAGAAACGCACCGGTGACGAAGATCTCGGCTAGCCCTGTTAGCACCAGCTGTAGCACTAGCGTCAGGATCGCGAGAGGACATTCCTCGGACACGTGCCGGAAGCCGTAGCCGATGGTGCTCTGGGTCTCCAGGGAGAACAGGTACGCGCCGGTTAGCGAGTCCACGTTCATCACGCACGGCGTGTGATTGGAGGACCGGTCCGAATCGAAGTCGCCGTGGCTCAGGCCGATGAGGTAGAACACCACGCCGAACACGAACCACGTCATGACGAAGGTGGAGGCGAACAGAGTGATCTTGTAACGCCACTTGATGTCCACCACCGTGGTCCAGATGTCGTGCAGGAACAGCTTGATCATTCCCTCCACGTTATCGATCTTCACGTTACTGTGGCCGTCTTTGGACACCAGGCGCCGCACGCTCTCCGTCATCATGAGCTTCTGTCCTGAGGAAGAGAAAACACGGGCTAACTCGAGCAGCTTCACAGCACTGGCGGCCGTCGTCCTGCTCCACTTCACACATGCAGAGACAGAGGATTATAGGATGAGCTCGTTTATACCACACTTTATTCAACAGGAGGAACAGCTCGTTCAGCGCATCACACGTCATTACGCTATTTCTACGTCATTACGCTATTTCTACATCATTACGCTATTTCTACGTCATTACGCTATTTCTACATCATTGCGCTATTTCTACGTCATTATGCTATTTCTACATCATTACGCTATTTCTACATCATTACGCTATTTCTACATCATTACGCTATTTCTACATCATTACGCTATTTCTACGTCATTACGCTATTTCTACGTCATTACGCTATTTCTACGTCATTGCGATATTTCTACGTCATTACGCTATTTCTACATCATTACGCTCTTTCTACATCATTACGCTATTTCTACGTCATTGCGCTATTTCTACATCATTACGCTATTTCTACGTCATTACGCTATTTCTACTTCATTACACTATTTCTACGTCATTACTCTATTTCTACGTCATTACGCTATTTCTACATCATTACGCTATTTCTACATCATTACGCTATTCCTACGTCATTACACTATTTCTACATCATTACGCTATTTCTATATCATTACGCTATTTCTACGTCATTACGCTATTTCTACGTCATTACGCTATTTCTACGTCATTACGCTATTTCTACATTATTACGCTATTTCTACATCATTACGCTGTTCCTACATCATTACGCTATTTCTACGTCATTACTTTATTTCTACATCATTACGCTATTTCTACATCATCACGCTATTTCTACATCATTACGCTATTTCTACGTCATTACGCTATTTCTACGTCATTACGCTATTTCTACATCATTACGCTATTTCTACATCATTACGCTATTTCTACGTCATTACTCTATTTCTACGTCATTACTCTATTTCTACGTCATTACGCTATTTCTACATCATTACGCTATTTCTACGTCATTACGCTATTTCTACGTCATTACGCTATTTCTACGTCATTGCGATATTTCTACGTCATTACGCTATTTCTACATCATTACGCTATTTCTACATTATTACACTATTTCTACGTCATTCCGCTATTTCTACGTCATTACGCTATTTCTACGTCATTACTCTATTTCTACGTCATTACGCTATTCTACATCATTACGCTATTTCTACATCATTACGCTATTTCTACGTCATTACGCTATTTCTACATTACGCTATTTCTACATCATTACGCTATTTCTACATCATTATGCTATTTCTACATCATTACGCTATTTCTACATCATTACGCTATTTCTACGTCATTACGCTATTTCTACATTACGCTATTTCTACATCATTACGCTATTTCTGCATCATTACGCTATTTCTACATCGCACATGCGCAGTCTTTCAGTTTGGGTTTTCAGTCGGATCAAGTGTTCACATGTTCTCTCCATCGCATTAGAAAAGGAATAAACACTCCTTTCCACCCGATCGCGTGTCTTTGGGATCGAGCTCGATCGGGCAGATTAAAGTGTTCACATGAAGGATTTTCAGTGCGATTGAGCCGTCAGTCCCATCACTAGCGGATGATTTGGTTGCATGTAAACGTAGCCGATGATGCAACTTCATCAAATATGAGACACACTGCTGTAAAGCTGCTCTAAAGGACAGTCATTATACAGATACATTCATCTGATTCAGTCAAATCAATAATAGTCGAGTCTCCTTCATCTATACAGCGCTTTACCAGCACAGATGTTCCACAGCAGCTTTGCAGTGATAACAGGAGATTACAGTAACAGAGAGTGTTTAGGCTTTACAGCAGCTCTAGAATAAAGTTATTGTCCAGATAAAGTTAGTTTTGATTGATTCACTTCCGTTGTAAAGATCATTAGTTATTAACTTAGGCCCCATCCACACTACTGCGTTTTAGTTTAGAAACGGAGAATTAAAATGAATACGATCTCCGTCCACACCAGCGTTTTAGCTGCGTATAGAATTGATATCCGTCCACATTAAAACGACTGAAAACCCGGATCACGTGACCATTCACCTACACTGGGCATGCGCTGCCGGTGTAAACAGGACACAGATGGACTATTCCTCAGATTTGACGAAGAAGAAAGTAGCTAAGTTACTTCTGCAAAGAGCGACGCTCCATGTCCGTTCGATCCCGCCGCTGCACACGGGGATTGTCACAGATCGCTCGAATAATAGCTTGCCTCCGGCGCATGTACGCAGTTATAGCGTTGAAAAATGCAGAATTTACTTTCACAACAGTTGCTAGCAAAGACATCAAAGTCAGAAACGCTCGCCATGACTGATGACACCCAACCAGAGAGCCGAGGTGAGCCTCCGCGTCATCGTTTCGAAAGTCCTCCGTCTTGACCCGTCTTCACTAAAACGCCCTCCGGAGATTCAAAACGCAAAACGGGGTCGGCAGCGTTTCTAAACTTCTCCGTGTTAGGTCTTCGTTTTGCTGTTTTAGTCTGGATGGGAGGTGCAAACGTAGCAAAAGGTCTCCGTTTCTAATCTAAAACGTAGTAGTGTGGACGGGGCCTCAGGGGCCGCTAACACCACGACACCGCTCTAACACAACACAGAAACCCTTAATGTGTTCCGGCCGTTCATTCACACACAGTATTTGAGATCGAGAACACACACTCTGAAACGGGTTCCAAGTCACAAGTAAAAAAAAAAAAAATTTAAACGTGATCATCTCCGTGTAAACTTCAAAAACGTGAGTCTGAAGCGCTGGCGGCGCACATGCGTATCACATGTTTAGTCTATAGATGTGTGTGTTTGATATACAGTATATGTGTGCAGGCGCGTACTCTTTCTTTACAAGGTTGTTTCCTTACAAATGTCTCGTCTGGCAGCGTAACACAGAATCATTAGTCGTTTCGGCGGATCCATGTGAACTGGAATCAGTTTGATAATGTTTAGTCAGTGCAGAGGTGAAGGAGACACTCTTATAACAGCCGAAGCTAACGAGTGTGTGTTAAACCCAGTGATGCTGAACATCAGGACAGAAATGGAGAAACCAGGATCAAATCACTGAGTTATGATCCCAGGCTGCATTAATATCAGTCACAGTTCTCCTTCAGGTCCTCTTCACCTCAGTCTATCACTCTTCATCAGTGTGTGCAGCTGAGACTTCAGACCGCGGTTCAACTCGCTCAGTTCTCCGAGTTAATCAACAGTTCTGCAGTTGTAAATTAACAGAGCAGCTCAAGTTCACAAACACACGTTCATAAATACTGTATATAAATGAGGATATTCATAACGGCATAATCTTTAATCTGTGAGAGGCAGTGAGTCTCTGCTGGTCTCTCACCTGATCGAGCTGGGGAACGTCTCGCTGTCGTCCGTGTGTGTGTGTGAGTCTGTGGCTAGAGATGGTGAGGACAGTTAATGAGAGTCTGAAGGAAATCACAGTCGAACCAGTCGAGCCGGTTCTCAGGAACGCCTCCTGTTCTTACATTACTGTTATGAGTCCAAACACACACACACAGACACACACACACAGACACACACACACACACACACACACACACACAGACACACACACACACACACACACACACCATCACACTCGCACTGTCAGCACTGCAGACATCATGCTCTTCCTCAGCTCTCTCTCACACACACACACACACACACACTCACACGTACACACACACACACACACACACACACACTCATACGCACACAAACACACAGACACTCACAAACACACACACACACACACACAGACACTCACAAACACACACAAACACACTCACACACACACACACACACACACACACATACACACACACACACACTCACACGCACACAAACACACAGACACACAGACACACAGACACTCACAAACACACACACACACACACACACAGACACTCACAAACACACACAAACACTCACAAACACACACAAACACACTCACACACACACACACACACACACACACTCACACGCACACACACACACACACACACACACTCACACGCACACAAACACACAGACACTCACAAACACACACACACACACACACACAATCACAAACACACACACAAACACACTCTCACACACACACACACTCACACACACACACACACACACACTCGCTTAATCTGACACACACCATCACACTCGTCCTCTTCCTCAGTTCTCTCACACACACGCACACACAAATGCACGCACACACACACACACACACACACTCTCTCACACACACACACACACACACACACTCGCACACACACACACACACACACGCACACTTAATAAATCAAGACACATTTACTGGAGATTCTAATCGACTGAAGATATTAAGTCTTGTTTGTGAAATAGTGAGTTAGAGCTAAAGCAGAACAGATCTCAGTTTCCCTTTGATTTAAGAGATTTCATTAGCAGATCTTGTTCTTGTTTTAACCTCAAACTCACTTCATTTTGATGTATTTATCATAAACAAGACTCAATATCTTCAGTCAGAGTAACAGAAATGTGTCAATATTTGATGTTTAAATGCAGTGAAATAACTCCACAGATCTGCCGTTGATACATTTATTTCGGAAACTTTTTAGTTCATAACGTGTTTTTAAACGTTACTCCTCGTTTCAGATCGTTCAGAGAACTTTCAAAAGTAACAATGGAGTGTATTGTATAACCACGGAAAAAACGTTTTCAAAACATTTAATAAACTGGACATTTTGAACGTTCAGAGGACATTCTCACAGGCTGAAGAGAAACGGCTCAGTATTAACCAGAATATATATATGCCTGTGTTGAACATTGATGGAGCAACAGATTGTGCGTGAAAATAAATCATAAAAGTGGTTTGTTTTGTTTAAAAATCGTATAAGTGTGTACGCAATGTGAGGGTTTGATATGTGTTAGACTGATGACGTCACGTGACCTCACCTTGACCTTTGGTGACCTTTAACCCTAACCCTGACCCGGTTCAGCATCACTGACTGAGTCAACTCGTCAAACGTTACAGTATTCTGCAGATTCCACTCCTCATCATCGACTTTAAGTTTATATGAGATATCTGACTAGTCACACACACACACACAGTCATAAACTTTACACTACTTTTATTGGAAAATATTACAGATAATATTATGACTAGTCAGATATCTCAAATAAACATGTCTACGAATGAGATCTGACTAGTAAAAGCTGTAATTAAATGTGTCTTTAATTGATTTTGTATCATTCTAATTCAAATTATGCATTTTTTTTCTTCTTTATACTATATTCTGTTGACATTTTCTCCTTTTCTGTTATTCACATCATAACTACATCATGTATGTGACAGATGAAGGAACCTTGAACTCTTGAATTTTATTATTGATATTTCCGGTGAAATATGTAAATGTGATCTAATCTATAAATATGTATTAAGTAATTTCCACTAGTAAGAATGTTGCATGATTCCCCCCATCTCTGTAATTCTTGAATTTCTTCAGAATAATGTGCAGATATCTTTGAAGACTAGTCATATTCACAGATATCTCAAATCATAACTCGTCAAAATAAATATAATAGTAGCCTAAATATGAAAGATGTGTTGCTGATGCGAGCTGCAGGTCCGTCTGTTTCCGGCAGGTGGCGCTCGAGATAGCTCAAACACACACACACACACACACACACACACACACACACACGACTGCTTCAGCTCTGGCTCTGAGCTGCTACTGTAGATGAACACAACACACACACACACACACACACACACATATAGAGTGTGATGTTCGCACTCGTGCTCGACCTGCAGTGAAACTGTGGAAGCATCAGAGAAGATCTGACTCTGTCTGAACCAGCACCCTTAAAATAGCTTGACATTTTAACCAATTTTCCAGCACAAATATCTAAACATTCTTAAATCAAGATTTACTAGAGAAGCAAAATAGTCAAGATATGTGCATCTAGCTCTTTATTTTTTAAAAGAATAAGAGTTATGTATCAGCTGAGACTCGTGATTCGCTGGTCGGCGTCACGTGACTTAAGAGCGATGTTCTCATTCTTCGACGTATTTTCAGTTTGTGAGTAAAATAAAGCCTGTGGCAAACACACGTTGACGATACTTTGACGTTTTGATCTGCAACGTAAGTTACACACACCCATACAGAAAACGCGCAGTTTTGAAGTTCTGTTGATTTTTTTAAAAACATTTGTTAACAGGTTGTGGTGTGAGAATGTGCAGTTTACGTTGTAGAACAAAACGTCAAAGTATCATCACGTAAATATGAGTAAAGTATCATCACCTTATGTTTATCAAAGACGCTATTTTACTCATCAATTGAAAATCCCGAAGGAATCTTCCGGGCTGTGATTGGTTCAGGCTCAGAGTGCATCATGAGTCATCAGGATTTTCGGCTGATTTTCCTAGAAGAAGTGTGTTTATTTGTTGAGCTTCAGGAGCCTCGTGTTGGTCTGATGGCAGTGTGTGGTCACACATTAACCATAGCCAGTTAGTGAGTTACTCTTGACCACAGGCATGCTCCTGTGGTTAATGTTCCTGTAGTTAATGTTCCTGTAATTAATGTTCCTGTAATTAATGTTCCTGAGTTTCTGAGGATGAAAGGCTGAGTGACTCTGATAGGCGTGGCATGACCTCGGACCCCTGGAGTACATCTACTCAAGCTGTAAACCTACTTACCGGGTATGTCTGTTATGGACAGGACCACTACTGTATGACGGTTTCCACGGAAACATTATTATCATTGATAATTAGAAATGTTTCTTGAGCATCAAATCATCATATTAGAGTGATTTCTGAAGGATCATGTGACACTGAAGACTGGAGTAATGATGCTGAAAATTCAGCTTTGATCACAGGAATAAATTACACTTTACTATATACATTACTATTACATTGAAATAATAATTTACTGTTTTCACTGTATTTTTGATCAAATAAACACAGCCTTGGTGAGCAGAAGAGAAGCTTTAAAAAGCTTACAACCACAAACTTTTGAATAGTAATGTATATCTTGCTCTTTACTGCTGTTTTAGATTTTATAAACCAATACTGTTCATTGAATCAGTTCTGTTCGATGAACCAGTTGATTCAGTTCATAAACCGCACTGAATGATTCGTTTGCTGACGATCGCAACTGTTCTCGACTCACTGATTCAGTGACCCACTGAACTGCTCATGTTTGATTCATAATGATTAATGAGTAATATGATCGTCAGAACCGTATTCTTTACACTCTAGAAACTGCACAAACTGCCACTTTACACTCCTAACCCAACCTTAACCACACTGCTGGGTCACTATTGGACAGAAACAGGTTGATTTGACCCAAGTGCTGGGTGAAATTAACCCTCTTGCTTGATTAAGTGTGGGTTGTGCTGGGTTATTTCCGGTCTCATTGCCTTAACAATAAAATTAATAACAAATATTTGTTATAAAATAAAACAAATGTAAAATAATTATTGTCTCTGTTATAAAATAACTAAAGAGGCCACTGTAAAAAAAAATCTATTCAATTTAAAAAGAAAATGAATAATATTTTTTTGAACACTTCATTTATTTAAACAAGTTATTGAAAAGGAAAATCTGTGAAAAAGAGTGGCTGTGAGTCGTTCATGATGTAAATCTGCGGTAGATGAGCTGAAAGCATGACCTGCTGGAGTGGAGATGCTCGGCTGCTTTAGTGACGGGGATATTCCTGCACTCGTGCGGCTCTAACCTGACTCCGCCAGATGGATTTGCTCCGCATATCCATCTTGAAACCTTCCGTTGAAGTAGTTTTGGTAAGGGGCGAAAATACTGGTTAGCTGATTGGCCTATGTTGGTGATAGACGGGCCAAATCAACCAATCAGATCAACGAAGTATATGACGTACTAACAGAGCGTATCTTTTCCTCTGAGAAAAGCCTCCAGAGCAGTGTTTTGCTCTTCTTTCAGTGAAGAAATACTCTGTAATTCCGATAAAACTTGCTCGATAGCCACGCTGATGCTAGTTTCATCCGCTGAAGCCGACATGTTCTTTAGACTGAACTGACGCGCTTCTCGTTGCGTCACACCTCAACCCGCCTCAAAGCCAACGCTGATTGGACGTTCGTTTGGTGAACTGCTCCCAAATTTTCTTTAACGGAAAGTATCCAGACTGATCTGCGAGTGAAACCTTGAAAGCTCGCGAGATCAGGATGGTCTCACGAGGCTAGTGCGGCTCATGTGTGGGTTTGAATGCATGAAGTGTGTGTGTTATTGTAGTTTCTCTCTGTGTTGTTCAGTGAAGTCTACAGTCATCGCTCTGATCCTGTGAGTCTGATCATGTGAGTCTGATCATGTGAGTCTGATCCTGTGAGTCTGATCCTGTGAGTCTGATCCTGTGAGTCTGATCCTGTGAGTCTGATCCTGTGAGTCTGATCATGTGAGTCTGATCCTGTGAGTCCGATCATGTGAGTCTGATCCTGTGAGTCTGATCCTGTGAGTCTGATCCTGTGAGTCTGATCATGTCAGTCTGATCCTGTGAGTCTGATCCTGTGAGTCTGATCCTGTGAGTCTGATCCTGTGAGTCTGATCCTGTGAGTCTGATCCTGTGATCCTGTGAGTCTGATCCTGTGAGTCTGATCCTGTGAGTCTGATCCTGTGAGTCTGATCCTGTGAGTCTGATCCTGTGAGTCTGATCCTGTGAGTCTGATCATGTGAGTCTGATCCTGTGAGTCTGATCCTGTGAGTCTGATCCTGTGAGTCTGATCATGTCAGTCTGATCCTGTGAGTCTGATCCTGTGAGTCTGATCCTGTGAGTCTGATCCTGTGAGTCTGATCCTGTGAGTCTGATCCTGTGATCCTGTGAGTCTGATCCTGTGAGTCTGATCCTGTGAGTCTCATCATGTCAGTCTGATCCTGTGAGTCTGATCATGTGAGTCTGATCCTGTGAGTCTGATCATGTGAGTCTGATCCTGTGAGTCTGATCCTGTGAGTCTGATCATGTGAGTCTGATCCTGTGAGTCTGATCCTGTGAGTCTGATCCTGTGAGTCTGATCATGTGAGTCTGATCATGTGAGTCTGATCCTGTGAGTCTGATCATGTCAGTCTGATCAAGTGAGTCTGATCCTGTGAGTCTGATCATGTGAGTCTGATCCTGTGAGTCTGATCCTGTGAGTCTGATCCTGTGAGTCTTATCCTGTGAGTCTTATCCTGTGAGTCTGATCCTTTGAGTCTGATCCTGTGAGTCTGATCATGTGAGTCTGATCATGTGAGTCTGATCCTGTGAGTCTGATCCTGTGAGTCTGATCATGTGAGTCTGATCCTGTGAGTCTGATCATGTGAGTCTGATCATGTGAGTCTGATCATGTGAGTCTGATCCTGTGAGTCTGATCCTGTGAGTCCGATCCTGTGAGTCCGATCATGTGAGTCTGATCCTGAGAGTCTGATCATGTGAGTCTGATCATGTGAGTCTGATCCTGTGAGTCTGATCCTGTGAGTCTGATCATGTGAGTCTGATCCTGTGAGTCTGATCCTGTGAGTCTGAGAGTCTGATCCTGTGAGTCTGATCCTGTGAGTCTGATCCTGTGAGTCTGATCCTGTGAGTCTGATCCTGTGAGTCTGATCATGTGAGTCTGATCATGTGAGTCTGATCATGTGAGTCTGATCCTGTGAGTCTGATCCTGTGAGTCCGATCCTGTGAGTCTGATCCTGTGAGTCTGATCCTGTGAGTCTGAGAGTCTGATCATGTGAGTCTGATCATGTGAGTCTGATCATGTGAGTCTGATCCTGTGAGTCTGATCCTGTGAGTCTGATCCTGTGAGTCTGAGAGTCTGATCATGTGAGTCTGATCATGTGAGTCTGATCATGTGAGTCTGATCATGTGAGTCTGATCCTGTGAGTCTGATCCTGTGAGTCTGATCCTGTGAGTCTGAGAGTCTGATCCTGTGAGTCTGATCATGTGAGTCTGATCCTGTGAGTCTGATCCTGTGAGTCTGATCCTGTGAATCTGATCCTGTGAGTCTGAGAGTCTGATCCTGTGAGTCTGATCCTGTGAATCTGATCCTGTGAGTCTGAGAGTCTGATCCTGTGAGTCTGATCCTGTGAGTCTGATCATGTGAGTCTGATCCTGTGAGTCTGATCCTGTGAGTCTGATCCTGTGAGTCTGATCATGTGAGTCTGATCCTGTGAGTCTGATCCTGTGAGTCTGATCATGTGAGTCTGATCCTGTGAGTCTGATCCTGTGAGTCTGATCATGTGAGTCTGATCATGTGAGTCTGATCCTGTGAGTCTGATCATGTGAGTCTGATCATGTGAGTCTGATCCTGTGAGTCTGATCCTGTGAGTCTGATCCTGTGAGTCTGATTCTGCTGCTTAAATACTTTCAATAATGATGATGATGATCATTCCATCATCATTTCAACGCATATTATTCCAAAGCCATATGCAAATGAAGATGTTTTTAATATTCTCTTGTCATTTTTGTCCATCTGTTGAAAGTCTGTAGATTCAATAATCACCAGTATGACGAGCCTTTATTAAATTATTCTGCACATATGTGAGGAGACACAGATTGAGCTTTAACAGTTCAACTTCCTGTTCATGTTGATCAGCAGCCGCTCTCTCAGCCAGAGTTCACACACACACACACACACACACACACACACACACACACACACACACACACACACACACTCACATTCTCTCTCTCTCTCTCTCTCACACACACACACACACACACACACACTCTCTCTCTCTCTCTCTCACACACACACACACACACACACACTCACACACTCTCTCTCTCTCACACACACCCACACACACACACACACACACATTCTCTCTCTCTCTCACACACACACACACAGTCTCTCTCTCTCTCTCTCACACACACACACACACACACTCTCTCTCTCTCTCTCTCTCTCTCTCTCTCTCTCTCTCTCACACACACACACACACACACACACACACATTTAAAGACATACACACTCACAAACACTCACACGCTCACACACACGACCCCCGTTATCCCCCATAACTGTGTGCTTTATTTGTGTTCTGTGTGTGTGTGTTTGTATTGCTTGTATTGCTATTTTCAATCAATCTCATGATAAATAAATCTCAAATCTAATCTTTTTGTGCAGTAAATCTGTCTAATCAGCTAGATAAACACAAGTGAATGTGGAAAGAAGGTCAGTGGAAATCAGTCAGGTCACAGCGTGTGTGTGTGTGTGTGTGTGTGTGTGTGTGTGTGTGTGTGTGTGAATTGAGTGTTTGAGTGTGTGTGTTAGAGTGTGAGTGTGTGTGTGTATATGTGTGTGTTTGTAGTTTGAGTGTGTGTGTGTGAGCGGGTCTGTTCTTGTCCGCTGTCGTTCAGGCGTGTGAAGCAGCATCAGGAGGATCTTCTCCTGTGGATTCGTGAAAAGTGGCAATTGATTTTCCAGGCATTCTGTTAACTGGTGTTTTAAAGCAGCAGACGCGTCACTGCAGCACTGACACACACACACACACACACACACACAGACTCCACAGCTTTAGCCGACACACATGATGATGATGATGATAATGATGCTTTGACAATAGAAAGATTAATTTCACAGAATTCTCACTGTGTGTGTAAAGATAGTACATACACTCTATGGACAGAAGCGTTGGGACAGCGGATCTTCACACCAACTGGGACTATAATAACATCACACTCTAAATACATAAACATTCATATAACAGCTTCACTCTTCCTGAAAGGCTTTCCTCAGTATTTTGTAGTGTGCCTGTGGGATTTCTGCCCATTCCTCCAGTAGAGCGTTTGTGAGGTCAGGCACTGATGTTGGAGGAGAAGGTCTGGCTCTCGATCTCCTGTTCATCCCAGAGCTGTTGTTCGGGGTCGAGGTGTGGGCCGGTCCAGTTCTTCCACACCGGACTCATCCAGACGTGTGTTTATGGACCTCGCTGTGTGCACTGGGACACAGGCGTGCTGGGATAGAACAGGGCCTTGGAATCCTGGTGTAAAAGGTTTGTGTTCAGGGAAGAAGGAGGCAGGAACTTCACACACTCCATCCCACGCTTCCATCGTACTGTGGTGTGAGGGTTTCATCCAGTGGAAACCCACTCCGTGAAGCTCCCGCCGCACAGGTTCTGTGCTGATATTAATTCCAGTGGAAGTGTGTAACTCTTCAGCTGTGGGATCAGCAGAGCATTTTACACACCATGTGCCTCTGCACTCAGTGACCTGCTCATTCTGTGACTTTACATGATCGTCCGCTTCATGGCTGAGTTCCTGTTGTTCCTGAACACGTCCACTTTCTAATATCTAGTAAAGATGAAGTGTGTGTGCGCAACCCACGGCACTTCCTAGGATGACTGAGTAGGATGAGTGGGAACCTTTTTTGCACACATTTGAGGTTGTCGCAAGGAGAGGGGGCTGGGAGAAGTCGGAATGGATCCAAAAGTTAACATTCCTTCTAACTGGGGAACCCCAGCAAGTTTATTTCTCCCTCCCACCAACCCACCTGGATGTCTATGATTTTCTGAAGGAAGCTCTTCTCAAGCACCCGGACAGGATGACCCTATGCCGACCGACCCAAATCCACCGACGCCCAAGCCTGGATGGCGGGATGCATTTTGCAGCATAACGTCCCCGTCGGAGCACCAGAGAACGGTCGTCGAGCTCGAGCCATTCTGGACACGGGTCAGCCTTATCCAACCCCAGCTTCTTGGAACCACAAAGCTTGTCCAGTCCCTCCTCCCAATCACCTGTGTTCACGGTGACACAAGGTATCGGAAACCGAGAGCTCGCCAGGCTTACCTCACATCGGAGAGTGAGAGAGCGGGTGAGTCTCCTCAAACTAATCTTGAAGTCTTCTCTGATCTTTTCCAGCAGATCACCAGCAGCGGATCCCTAGGAAGAGAACAACGAGAGGACGATCGCTTGAAACACTGCTGGTCACAAGCCAGGGTAGTCAATGGTCACCGAACACCAGCCACCCCCACACCCCTCTCCACACTTCATTTTAAAGAATGACTTGTTGTACTGTCAGGCATATCTCATGTAATATAGGCTAATATATAAAACATGTTAGCAAAGGAACTTCAACTTCCATAAACCCTTTTATAGTCTGGGAAATTAGGATGGACATCGTGGGGCTGATGCCAAAGTCTGCACGGGGCCACGAATACATTTTGGTCCTGGTGGATTATGCCACTCGAGGCCATCGGCCAAGAGTTGTTTGCCCTTTTCAGCCGAGTGGGGATTCCATCTGAAATTCTGACGGACCAGGGCACCCCCTTTGTTTCCCGGGTCATGGCCGGTCTGTGTAAGTTGCTGCAAGTGAAACATCTCCGCACCTCAGTGTAACATCTCTAGACAGATGGCCTGGTGGAACGCTTTAATCAGACCCTCAAGCGAATGTTAAAACGGGTGGGGACTGAGGATGGGATGGGCGCGACTGGGACCAAATGATCCCCTATGTGCTCTTTGGGATACGAGAAGTGCCCCAAGCTTCCACCGGCTTTACCCCATTTGAGTTGCTGTTTGGACGACAACTCTGCGGGTTGCTAGACTTTGCCAAGGAGGCCTGGGAGCAACAACCTTCCCCCCACCGTACGGTGGTTGAGCATGTTTGAGAGATGAGAGAAAGAATTGAATGGATAATGCCTCTGGTCAAGGACCACCTTATTGAATGGATACACGGACCACCATTTCACATGGATACACGTAAACGACAAAAAAATTTGTATATTGCAGGCCGGACAAGTAATTTGGCGATGTCAATTTGTAAAGAAAGAATACGCGCCTGCGTACATATATATTCAAATGCTCATTACTCTAGACTAAACACATAATATGCATGTGCACGCAGTCACCGTTTTCACAGATTCACGTTTTTAAAGTTTACACGGAGATGATAAAGTTTTTTTAAAAATTCCAAAACCTGCACCTTGGAACCTATTTCAAAGTTTGCGTTCTCGAGCTCCAAACACTGTTGTCGTGCAAATGAATGGGCAGAACGCATTACAATTGGAACAGCATCCCAACAAACATTAGGGAATGTCCCACTTTCTGTACATTCAAAAAGCACCTTAAACAGCTTCTTAAAAGTTCCCAGTTATGTCCTCATTTTGACAAATTTTATTGATACAATGTATTCTGCCTGAATGTGTGCTAATGTGTTTCTTGCTTGATATTGTATATTGTCATATTCTATTGTGTTGCATTATTTTATATGTTGTTATATGTTGTTACCTGTAGTCCCTGCCTCGGGACTACAGGTAAAATTAGCATCTATGCTATAACCTGGCTCATTTACAGTCTGTACAGAAATGTTAAGATTGTTCATTAATGTGCACTGTCCCGAATAAAAAAAAAAAAAAAAAAAAAGTAAAAGTTTCTGTTTTCAGTTGTAATGATCTCTGCAATAGAAGTGAATAAAACTAAAACTAACTTTAGCTGGACAATAACTTTATTCTAGAGCTGCTGTAAAGCCTAAACACTCTCTGTTACTGTAATTTCCTATTATCACTGTAAAGCTGCTGTGGAACATCTGTGCTGTTAAAAGCGCTGTATAGATGAGGGTGACTTGACTTGAATCCCAGCGACTGTACGATCGGCCAGCCCAGCCCCGGGAGTTTCTTCCTGGCGACCAAGTCCTGGTCTTAGTACCCAATGTGGCCTGTAAATTCCTGGCCTCCTAGCAGGGCCCGTACACCATCGCTGAGAGAGTTGGACCCGTAAATTATAGGTTGCGTCAGCCTGGGAGACGAAGGGGTGAGCAGATCTACCACGTCAACTTGTTAAAGTGCTGGGTCCCAGAATGGCCGGCGGTGGCCTTGACAGCAGACAAAGTTGATCCTGTGGTAGACCTAAATCCACAGCTCGACCCACACCAAAAGAAAGAACTGGAAGCCCGAATCCAAAGATTCCGTGATGTATTCTCCTCGTGTCACAGTTTGGCAGCGGCCTTACCGAATTGCAGAATCGACAAGCCATTGAAGAGGAAGAGGAAAAAATGCTCCGCTTAGGAGTCTTCCTCCTGCCCGTGGTCCAGCCCGATTGTGCTATTCCCCACGCCTGACGGCACCGTCCGCTTCTGCAATGACTTTCATAGTGTCAGAAGTGTCAGAGTTTGATAGCTACCCCATGCTTTGGGTGGATGAACTCATTGAACACCTCGGTAGGGCCCGGTATATCTCCACGCTGGACTTATAAGTCATATATAATTCATTTGTATATGATATGGAGCCTACAGTACTCCGTCAGGGCATTGGCATTACCGGTCTTACCTTTCGGCCGGCATGGGGCACCAGTGACCTCCCAAAGGCTAATGGACCGAGAGCTCAGACCACACCAGGCCTATGCAGCCGCCTACTGGGTGATGTGGTCATCCACTCCGAGAGCTGGGAGGAACATTTACTTCGACTGAGGGAGGTGCTGACCGCGCTACGTCAGGCTGGACTAATGGCTAACCCTCAAAAATGTCATCTGGGGCTTTCAGAGGCCCGAGACCTGGGTTATCGCATTGGAAGGGGACTGGTTGAACCGCAAGAGGGACAAGTAAAGGCCATCAGGGAGTATCCCCGGCCCTCTACAAAGAAACAGCTATGTGCCTTCCTAGGGTTAGCCGGGTATTATAGATGTTTTATTCCGGGATTCTCTTCTCCGGCTTGCCCCTTTACAGACCTGGACAAGAAGAAGAAGAAGGGCCAGCCAGATAAAGTACAGTAGGAGCAGCCGATGGAGCCTTCCGGAGACTACAGACAGGGCTGACCTCGGCGCCAGCGCTACATGTCCCGGACTTCTCCCTGCCCTTCATCCTTCAAGCGGATGCCTCTGACACAGGCCTCGGAGACGCACCGCCTCAAATGCTCCAAGGAGAAGAACGTCCGGTAACGCTCATCAAGGCAAGGCAAGTTTTTTATATAGCACATTTTATACACTATGGTAATTCACAGAAAGGAATTAAAATAATAACAAAATAAAAGCAAGGAAAATTAAAACAGGAATTAAAAGAGAAATAACGATTA